>OY757906.1:43018641-43023641 GCA_963585895.1 Sepioteuthis lessoniana | reverse complement strand
AAGAAAACATAAATAAAAACATTTTAACTTTAGACTCGTCTGAACAAATTATGTTTTTCAAACATAACATGGTTTCTTTAAGTGCACTTACAAGGATTTTATTCTAAAATCCCTTTGTCTCTATCTCTCAACATTTGTATTATAAACTTTCATATTTTTTTTATTTGTGTATCGGTAAAACAGAAAAAATCAAAGAAAAGAAAGAAAAAGTATTGTAACGTTTTGAGCAGACTAGAAGTTGTGGTCTTATGCCCTAATCACTGCAATGACTGCTATGTTGGTGAGTACTGATCGTCAGATGGTTGTGTGTGGGTAGAAAAACAAGTCTGGGAGTTATGTTATTTTATTTCCTCCCTTCAATTTATGAGACCAAGTAAGTCTGTAGAAATGTTTAAAAGACAAAGTATACCGGATATATCTTATATCTATTCTAAAGGACATCTTCTAGTACCTTTGAATGCTTCAATCGCTCTCCCTCTCCACGAAAGTAAGTCTCCCAGTATTATAAGCCTGAAAGGGAGACAGAGAGGGGGAAAAAGAGAAAGAGAGGGAGAGAGAATGTGCAAAACGAGACACACAGTTTGTTTCGTCGGGGTCCATTGGACACCAAACTCCAACTTTATGTATGCGGCGTTGTCTTGCCAACTCTCGCAACCTCTAAGATGGTCGATCGACTCTGGTGACCTAGGTAAAACCTGGTTACCTGCTTTCCCCACCCCAGGTACTAGATCAAACATATCTTGTTATATCTAGCACATCGGATGAGTTTTTTTTTTTTTTTTAAATTTGCTTCACTCTCTTCGGTATTATTTATTTATTTATTTAATTACTTTTCTGTTTTCATCGTATTACCATTCACTTACAATATTACATATTGAGGAGGCGAAGATGCTCGAATTCTCTCCTGGCGATGAAAAATGGACAAACATGAAATTAGGGTTTGCATCTCACGTTTATTAATATGCGAATAATTCAAGCGGATGTCTTCATGAGTTTACAACCAATCTTTTATAGTGGTGTGTAAGTTTCCTGTTGTATGTTAACAACATATCGAAGCCCATAAATCTGAGCTTCTTAAATGTTGAGCCTAAGACCACAGGCCTGTTCTAGAGAAATGGGGACATTTTATTCCTAACACTAAAAATGCATCTTTCTAATAGCTTATATCATTATTTATTTATTGTATCTTGAACCCCGACTATTCTAGCAGACATATATATATATATATATATATATATATATATATATATATATATATACGTATCTGCAATATCACCCATGAATAAACCAATTCCTAAAATCTTTTGACAAATTATTTTCTTCTGAATGAATATACCTGGATTTTTAAGTTTAACGAAGGCATGGACAGCTATCGATAGGCTATCGATCATATGGAAATCAGACTTGAGTGATAAAATGAAACGCAGTTTCTTCCAGGCAGCGGTCGCATCGATACTGCTGTATGAATGCACTACTTGGACGCTAACTAAACGACTGAAGAAGAAACTAGACGGCAATTAAACAAGAATGTTGTGAGCAATATTGAACAAGTCCTGGCGGCAATACCCCACAAAGCACCAACTATACCTGCCTCCCATCTCGAAAACTATCCAAGTTAGACGAACCAGAAATGCAGGAGACTGCTGGAGAAGCAGGGACGAGCTCATAAGTGATGTACTCCTATGGACCCCCACATATGGCCGAGCAAAAGTAGGACGACCAGCTCGAACATGCATACAGCAGCTCTGTGAGGATACGGGATGTAGCCCTGAAGACCTACCAGAGGTGATGAATGATAGGGAGAAGTGGCGAGAGAGGGTCAGGGATATCCGTGCTTGCACCACGACCTGATGATGATGATAAAGATTTTAACATTATCCGATCAAAATAGATATCATTTGGTATTGCTAAATAACGAACCCTGCAAGATTAAAAAAGTTCAACTAGAATTGTAAATGTATCGAAGTAAAAAAAATACACCTTTTCTGTACATAATTCTATTTTTTCTTTTTTATTTTCTTTTTTTTTTTCTTTTTGAGAAATTGTAATTATTTACTTTATATAGGGTTCCTATGCTATAGAGTTTAGAAATATTTGTCTAATAATGTTGGTTGAATATATAACGTTTCAAGAAAAATAATGAAATCCCGTTTGGGGTTTTGTTTTCTTTTTTTTGTTTGTTTATTCTTTTTTGTTTTCAATAAAAAGAAACTGGTTTGCATTTTACTTATCTATAGTTGATATAAATGTATATATATATTTATGCATGTATGTTTGAGTATATATATATATATATATATCAGCATCAAGTTGCGGTGACACTAGTCAGTTCCTTGGCCCTCTTTTCGCGCCCCGGCCCCATCACCAATCACTCCTAGTAGGTCTTCTAGACTGCAAACAGTGTCCACAAAGAGCAGATGTGTATGAGTCTTTGTTAGTCGGTTTATATATATATATATATATATATATATATATATATATTAACAGAAATATGCAACCTTATATTTCAACGCCTGAATGTTTTCTATGACATTCCTGCATATTTATATGTGACTGGCAATACAATATATCCACTGACAAAACCTGCTGAGTTAACAATGCATAACTGCATGCCTATAACAAGCATCTTAGTTTGCAACCTGTTGGATTGTTTCATATTGTTCGGCAGCAATTACATCTGTAAACGTGCAGAAGAATTTGATAAATCATAAAAAAAAGGAAAATGAATAAAAACGAGGAAATATGGCCTCCGACTTGCCTCGTGGGTTACGGAAGGAAACAGAAAAGAAAAGAAATGTTTGCATTCAGATCCTAGCTTTGATAGATATAGAAAGATAGACAGATAGATAAAAATCCATGACAGAGAAAAATCAAATTAAGTGGGAAATAACCCCGAACAGCTTTCTCTGGCTTTTTTTCGGTGAATTTCTCCGATGCAAGATAGAAGCGTCTCAATATACGACACTGCATGCATAATAAATTATTCAAGACGCCATCGATTCGAACAATCGTCGAAAATTCCTTACACTTGATATATAGTAATAAAAAAAAATATTCAAGCATAATATGAACCCACCAACGACATATTTGTGTTATACCTCTCCAAGGTTTGCATCACTCAATCTCATATATCTTAACCTCCATGTTTGTATTTATTAACTGTTTTTCCTTCGGGGCTATTTATGCATCTTTCTAACCGGGCAACTGATTACTGCTGCACATTTCTCCCTCATAGATAGATAGACATCATTAGAATATTTTCTTTCAAATTTTATTACCCATTCCTCTTGTTATATCTATCTATCTCCAGATCTATCTATCTGCTAATTGATTTGAACATATTCCATATCGTTTATTTTAACATGCTATCTAATATTCCCTCCCTATCTATCTGTCTATGAAATCCAGGCAAAGAATTCAGAGTTTTCCATATCCAAAACAAGTTTCTCTTTTACCCAGTCGGCTCGGCTGTAGAATACACCGACTGCTTTTCTGCTGAAGCGGTAAGATCGCCCAACGAGTACCCTGGATAGAATACTAAACAATCTAATGGTGAGGTTCTTGCAATGCTGGAGCTTTGGAGAATGCAGATTACTCCTTAATTGCCCTCACTCCCAGGTCCACTCTGGCTCGGAGTGGTAGCACCAGATAGGGTAGTATCTATGGGTCAAATAGAACTAAAATGTACGTATGTTTAACTAAATTACTTTAAATAGAACTGTTTTGATATTAAACTGCTTACTTATGCTAAACTTAGCTGCTTGAAATAGAACTGTTTTGACATGTAAACTGCGTACTTATGCAAAACTGAATTACTTGAAAAATAATTGTTTTGACATTTAACTGGGTGTAAACAATATCTATATTTATACTAAATTGAATTGGATGAAATAGAACTGTTTTACTGAGCTGAATAGTTTGTAACAGAAAAGGTTTTAACAAACTGCACTCATGCTAAACTTAACTGTTTGAAATAGAACTGATTATTTATATAAAAATGGAGTTGGTATTAAATAACCTTCAAAGGTTGATATGTCATAAAACCCAAACAAACGACCGACAAACCAACCAACCAACAAGTTTATCTTGTAAGACACGAAAGCCGACCCAGCTTTAGTGTATCACCTAGTCGTGTCATAAATCCAATCATTTAGTATATTACCTTGTAGTGTGATGAATCTAATCATTTAGTGTAACACCTGGTCGTGTGATAAATCCAATATTTAGAGTATCACCTTGTAGTGTGATAAATCCAATCATTAAGTGTATCGCTTAGTTATGTTATAAATACAATCATTTAGTGTATCACCTAGAAGTGTGATAAATCTAATCATTTAGTGTATCACATAGTAGTGTGATAAATCTAATCATTTAGTGTATCACATAGTAGTGTGATAAATCCAATCATTAAGTGCATCACATAGTAGTGTGGTCAATCCAATTATTTAGTGTATTACCTAGTCGTGTGATAAATCTAATCATTTAGTGTATTACCTAGTCGTGTGATAAATCTAATCATTTAGTGTATCACCTAGTCGTGTGATAAATCCAATTATTTTCTAATGACATTTGTAAAAGATGAGCGCTGACAGTATTTTCAAGAATTAGAATTCTAAATTTAAAAAAAAGAAAAAACGCCTTCCATTATTCTCAGCGATCAAAATTATCAGAATATTCAAATATTTAATACTTGCAAAATCAGAATAAATAAAGAAATCTATGGAATTTTCTAAAATGGTTTTTTTCTTTGGTTTTAAGAATACTGACACATTTGATGATCAAATGTAAAGTGATGTAATCTAAAACTCTTTCTCGATACATTCATATATTGACATCTCTTTTTATAAGAACTTGAAGAAGCGGTTTTCATCTAGTGAAAAAGATAGTTTTCAAAATTCTTGCCATTCGGTTGAATTTCGCTGAATATTTACAATTGCGTTCCCATATAAGTAAAAAGTAAAGTTGGCGACCATAGTCGAGGGTAACCCGAAGGCTCCCTT
>OY757906.1:42981141-43008641 GCA_963585895.1 Sepioteuthis lessoniana | reverse complement strand
AGTCGCCTGGAGCTGTAGAAGACATCGACTGCATCTCTGCCAGAGGTAAAACTACCCCACCAATGAGTGTACTGATATGACACTAAACAATCTGATGGTACTATTTACCAACCCCTCCGCTCGGGCAGGATATGACACAAGGTCAATTT
Source organism: Sepioteuthis lessoniana (assembly GCA_963585895.1). Lineage (NCBI taxonomy): Eukaryota > Metazoa > Mollusca > Cephalopoda > Myopsida > Loliginidae > Sepioteuthis > Sepioteuthis lessoniana. The sequence goes on along the minus strand of OY757906.1, from coordinate 43,008,492 downwards.
TTTAAGCGGAGTTTAACAGGTTTGAATTCAGAGTTTTCCTTCTCCTAGACTAGTTGCCTCACCAAGGCTGAAGAACCTAGTCCGTCCTACTATTTATCCATAGCTGGAGGGAGAATAAGGGGGTTCATACCTTTCCCAAGGGTATTTGCCCGAAAGTGAACATAATAGCGCGACTGGAGTACGAACTCGCGTACTACGATTCCGCAGTTCATCGCTTTAACCATTACACCACGAGGACACCCCCTAAACAATCTGATGGTGAGTTTCCAATAATGCTGGAGCTTTAGGGAACGCAGAGTACCCATTCATTGCAATCGCTCCTTGGTCAGCTCTGGTCCGGAATGGTAGCTCCTTAACGGTACCAATCTATGGGTCAAATAGAACTTAACTGCGTACTCATACTGAACAGAATTGTTTGAAATAGAATTGCTTTGACATTTAACTATGTGTTTTGAAAAACTGTACTAGTACTAAACTTAATGGTTTGAAATTGTGCTGATTGAATAACTGAATAGCTTGAAAAAGAAATGTTTTTGACAATTAAACTATGTACTTCCATTTAAACTGTATTCATGCTAAACTGAACTGTTTCAAATGGAACTGTTTTTAACATTGAAACTGAACTTACGCAAAACTGAATTGTTAAAAGTAGTACTGTTTTGACATTTAACTGTGTTTAAACAAATTCTATACTCATACTAAACTGAATTAGCTGAATTAGAACTGTTTGAATGAACTGAATAGCTTTAAATAGAAATGTTTTTGACAATTAAACTGTATACTCATGCTAAATTGAATTGTTTGAAATAGAACTAATTATTTGTATAAAATGGATTTTACGTTAAATAACCTACAAAGGTTGATATGCCATGAAACCAAACAATCAATAAGCTGTAGAAAGTAAGTCCCTGAAATGAGTCCCTATATAGACCTTACTACTCCTGCTCAATCGAGACATTTCCTTTTTCACTTATTTGAATCTAGTTCCATCTCTCAACAGCTCGAAACACATGCGTGCCCTTTCACCAAATATAGAAAATGTCTTACTGAAAAATATACCAAATTACACAAATACAAAAACAAACAAAACTCCTAAATTCTTGAAGATAGGAATAAGGGTTAACATTGAATCTAGCAACCACATTATAAAACGTATTGCATGATTTCCCCTTCAACGTGTTCCTCCAACTACTCCTAATGACTCGCCATTGGGTTTGTCATTTCTTAGTTCATTCTCCCAAAGATGGCTCCAGTTATGGTCAAAGGTGCTTGGGAAAGCTGTGGCTCCTTCCTGAATTTATTCCATCCAGAAGTCAGACGACACATACAAAGAACGGATAAAATTGATAGACATTTCGTCTGTCCTATTTAATGAAAATATATATATATATATATATATATATATATATATATAAACACACACACAATTCAATCGTGGTGATTATCATCATTGGAAATGTGTACGGTGACCAAAGTTCAAATCTTGGAGGAGGCTGTTTGCAGTTCATAGGATTCTATGGTAGTGTTATCTTCCATTTTCGTTACCGATATATATATATATATATATATATATATGTTTGTGTGTGTGTTCATGTGACTGTACGCACGTTGAGCTTTTCATGTGTGTATTTTGTATAATCATACACTATGTGTGTAAATGGGTTTGAATCTCTCTATCTCTTGCTCTCTCTCTCTCTCTCTCTTTGTCTCTCTGTCTCTGTTTCTCATTCTCTCTCTCTCTCTCTCTCTCTCTCTCTCTTCCACTCACACACTCACTCTGTCAATCTATATCTTTCCCTGCGCTTACCTTTATTCCTTTCGGAAGACACCAAGATTTCTTTAACTTAGTATTTACAGTTGTTGAAATTACTGTTTTCCTTCGTATATTTAAGTGTGTTTCTCTCTGGTGCTGGTCGGGTTCTGGCAGGTAAGTAAGTTACTTGAGTGCACATTACTGAATGACTTGGCACCGTACACAAGGCTTGATCGATTTTAGGGAAATGATATCGAGCCCTTGACTGCTCATAAAGTTTACATTTAGGAAGGAGGCCAACAGGCAATGTTTTATGGGCTGTAATTCTACTTCCGTATTAGAAAAGAGAAAATGCGTTGACCGGTATTTTTCCTTACAGGTGCAAATACTTTACCAAAACCAATAACATGCTATCACTATTTATTTGATTTATTCTCACTTACAGGAGGATCCCTCGAAAGTAAATCCTGCAATTTATTTCTATGGAAACTTCAAGGGTGTCACTACCAAAGTATGACGCACTTGAAGGGGTTGATACATTTAATATTTAGTTACCTTCGTACATATAACAAGTAAATGGCAGTCTGACAAAATCACAACTGACATGAAAGCAAATAGCTGATGCGAGTTCAGTTGATCTGTGGGCAATGTTGTACAACTTGGGCGACAACAATGTAAGTGAAAAGCAGCATTAAGTAGAGTTCTTAAATCACGAAATAAGTTGCGCTTCCATCATTTTTTCTGGCAATGGCAGCATCATCACAAGGTACAACTTTTACGTGTATGGCATACAATAATGTCTCAGTGCAGGAAACTATAGATAGCTAATTTTGGATAATATGTGGTTTGGTTTCTGGGATTTTGTTCTGTCCAATTTCAATATTGTAGAATTTTCGAATCAATAATATTTAATAATATCCGTTTTCACAGCATGATATTCTTCAATAAATAATAGAATGTTTTATTGAAAAAAAAATCTTTCAAGTTTATTAATTTATTGACAATATATATATATATATATATATATACGTGTGTGTGTGTGTACGGTTACGCTCAATATATATATATATATATATATATATATATCAATTAGCAACCGTAGTTGAGGGCGAACCCAAGGCTCCCTTTCCAATCACTAATATACTGAAGTCTAAGGGAGGGATTTACTCCTTTCCCTGGATTGCTCCACTTTACCCCCGATCCGTATCTTATAATGATGTTGTTAAGCAAGGAGATTTCAAGTATCATTTTTTGGTATGATTTGACCTAAGATTGAAACCTAGCCCCCTTCCGGTCCGTTGGGAACTGTTTGTAGAGTTATAGTGAGCATGTTCGACAGCCAAATCGTAGTAAACAAGGTCGAATTCCAGTTGCAGTATTGTATTCAATTTCACACTAATACTCTTGAGAATGTTTATTCTCTCCAGCTATGTTTAAAATACTACTTGTACTTGCTTTCTACGAGGATTCTTTTGCACTTGAATAAATCGGGATATGTGAATTTGCATTTAAACAAAGAAACCAAACGTATACGATTTATACATATACGTGAGTGTACTTGTGTCTGAGCAATGAATTTAACAGAAATTAGATTTACAAATTATAACGTTCAAGTTATGAAGCCCATATTATTACTATTTGCAGCAACATGGACTTTATTAATAATTGTTCGTAAATTGAATTTACTGGTTCAACCGCGATCAGTTTGGATAAATACTGATTTGTTAACTGTAGCTAAACGTTTTCATCTTACAAGATGATACAGAAAATTGTTGTCAATATACGAATCATTTCCATTTCCTGGCCATATTGTTTGGCACTACTGAAATACGTACATCCCATATATATATATATATATATATATATATGTGTGTGTGTGTGTGTGTGTGTGTGTGTGTGTGTGTGTACTAAGGAATAGATAGTGATGAATACTAAAGAAAAGATGGTGATATGTACTAAAGTATAGACTGTGATGTATTCTAAAGAAATAATGGTAATGTATAATAAATAATAAATGGTGATGAATACTGAAGAATTGATGGTGATGTATACTAGAGAATAAAGGTTGATGTTTACTGAAGATTCAATTCTAATGTGTACTAAAGAATAGATGGTGCTGTATACTACTGAATAGTTGGTGATGTATACTAAATATAAGGTTCTGATGAAACGACCTGTGTCTTTCAACAAAATATTTCCTTATATAATTAGCCTAAGAAAACAATATAATCTCTACGAGGATTATAAAATAGATAAGGGGATTTTTTCCGAAATTTTAGGCAAAGAACATGTTTACTTTGGCAACTTTATCAAGGTAACCAAGAGTCATGGGTAAATTCATGTCTGAGAGAACTGTCAGCATATCCTTCTTTACTGACTGGCTTCGACGGAAATGTTTTCTTTACGGGAGAGTCAATGAGATTCCACTCCAAAGAGTGTGTTTTTGACTCAGACACTGAGTCGAAAACACAGGTTTAGCCTATTTGTAATATTTTTTTCAGGAAAACCTACTTCTCTGTTAAGATAACACATTTTTCTATAAATTCCACATGTTTTTTACTTTACAACTGCAAAAATCAGATGTAATTCTTCTGTTCATGCCTGGAGAACTCTGTTTGATTTTCCTTTTGATTAAATAGCCTCAAAACAAATACCTAATTAAGATTAAAATGACTTTTGCTATAAACAAACTCCAAAAAATGCAGAATTTACAATGATTGAAAAAAATTCTGAATCAAATTGTTTGCTTTTACCTGAAATTCCCTTTCTTGAGAGTATGACCATGATATTTGCCAAGCTCACCCGAAGTGGTCAGGATGCCACAAAATATATATTTTTGAACAGAGTGAAACTGGCTTAGAATTAAAGTTTTCCTTCTCAAGGAACTGTTGCCTTATCTATAACAAATGGGTAACAGGTGGATTCATGCTTTCCCCAATGTCATTAATGTAAAGTGGAACGCAAAAAGCGTTGTCGATGATTTGAAATCGTGTGACCCATTACTTTAAATCAGACAATAGATGTTACAAGCCCACTAACGACTTAAAATTAAGATGAATATATATATATATATATATATATATATATATATAATCTCACACAAACATACACACGCGCTTATATATATATATATATATATATATATATAAGCTCATGTGTGTATGAAACAATGTGCAACTATATACGACTTCCAAAACATTTACTGAAATTGAAAACTTTGATCAGAGTAAAGAGAATTTTCATTGATAATAGAATATTTTTCGGGGTTAATTTTTAGATAGATTTTGCTTCTTAATCTCTCTTGCTCATTTATTTCTTTTCACTTAACCATGAGAGCTTTATTTCTTTTCTGCAATTCTTGGAGTCTTTATTTGCCATTTTTCTTGACTTTTTCTCTATCTTTCTTTCTTTCTTTCTTTCTTTCTGTTTCCTTGATCCCATAATAGAAGCAAAAATTCTGTTTATAACGTAAGCAACTACTCCATGTATAACATGAGCTATATATATATATGTATGGAGAGAGAGAGTGAGTAAGAGAGAGAGAGAGAGAGTGAGACGTGCTTAAGCGTGTGTACTTACGTTTGTCTGTGCCTGTGTCAGTGTGCACACCTAGAATCTCTGACTTATAGGAGAAAAAACACACTTTCAGACTAATAGAATTGAATGTCCACGAGCGAAATCCCTTTTTTTCTCTAACTGGGTTGGACAACATCGCCCACACATCAACTGAACTTGCGTCAGCTATTTGTTTTCATGTCAGTTTGTGATTTTGTCAGACTGCCATTTACTTGCTATATGTACGAAAGTAATTAAATAATGAATGTATCAACCCCTTCAAGTTACACTCTTGCAGTTTCCATGGAATCTAAAATAACATTTTGTTTAACTTAGATTTTGCCTTTATATACATGACGTTTATTTTTAAGAAATTTGATTGAAAAGTTAGTATTTATCTACAGAAATGCTTGCTACATTTTCTCGTTATTCAAACACTAACCTTATTTTTTATCGGTACGAATGACTTTTTTGAATACCGTCAATGTTAACTTCATCGACGTCATCGTCTGCTTATCACTTTATGAATAATGTATCATCTCGAGTTCCAAAATTCTGTGCCGAAGTATTTTAAATCTGAAGCTAACATTCTCTTTTCAGGACCTATACGGTCATATGTTTTTTTTTATAGGAAAATTACGACAATTATGTCTGCTTTCCGGTTAGGGTTTCCCAAAATGGTCTATGTAGACGTTTGGATCTAATTAAAATTTTGGTTGGCGGAGAAAGCAAACCTGTCCCCAGTGGGTGAAATTGCGAATTTTCATTCATAAAATCCGTAATAAAAAGAGAGCAAAAATCGCTGGATCATTTAGCATTGTTGCCAGATATTGTAAACATTTTGTATACTGTCATAATACACCGCCGGCCGACCACCACTATCTCAACCATTCAAACTACTCATGGTCATTAGATCGTCTGGTGGTTTTTCTCATTTCCGGCCAGGGGTATTTCACTTTTATTTACAGGCACACATGCCACAACATACCAAACCGAGAGGGTGAAAGAAAAAAAGAACAAACAATCACGTGCTTGGGTTTACTCCAAGCGCAAGAAGGGAGAAGTTTATGACATTTTATGCAGATCTCCTTGAATCTGCATGCTATCGCGAGTGTGTATTCGAGCAAAATTCCCACAAAGCCACAAAGAAATGCTAACTCATCTTCTCACGTTGGCCAACACGTCATCTCAGTCCACAGGTTCTAACAGCAACCTTTCTCGAGCGTCAGCTTCCCTCGACTTCTGTCGACTTCCCTGTTCTCTCGACTGGTCTGTTAAGTCCACTACTCTTGACTGGCTCCTTCTCAACAGCTCTGGGACCTTCCTTCCCTCATCCTCTTCCTTGTGGGAAATCTCGCGCCGTTTGTGTGGGTTTCGTGCCAAAATAGACAAAGGAATCTTCTGACTGGCACTTATCCATACCTACAGATATGAATGCCTAACATCGTGTCACAATACCTGAGTTAGGGTGAGGGTGACCAGTTCAAAATATAGGGTCATTTAAAATAACCAACCATTGGCCTCTGTGTCAGTGAAACTTAGTGGCGTTACAAACCTGCAATCTAATGTTCGTGGTCTACTCAGTGTACAACACACACATCATGATTGAACTCAAGTCATGCGATTATTTTCAAAATTCAACCTATACTCTGGGGAAAAGTATGATTACACTTATCTCACACGCTATTTGTTAAATAAAACAACGACTGTTTTTCAGCCAGGATGCCTTTAATATTAAATAACTCTTAAAGGTTGATATGCCATTAAACATCCCATCCCAAATAAAAGAATAAAAAGTGCGTTTTCATTCATAATTTATTGATTCTTCTATATATCTTCATTCTCTTTCTCCCACCTCTCTCTCTCTCGCTCTCTATCGGTCTATCTATCTATCTATCTATCAATTCTTGTTAGAATTTGCGAAAACCATTCGAGAGCATTTTGGTCCTTTAGTATCGAAGATTAGTTTAATTTCCTCTTTGACTGATAGAAGTTGAATTATTGTCTCTTGTTAACTTCGAACAATAGGCCTCACTCGTTACTCATATCGTTTACATTAATTGTCAACAATATAATTCATATCGCATTATTCCACTGTTTATTCCAGAATAAACTAGATTCATTCAAAACGTGTTTCTTTATTCAAGACAGTTTGATTCAAGACAGTTTGATTCAAAACTTTACTATATTTAATCAAAATCCATATCCCATTATTCAAAATTGTAATGCTATACCAAATATGTGTGTCTTGATTCGAATCGTATTTTCCTATTTTTCAAAACACGTATACAAACAATTAAGATATCTGGTGCGTTACACAATCAAAATTTATATATTCATTTAAATAGTGGTAAACTGGTAAACTTGTTATGCTTTGTAATTTAATATCCCTTGAAATTATTTTGGAGCGAATGGAAATTAAATCTGGTTAAAAGGAGTGTTCAAAATAAAAGTGTGAGTAGCGTCGGTTTAGATAGAACAGTTATTGTTCATTGCCTTCTCCATAGTTTCAATTCACAGTTTCTCTTCTAGTTTCTCACAACTTAACAAGAAAGTTCAATCGCTGCTTCATGTATTTCGAGCAAAGATTGAATTGATGCATTTTACATGAGCATTAGTGCTAAGTGAACGCAAATGGAACCAACGAAAATTCGTAAAGATAAATAATTGAATTACCATTAAAATCATATGAATAGGCAAATAACAAACTTTATCCTATAATCTACGATTGATTAATTCTCAAATACATATTTGAGTAACAAAATAATTATTAATTCACACTGATAATTTAATTATACTATTAAAACGTGATGTTCAATTATCAAATGTAACATTGAAATGTCCGAAAGTTGTTTTCATTTCTATCTTACCGAATTAATTATTTGTTATTAAGGTGTTTGCAGCTTTAATGAGACGTCTATTAAATGAACATGCTTTTTTTCACTAATTGTTTCATTGTGTCGCATACATAACATCTAACAGCGAAAAATTCCTTGTAGATAAATATCGTTATGGAGCACACATTGATGCTTGTTTTGTGCACTATTGTAAGTTGCCGATTGGCTTGGGCAGTGGAATACACCGACTGCACCTCTCCAGAGGGGTAAGTCCCCCACAATGAGTGTCCTGGATGTGACACTAGAAAACAATTAGATGCCTCGGGGAATGCAGAGCACCCCTTCATTGCCATTGCTCCCAGGTCTGCTCTGGCCCTGAATGGTAGCACCTGATAGGGCCCTGTCTATAGGTTAAAAAGAACTAACTGCATACTTATGCTAAACTTAATTGTTTGAATTATAATTGTTTAACTAAACTGAATAGCTTGAAATAGAAATGTTTTTGACAACTAAACTGTACTTACATTTAAAGTGCGAGCTTATGCTAAACTGAATTATTTGAAATGGAACGGTTTTTGACATTGGAACTCTACTTACACAAAACTGACTAGTTTAATATAGAACTGTTTTGACATTTAACTGTGTGTAAACAAAACTTGTACTTATACTAAACTGACTTACCTGAATTAAAGCTGTTTTGATAAACCGAATAGTTTTAAATAGAAATGATTTTACTATGAAACTGTGCACTCATGCTAAACTGACTTGTTTGAAATAGAACTGACAATTGGCATAAAAATGGATTTGGCGTTAAATAACCTACAATGGTTGATATGCATTAAAACCCAAACAACCAAATATTGCAAGTTATCTGCAAAATATGCATTCGTGTAAAACGCACTCCCCAAAATTATGCATACAACTTTCTAAAAAAAACTTTCGTGTATAATACGCATTGTCTGGGCCTTTCCCATTGAGTAATAGTTAATGAGGTAGATAAGCAGACTATGTTAGTTTCATTATCAATGGATAGCTCAGATTCCACCCTTGTGCCACAGCTAAGTAAAGCTTTGTAAATTTCTATAACACGGACTATTGTATAATACGAACAACAAACTTTTTTTAAAATCCCGTGAATAATGTGCACTGGCTTTTCAAAATTTGCAGCAGCTAAATTTAATCTAAATTTATTTCTTCAACAGTTTATCCAGTTTGTATTGAATAAAAATGAGAAAGTCACGAAGAAAAAAGAAATAACAAAGAAAAGAGAAAAAAACGAAACAATGCTGAGTTGAAAATGACTTCTCTCTGTTAAAAACAAAATTTTGCTCTTTGCAGATTCCAGTGGCTTGTGGCTTTTTATATTTAGTGGCGTAAAACAGAAGTTTTTGTTAGAGAAGTTAGTTTGAATCCTAGGTACAACTTTCGATTAGGCTGTTTTATTTAGGGGACGCATATGACTGGGACAAAAGTTTAGTTCTTAGTTTTAGCGAATGATACAAATTTTAGTTTAGGTTAATTCCTAATTTTAGTGAATAATAAAAACCACTAAGTTGTAGGTTTTAAAAACCGATGAAAAAACAATACGTACTTTCCAGGAATAATTATGACTTTTATCTTTTAGATTTCAAGTTATGACTAATATCGATGTTTCTTCTTTGGATTTCAAATGATTAAATCGGAATATATTAACATGAAATTTTACTGAAATCAATTAGTCGTGGTAAGCTATTGTTGTATAGCCATGACCATGACTAACTATACAAACACATATACATCTGCATGCAGAATCAACGACGCAAAATAAAGACGACGTGACACAGTTCTTAGAAAAATATACCTCTCACTTTATTTGAAAGGGTTGCGTGTGAGAGAGAGTTGGAGACCGAACAGAACTGCAACATATTGACCCTCACTCTACTGGCCATAACCGCGTTTCTTTCCCGTTCTCCTGAGCAGCTCAACCGGGAACCGGGGGTCCCAGTCTGCTGGATGCTAGCTTTCTCTACCGAATTTTGTCACCAACGGGTCTGGTCGCCAAACAAACTGACTTCCTGTCTTCACCGAGTTATATAATATTTCAACGTCCACCTTCTTGTGGACGTCACAATTTTGCACTTATTCAACCTGTCCATGGTCAAGGCTATAATATCTTGATTATTCCTCGACCGGAATCACCTGTTATTTACATAGGTGCATTTCCTATTTTGACAGCCCGGCCGGGTTGTAGGTCAATATACAACACTATAAACCACCAGTTTAATGCCTGATCATTCATGAGCAAGACCAGAATAGACAACGTCCTTGTAAGCAATGCCATGTGATTCAGACAGAAAATCAAGAACATAGTCCAGGAAGATAGATAGATAGATAGCGTACAAAAATGCCAAGTTGGATTGGCCGTCCAAATGTAAAATTGGTGAATTATAGAAGAAAGGGTGAGAGGATTTTACCTTGGGACACGTAACATTTCACAATTAGAACGTCAACATGTAAACTTGAGATTATTGACTTAGATTAGACATTGTTTGAAATAACCAAGAGATTATGAGGATATTTTGCCGCTAGATGATAAGTAAAATCCACACACATGCCTTGGAAGGGTAGATTTCTTATTTCTGATATAGCTTGATTGCTATCGTGTAAGGAAAGTCAAAAACTGAGCACAAGAAATCTCTTTGAAAGTTGCTCAAACGGCTAAGGCTGTAGAAAACACTGACTGCATCTCTGCAGAGCGGTAAGATCCCAGGCAACACATGTTCTGGATATGACACAAAACAATCTGATGGTGAGCTTCCAGTAATGCTAGTGCTTTGGGGGAATGCGGAATACCCCTTCATTGCATTCGATTCAAGGTCCACTCTAAACCGGAGTGGTAGCATTTGATAGCGTCCTATTTATGGGTCTAATAGAACTAAAATACTTACTTATGCTAAACTGAATTAAATGAAATTGAATGATTTTGACCTACAACTCTGTGTGAACGAAAACTATACTAATACTAAACTGAATTGTTTGAATTAGAATTGTTTTACTAAACTGAACAGCTTGAAATAGAAATGATTTTGACAATTAAACTGTATACTTATTTTTAAACTATATTCAAATACTAAAGGGAATTGTTTCAAATGGAACAGCTTATTTGTGTAAAAATGGGTTTGGCATTGAATAGAATACAAAGGTTAACATGCCATAAAACCCAACTAACCAACACTTCGAAAGGTTTTATAGTTTTCTTCTTTCTTTCGTATATTTATGGATTGTCAAAATTATAAACAGAGTGGTTTTCTTTCAACTCTTTATCTCTTCTCACACTCGCTCTCTCTCTCTCTCTCTCTCTCTCTCTCTCTTTGAATGTCGATTTTCCGACTGACACTATTTTAATGTTTCTTCTCATATATGCACACGTGTATTATTATTAAATTATTCCTTGCTAGATTTTTTTTTAATGCTGTGGTAGTTGATTATCTTGAGTCTTAAAGACAGCAAGTCTTCTCAAGTTTCTTTGATTCCTCTCAGTAGCGTAGTCGATCTTAGTAATGCTGTAGTTTGAATAATCTCTGTTCGTTCTCCGATTTCCGACACTTCAAGCCTTCTTATCAAGCCTTTGGGGATTGTTTCGAACGCACCAATTTTACTTGGTATCACCCTCACCTTCAGTTTCCATAGCTATTTTACTTCTTCGGCAAGGTGAAAGTTCTTGTCATTCTTTTCGTTGTCTATGATTATCACTCCGTGATCCACAGGGACGGCAAAATCCACGATTCAACAATCTCAGTTTTTTTATGTAATTATCACAAAGTTTGTTTTTCTAGCTTGAGTTACGTGATCTGTGTGTATCTCAAATTATCATCTTTATTATTATTATTAGTAGTAGTAGTAGTTGTAGTAGTAGTATTTTACTCCTTGTGAGTTCCTCACACCAGCGTTAGCTAGTAGATTTCTTTAGAGTCTGAGTTTCAGCAAGTCTCCTAAGGTCTTCAGGATTTATCTCAGTATTCTTGTCGATCTTAACTATGAATTAGAATAGGGTCAATTTTTTCCGCTGGTTTCCGACTCTTCCAGTCCTCTTAAGCTTTTTTGAATTATTTCAACGCACAATCACGACTTGAAGTACCATCAGCCTCACGTTCTTCAGTTTATTTTGTATATATATATATATAGAGAGAGAGAGAGACAGAGACAGACAGAGGCAGAGCGAGAGAGAGAGACAGAGAGAGATAACCAGAGAAAGACAGATGTAGTGCAATAAGAATATATAAATTAATACAAATTCTCAGGCTTAGATAGATAGACAGACTGCTGTTTTGTATTTACACAGAAATTATATGCTTGTCTTCAGAACACAGAAGTTCGTATAACATTGACTGTTATTTTTCAGTTTCAAAAAAAATGTTTCTCTCTTACGTCACACGAGCCTACTCTCTCTCTCTCTCTCACACACACACACACACACACACACACACACACACACACATGCGTGTGTGTGTGTGTGTGTGTGTGTTTTATTTGATGGTACATCATATGGGATTTCTCTCAAAGAACGGTCTACATGCCCCGATCTTATTGGTGTCGTATAGATCCAATCCATATGCAATAGGTCACAGTTATGTCATCTCCTTGTATTTGGCTGTTCTCTTTCGATCCCAAGTTGTCATAGCTGGCATTACAAGCTAAATAATTTCTTTTCAGATTCATCTCGCCTTCCAGCAGAGCTTTTTACTTCGGTGAAAACACACGCCATAGCCTTTACTCCTCTGAACTCTGCATATTTCTGTCAACCTCAGTAATATATCATATTGTGAGTATAGCTCTGATCGCGCATAATCTCTTATCCCGCAATACATTATCTTTTTTTTTTTTTTTTTCCTTCATCTTCAGTGTACCTACTTGTATGTGGACGAGAAGGCTTCGTCGTTCTGGTTTTCCTGTTTGTTATTCAGTAATGACAGTTTATTCAGTCTGGGAATCATTTCAGCGCATTTAAAACATCATGTTTTTTTTTCGGATTATCATTTTCCCAGATTGACATTCACAGGTACCTTGCACGCTGCTCAAAGAATTTGTTGCAAGGGTAGCGTGAATTTTGCAAATTATGCATGACGTGTTTATAACAAAAGGTTGTTTATATAAATGTGGAAGAGTTTTCCAGGTGCAGCTAAATGAATGAATGAATTGAACAAGCAAGCACATAAACAAATATCCAGAGTTTTTTCATATTATTTTTAGCAATAAGCAAATTATTCACAATATAAGTATTTTTGTGTGAATATTACTTTCTATTACTATATCTATTTTTATATTACTTACAATGCACGTAAATCTTTTTTTTTTCTATTTAGAGTATCTAACATATGTCTTCTTTGATTTTTGGACTGTTCAGAAAGGGATAGTTTTGTATTTGGTTCATTGGCTTGTGTTGGCAAAAATAATGAAAAGTTATTTTTAGGGATTAAGCTTTATGTGGCTCTTTTTCTTGTTTTAGATTTGATTAAACATCTCGATTTTCAACAAAACTAAACACAAGTGGAGCAGAAATAATGTTCAATTTGATTTTCCTTAACAATTTCTCTCAAGTATATGAAATTACATTTTATGAAAACAAACTTTCAAAACTTTACAGGAGTGGCACTCATTACACACGCCGTTGCAGTATCTATGTAATTTGCAACAACATTTTCTCTATAAATGGAGGGATTATTTGCACATTGTTCAGCGATATCCTCTTCTTTTCTCTCTCTGTCCCTATGGTCCTATTCATCTTTCGTCTCGTTCCTTCATCCTTTCTCTGTCTGTCTGACTGTCTGTCACTCACTCTCCTTCCTTCACTAACACACACACACACACACACACACACACACACACACACACACACACACACACACACACACACACAGAGTAACTATCTTTTCCTTTGTCATATGTGGTATCTGCATCATCATATATTTTATTTCTTTTATTCAATTCCTCATTCTTCCACTCATAATTTCATTCTTCTGACAGGTTTTTCTTAAAATTGCCCCCTATCCCCCTCTATCTATCTATCTATCTATCTATCTATCTATCTATCTCTTTCTCATAATAATTATCTATTCATTCATCTTCTCTCTTATCTGCATTACTCTATATTCAGTTTTCAATTCCTCTTTCTTCTACCCATATTTTTTCTTCCATATTTCTTTCTGTCTTTCTTTCTTTTACTGAAGTATTATATTCTATTAACAGTAGAATTTTGAATAACTCCGAAGGGAATTGTGTGGATGATTTAAAAAAAATAAGATCAAAACAAATAGAAGCATTGTTTTTTATTTCGCATAAGGCCTCCCAATTCCTCTTTATCTTAATCATCTTTCTTTTAATAGAAAAAAAATATCAGATGATTAATTTACACGCATTCTTTTAAGTTCTCATGGATCATCTCTGAATAAGTTGAAGAAAATTTCCTGTTTTCTTAATCTTAATACAAGTATTGTACAATGATTTCCCAGTCAACCGGTCTAATCAATCATACCCTGGATTTTACCGATTAGTAATTATACTCGCATCAAATTATGAAAAAAAAAAATTAAATCATTAACATCAGAAATAACTTTAATCAAGAGAAAAATATTCTAAAATTCGGATATACTCAATACAAATTGCTACTGAAATAAAGCAAAGTGCGTTTTCTGGCTAAGATGTAAAGTAATGTTAATGAAAAAATAGTGTGATGAACAAATTCGAATTGCCTGCTGAAGATTATTGCCGATACCCCTTATGCCATATCTTCACTTGGCTACACAGAAACTGCTAAAGGTTGTCTGATGCACCTGTAGTTTTTATTGCAATACAATCAGGTGTTCTGCAGGATGCACGAACGGATTTGTTCAACAGCTTTCTGAGAATGTGATGTTTGAGCCAATATAGAAAGTGGATTCTGAGTCTTTTATATACAACCATTGATAATGCAGTCTTTACTATTTTCAAAATATTGAAACCGCTAGAAGTCTCTAATTAAGATTGGTATTTCCTGCTTTGCGCAATAATTTGGCTTGATAGTTTAATTAGTGTATAGTTTAGCGGTGTTATGTAAAATATCATATGATCAATTTGTATATATATATATATATATATATATACATATATATCACTTTGTGGGTTTGTGTCGAACCAAGGGTAATATAATATGGAGAGTGATCAATATCTAGGAGAGAGCTATTATATAGTAATGATATATATATATATATATATATATATATATATATATATATATATATATATTTTGATTCATGGAATTAATTTTGCGACCTTTGTGTTTCATTTTCTTAAGTGCCAGATGATTGTTGTCTTGCAAAAAACTCCATGAAACCCAGAGGTTGCAGTCTAAATCCCGTCAATTAAGTATATATATATATATATGTGTGTGTGTGTTTGTGTGTGTGTTTATGTGTGTGTGTGTGTATGTGTACATGTACTTATACACACACACACACACACATGTGTCTCTGTGCGTATATATATATATATATGTATATATACATATATATATATATATATATATATATATATATATATATATATATATATATGTGTGTGTGTGTGTGTGTCATTTTCTCAAAAGCATTGTCGAGAGTGAAAAAACACCAAAATGATTATTAAGTTTAACAGACTCTTTGAACCTTTTCCACTCAGTATTCTTTGGTCAAACTAACAAAAGTTATTTTGCAAGTATTGATCTACCAAACATATTTTCATTTATTTTGCTAATTTCTGCAGGATCACCTGCATATTTTTCATATAACTGCCCAGAATTAAAAAAAAAAGCAAAGAATAGATTGCCTTTATTCCATTCATTTTCATATTTTTACAAATGTGCAGGATAAATTTTACTAAATAATGCTCCTTTTCATATCTGCACATTAATTTGCAATTGATTGGCTGGCTGGCTGGTTGGTTGCAATTTATGGCATATCAACCCTTGTAGGTTATTTAATGCTAAATCCAGTGAATTAATATTCATCAAATATTCATGAGTTGTAAACGAATAGATTATCAAAAGCAATTTAAAAATGAGCTGGAGATCATTTGTTTTCACAATGTTAAATGGTTTCAAGCATTGCTATCAAATACTTAGAGTTTTTTTTGTTTTTTTGTTTTTTGCAATCAGTAAAGTAATTTTAAGTACTGCTTGCTAATAGTAAAAATTCACTTCAATTATACCCTTTCTTTGCACACAATTAATTTTTTTTTTTTTTTGTGGAGAAAATGATTAAATAGTTCTATTTGACCCAAAGATGGGACTCTAACAAGTGCTACCACTCCAGGTCTAAATGGAACCGAGATAAATAACAATGACTATAAGTATATTACCCAAAATCGAGGATCACAGCCTCACTCTCCGATGCAATTTATTGTCATATTAAAGACATCCTCTTTGAGGTTGGGTTTCTAACCCACTGAAGAGATACAATGGAAATATTCTTCCGTCCCAGCCAACGCGGCTGCTTCACAATTGAGAATAGAGATAAAGTCCGAATAACATCTAAGTTATTTACATAAGTTTTTAATATTTGTGTCATGATATTTATATATTTTATGAATTTCTAGTTATTTAGCAATATTGTATTTAATTTTTACAAGATAAATAGAATTTTCTTTTTAATGTTAACTTTTCATATTCTATGTTGTGTGTGTGTGTGTGTGTGTGTGTGTGTGTGTGTGTGTGTGTGTGTGTGTGTGTGTGTGGATGTCCCTCATAGGTCAGAGCGAATATCCTCTGGATAAGACATCGGTGTGTTGACACTGCTCTGGCATTTGGATCCTGAATATGGATTGAGCTCCGGGGTCTCTGTATTTCACCGGCGATTCTCAGATGGAAAAAAATATGCGTTTTTGACAAATAGAGGGTGATAAAGATTTTGATATGAAAAACGTTCTTTTTTTCTTCCATCATAAATGTTGGCGTGTATGGGTTTATATCCATGTTTTCACATTTATGAATAATCACGCTTAAACAGGGAAAGCAGGAGTCTACGGAACACTAAAAGATGGAAGAACAATAAATATTGCAAAAAAAAAAAAAAAAATTCTAAAAAGCAAAAGTTTTCCGAACGAGATAATTTTTTTCCATCATGTGAAAACTACATGTTATAAACAGAATGCTTCTAAATATCTTATATAATTTTTAAAAAATATGTCTCTTATCTCCTTTCTGGTGTATCCATGGATAGCTATGCTTGTATTCATTTATATTTTTCTGATAAAGATTTATATTACTACAAAATAATTTACTGTATTAATGACCTACAAATACTCATTTCATACAGGTATATTTTTCATTGATTCCTGGGGGAAAAATTGATAATCTGGAAGTTAGGTAAGATTATCATCATCATCATCATATCGCACTGGAAGCACGGATATCCTTGACCCTCTCTCGCCACTCCTCCCTATCGTTCATCACCCCAGGCAGGTCTTCAGGACAACATCCCGTATCCTCTCATAGCTGCTGAATGTATGTTTGTGCTGGTCGTCCTGATTTTGCACGGCCATGTGTGGGGGTCCATAAGAGTACATCTCTTATGAGTTCATCTCTGCTTCTCCAGCAGTGTCCTGCATGTCTGGTTCGTCTAACTTGAATAGTTTTCGTGATAGGAGGCAGGTGGCCGTACAATTGGTGTCTTCTGGGGTGTTGCCGCCAGGACTTCTTCAAGATTGCACGCAGCATTCATGAGTAATTACCGTCTAGCTTCTTCTCCAGCCGTGTTGTTAGCGTCCATGTAGTGCAGCCATATAGCAGTATTGATGTGACCGCTGCCTGGAAGAAACTGCGTTTCATTTTATCGGTTTGGTCTGATTTCCATATAATCGATAGCCTATTGATAGTTGTCAATGCTTTCGTTAACCTCGTCTCGATGTCCTTTTCGATTGATTCGACGCTGCTTCCTAGGTAAGTGAATTTGTCTACTAGTTTAAGAGGGGTTCCGCCTAGAATGGAGATGTCCCCCGTTTGATTATTGCACATATATTCCGTTTTGTGTGCATTAACAAGGAGGCCTATGGCTGCGGCTGCTTGTTCCAAACTATGTAGTAGTGTTTCGGCTTGGTCGGGTGTATTTGCCAGTATCACTATGTCATCGGCGTAGTCGGCGTCGGTAATTGTTTTTGCAGGGTACCTTCTGCTTCATTTCTTCGTCAGCTCGAAGCCATTTTCTCTGATTTTGTCAATCGATGTTCTAAGTACATAATTTAGACAAATGATAAAGACCTACGGTGCCAGCGTGTCCCTTTGTAGTACTCCTGCTACAATGTCGAAGTATTCTGTGTCTCCATCTGGTGATCGTACTTTTACTTTGGTGTTTCTATAGAGAATCGTTATTGCTGCTACGGTTTCTTTAGGTATGCCGTACGCTAGTAGGATTTGTTCCATCTTTCCTCTGTGAATGGAATCGAAGGGCCTTGGTAAAGTCGACAAATATTAATGTCGCTTGTAGGTTTTTTGCCCGTACACCTTCAAGGATTCTACGGATGGTTAATACGTGTGAGGTCGTGGATCTATTTCTTCGGAAGCCATTTTGGTTTTTCCTAAGTATGTTGTCGATTTTGGGTTCTATGCGGTTTCGTTGTAGGGCATTGTAGATTTTGGCTGCTATGGATGTAAGTGTTATGCCTCGGTAGTTTTTGGCTAATCCGAGGTCCCCCTTTTTAGGGAAGGGGAGTATGCATCCCTTCATCCATCTATCTATCGGATTTTGATTGTATACTGCGTTGCAGTGTCGGAGCAGTATGTCGTCGAATTGTCTGGTCTTCCATACTTCTGGGGGAATCTCGTCCAGCCATGCAGCTTTCCTATTTTTAATTTTTCTGAGAACCGAGTCGAGTTCTTCTTGTATGAACGGTCCTAGTTTAATGTCTTATTGTTTACTGATTATTCTGGTGATTGGTTCATGTGTTATTTTCGGTGGGTTTCCTAGTAGATTTTCGAAGTGCTGTTTCCACAGTTTTAATCTTTCTTGTTGGTGTGCTGCTTTCAGTTTTGCTTTGGCTGTATTATTTCTTCTAGTCACTTCGTTTATTGTTTGCCAGGCTCTCCTAGATTGTCTATCTTCCGCCGAGTCTTTAATCTTATCTATCTGATTTTGAATGTATTCTGTCTGTTCCTTTATATATATGCCTGCTATTTGAAATTGTGCCGTTTTTAGTTTTAAGGCATTTGTGTTTGTTGGGTTTTTTCGATAGTTTTTGGAGGCTGTTTTCACTAGTGCACGTTTTTCTCTCACCGCTAATATTTCCCATGGGACTCTATATTTAGTTTTGAGTTATCTACATTAAAGGCTAAAAGTGACAATATCATTGACACTATTATCTTTCCCTTGTGAAGTAATAGTTTGTTTACTGACATACCTTCGTAGATTATTTCAGGCCAAACCATCCTTGTAAAAAAATAGCTGTGATAATATATAATCTATAGCTTGAGGGATAAATGGATTATCACTTTTCCAAACGCTATTAATCTGAAGATAAACGTAACAACTCGATTAGAGTTTGAGCTTGTTTATTCCGAAGCTTCAGTCCTCTTTTTTAGACAATAACCTACTGAGACTTTCTCTTGTTTTGTAATAAAAGTTAAAACTTGAGTTGCATTTTCAATGAAATACTGTTCAAATCGTTTCCATATATATCTAAAAAAATCTCTTAGTATATTTGATTATATTTCACAAAAAACAAACGAAGAGCAGTTCCCGTATAGTACTGACTAACATGCTTACATTGCTGCATCGGAGAAAAGGAGTTCGAAATCCAATTATGCTATTCCGTTAACTTTCAGACAAATACTGTTGGGAATTGGTATGACTTGGCTTATCGCTCCCGCCTGAGGTGAATAGTCCGACAACTGTTCTTCTAAAAGGATGGCTTTGGTATGACATAACCCACAAAAATTGATAGGTCATTGATAAATAAAAAAAAAAGGAAAGAAAAAAAAAACTTCGCGTGAGCACAAAACATTTCCCGCTCAGTTCTTGTATTTATGTTGAACTTTTTTTTTTTAATATTCGGCTTAAATACTGGAACTATTCAAATATTGTTCGACCATGTCTTTCTTTCTTTCTTTTTCTTTCTCACTCACTTCCTCTCTCTCTCTCTCTCTATATATATATATATATATAAATCTTTTTATCTCTCAGTTTGTTTCTATTGCAACAACTCTTTATTTCTTAGTCGTTTCCGTTCTTTGAGTCACATCATATTCATTCTCTATTTTTCTTTAATTGCCTTTCTTTCAAGCCTATTCAGTCTTCTTTTCTCCTTGACACACATTATTGTTCCTTCTTCCGACTATTTTCTCTACGTTTTTTCTTTCGTTTACTTTTTCAAGTATTAGTATGTATTTTAGGAAATTCAGATTATTGCATAAAATTCATGGTTTACTTTCATAATTTTAAACGATAAAAATGGAACAAAGAAATTTCTACTTCACAGGGGTTTTTCAAATTTCTTTTCTTGTGACGGTTTATGAGTTATCCTATTTACCAACCTCCCCACTCGGGCAGGATATGGCACAAGGTCAATTTTTTAAGCGGAGTTTAACAGGTTTGAATTCAGAGTTTTCCTTCTCATAGACTAGTTGCCTCACCAAAACTGAAGAACCCAGTCCGTCCTACTATTTACCCATAGCTGGAGGGAGAATAATTGGATTTATACCTTTCCGAAAGGTATTAGTGCTACGTGAAATGCAATCAGTCCCGTCCAGGATTTGAACTCGTGACGCCGTGTCCATTTCCTTCGACGATAACCATTACACTACGGTTTATGAGTTATGCCCCAAATGATAGATACATTGATACATATGGAGACTCAATTGATTTCCGTAATAAAAAGAAGGGTTATTTTTTGTGCTGAAAGGAATCACTAGAAGCTAATATATCTGTGTCTGTATTTTTGCTTTCATTAACTAATTGACATTTCATTAATAGTTTTTAAAATTCAGAAATACTTTGCAGACAAGAATATTCAATTTGCCGCAAAACATTTGAAGAAACAAAACCCAAAATAATTTTAGAATTCTTTTCTCTCCAAAAATATAAGAGATAAAGATTTCCTAGCTAGTTGGATTCATTGATAAATCCTCAACTTTTTAACTAATTTCGAACCTACCTAAATGGTATGAATACGCAAAAAATAAATATTTCTTCAGTAATTATGGAATTGTGATACTTACTCAACGAACACCAAGTTATGAATTACTGACTCAAATACATTTCCATTCATTTTTTATTGAAGACCTATATCCATTTCTTTCAAGAATGCATTTCATTATAACTCATTCAATTCTACTTAAGTTAAAAGAATAAATTTATATCTATATTGGCTTTAGAATGTTCAATCTCTGCCCAGCTAAATATAATATCAGCAACAGTTCACTTACATATCAGTTAAGGCATGGATCAATTTTCACTCTCACATAGTGACATACTTACTATGAGTTATCATTGAGAGAAAACATGTCTATTTATTTAAATCAAACAATTACTGTTCTAGCTCATTACGCGAAACTAAAGTATATCTATTAAAAATATTAACGCTTATCTTTGCTCATAAGAAACTATTTTATACTCTGTACTTGAGCAAACTTTTCCCTCAATTGAAAGAAATGAAAATTATAAATAAGTACATCGTTTTTTTTTTATTCATTCATTTTCTACTTTACCCGATCGATATATATATATATATATATATGTATATATATATATATATATATATATATATATATATATATATATATATATATATATATATATATCATCGTAGAAAATGCACACGGCGACACAAGTTCAAATCCTGGAAGAGACTGATAGCATTACACATAGCACTAAAACCCTTGGTAAAGGTATGAATCCAATTATTCTCCCTCCAGCTACGGGCAAAAAGAGGGGCAGACTAGGTTCTTCAGCCTTGGTAAGGCAACTAGCTTAAGAGAAGGAAAACTCTGAATTCAAACCTGTTAAAAAATTGATTTCGTGTCATATCCAGCCCGAGCGAAGGGGTTGGTATATATATATATATATATATTCGAGAAATGCAAATAAGACAAGGGCATAAAGTATGAAGAGGTCTAAAACTTAAAATACTCAAATTATGAATCCTATTATACAAAGGTTTATGAATATCACACAGCCATTAGATGGAAATATGAGAAAAAGTTGGCTAATCACCTGAAAATATGGTGTGAAGTAGTTGTCACCTGGCAATTTATTTAGCAACCTGGCGGTCAAAAGGGAAAAAAAATTAAAGCAGTACAAATAGAGAGGAAAAGTCAAATGATTCAGCTGCTTACTGATAGACGAGAAGCTTATTATACTTTACATTTAGATATCAATTCGCTTTTCTTATCAATTTATTGCCGTTATATCTTTATTGATGCATGACTTTTCTTTAGCACGTATATATATATATATATATATATATATATATATATATATATATATATATTTGTATGTGTGTATGTGTGAGTGTGTGTGTGTGTGTGTGTGTGTGTAGTTAGGCAGCAGTCGTTCATTTATGCATGCTTCATTAAATAATAAAGACACATTTTGGGAAATTTATCTACCACTTCCAACCTGAACGTAAGACACTCATCAGGAAACATGAAAGGATCTTAAATAAATTATACAGACAAAATCGGTCTTTATTATTTGATGAAACATATATATATATATATATATATATATATATATATATATATATATAGTTAAACTCTGTATCTTCTTTTAAGTGTCCTAGTGCCTGTCCACGTGCGATTGTGTTTGCGTATGTGCGTTCACAGTATTTAATAATGCTTAATGTTTTGCATTGTTTTTTTTTAACAGCTCTGACATAGAAATGTTCATTCTGATATAAACACTTCGAGTGTTAACAATATGAGAATAACACGTTTTTCTTTCTGGGAATTAAAAGGAAAAAGCAAAATATTGATTATTTTAGTATCTCGTTTAATAGATTAAGATGTGCAATATGTGAACAATATTATCAATTCTATAGGAAAAATCACTGAGCCAAGTTGCAAAGCATAAATCTAAATGTAACAATTCTCTACTTCATTAACAGCCATCTTGACCATGATTCACGAATCGCCATGATGCAGTGGTTAACATGTCACTTTCAAGCAACCATGCTTTCTAATATATTGATATTATTCGAACTGAGTGGTTGAAATTGGAACAGGAATACTAAAGTCTCGTTTGATCGGTGGTTATCATGAGTTGGCACCAATCGTTGAGCTCATTGGAATCTTTCTTTCATTCACCTTAACTCCCTTGTCACTTTCCTCTCACATCTTTGATTCGCTTTTCTCTTATGCACATATCTCGCTATCCTTTCCGCCGGGAGGAAATGATTGACGGAATGATTGATTTTAACGGCATACTCTTGATTTGTTTAATGCCGAGGGCTTAATGGATTTCGTTCATATTTACATTTTTGAGGTTGTTTCTTAATTTCTCCTATAGGGTCTTATCGAATAAGAATAATATTAAAAGAGATTTATTTGAAGCATAGATAGGATCTTAAAAGGAAATAAAATACGGATAGCCCAGTCGGCTGGGGCTGTAAAATACACCGACTGCATGTATTCAGAGGATTTGGACCCCCACCGAACGATTGTCCGGGATATGACATTAAGCAATCTGGTGTTGAGGCTCCTGGAATACTGAAGCTTTGGTGAATGCGGAGTTCCCCTTCATTACCATAACTCCCAGGTCCACTCTGGAGTTGTTGGATCTGAGAGGGTCCTATCTATGCCTCAAAGAGAACTGCTTCTCATTTAAATTGAGTGCAAAAAAATATGACTTACGTTAAATTGAATTATGAGAAATACAACTCTTTCACTATTTAATTGTGTGTAAACAAATCGCATATGTCTAATTGAAATGTTAGTGATACATAGCAATGCTTGGATCATATAACTTTATAGAATTATGCTAAACTGAATTGTTAGAAATAGAACTGTTTGATCATTTAATTGTGTTTATCGACAAATATGTTAGGAAATCATATATTTAATATATATTTAAAAAGTTAATTTTAAATTAAAACCCCGGAATGTTTGATATGCAAGAAAAGCAAACCATACCAAACCAAAACTCGAGATCTGATTATTACTGAGAAATAATGGCAATAAATGGTTACTCCGCCCTCCCCAGATTTCCAGGACTGGAGCCTCGTCATCAGGTACAGTTAAGTGTCAAATAAGAATTACCTTTTTTAGTGGGTTCTTAATCGTCTAAATGTGATACAGTAAGCCCTTTTCTAAAACTCGCCGACAGCCTGAGGTGTGAATACTTTTCTACCCTTTACACGTCGAGCCAATAATCATGCAAGCTTTATTTCCAGTACGGTAGAGATTGTTTACACTCCAACGTTTTTAAGGTTTTCTTCTATGACGACTGCATTTTATTAACCTGCACCCGGAGACATAGGGGTCATTTCATTTTATAAGTGTCTTCATGCGTAAGTTAGCATTTTTCTTATGATTCATTTGATAAATTGTAAATACGTTACAGCAAGAATGTTTTTCTTTAGAAATATTACCCTGTTTAACTTTTGGTGTCAGTGTTTCAGACCAGGAGAACCTGCCTAAACGTCTGAGGCCACAGAGCAATCGGGGTTTACATGCAGACGGGAAAAATAAAACAAAGGT
This sequence comes from Sepioteuthis lessoniana, assembly GCA_963585895.1. Lineage (NCBI taxonomy): Eukaryota > Metazoa > Mollusca > Cephalopoda > Myopsida > Loliginidae > Sepioteuthis > Sepioteuthis lessoniana. Next base: position 42,983,672 of record OY757906.1, on the reverse strand, counting down.
GTCTATGATTGACTGCTGAAATCTTTCACACTTTGATAATTAAATTCTCGAGCATCTGTCTATCGCTAATATTAAATCACCGGCTATCTAATTACGATATTGGCACGTCCGATTAAAAGGGTGATTAATACTCATTAATTAAGGCGTATGTCTGGGAAAGGCTAAACATTTTGGGTCAAGATATTAAAGTTCTCGTATGAAACACTTTTTATGGCTCATATTTCTTCTGTTTCTTAACAGGATCATTCGTTATTATTAAGTGTCAGTTTTTTTCAATATTTATATCTTTATTGGGTAAGCTAAAAGGATTGATATTTACAATATCTTGAAATATATGGTTTCTTTCCGAACTGGAAAGTGGATAATGTTTTGCTCATCCTTACAAGCAGCCTTCATTTGTTACTATGTATTCATATGCGTATTTCGTTTTGCCAAGTCGTATGTGGCAGTATAATACACCATCTATACAGGGGTATGAACCCCACAAAGAATGTCTTGATATGACACTAAACAGTCTCATGGTGAGTTTCCAAAATTACTTGAGCTTTGGGGAATGCAGTGTACCCATTCATTCACTCCCAGATCCTATCTATAGGTCAAATGAAACTAAACTGATTTGCTTTAAATATGATTGTTTTGAAATTTCAACTGCGTACTTATGCTAAATTGAATTGTTTGAAATGGAACTGTTTTTGTATGCTCAACTGGATTGTTTAAAATAGAACTGTTTATTTGTATATCAATGTATTTGGCATTCAATAACCTTAAAATTTGATTTTTTTTTTTCACTACGTTTCAGCCAAATTTCACCTCTGGCCTTCTTCAAGTGATTTACCGCGACCTCGGATAGGAATGCTGGTGCGACAACTATGGAAGGCAGTGATTTCTGGGGATACGGTTACAAGACTCAGCATTCCTATCCAAAGTTGCGGTAAATCACCTGAAGAAGGCCAGAGGTGAAATTTGGCCGAAACATAGTGAAAGAAAAAAAAAAAATACCAAGATGAGAAAAAAAAGTCCGCAATAAATAAAAGTTGATTCTCAGATTAAGAAGACTCATCTCAAAATGATTCCAATTAAAGACAAGTATTAAAATTTGATATGCCATAAAACCAAAAGAAAGAAACGTATTTCGTTATGGAAAGAAAAAAGACCAATACTATAATTACTGTCTTATGGATGAGTAATCATTTTCTTGATTGACTGATCGATTTATGCCTTGAGATTAAGGAACTACGTAAATTCTGAAGTTATATTTACTTTTTGTCTAATAGTGTTTACACACTTACTAACTTACTTACTTGTACTTGTAACGTTTTTTCCCCTGGTCGGGTTGAACCGGCTTCCTCCAAAGCAAGTACAGCATCTCGAACCATTGCAGACCACGTTCGCCGATCCTGAGCCAGGTCACACGAAATGGCGAGCCAATCACGATTCAATCGCCGAAGTGCTCATTGAAGAAGACACTTTGGTATTTGATTGAGGTCTCAAGTCCTACCCGGAAAAATGCCCTGTTTGCTGCAGATTTTCCACAGGCGCATTGACAGAGCGACCAGAGGCCGCCGCTTGCCAGAAAAGATACCAATTGGATTTTCACCAGAGCCCCTTTAGCCGGGTTGCGGCCCTAATACCGCTGTTTGCCAAACCAAGTACCCGACGGCATAGCTCCGGCACTACCCGTTGCCACCGCCCTGCCACGTTGAGGAGGGGTTTGGACTTTTACGAACAGTTTTATATGACTTAAATTGCTCCTATTTGATACAAACTAATTGCAAACATTTATATATATATTTGAATTATTTGAAATGGAACAGTTTTTTGACATTGACACTGTGTATTTATGCTAAACTGAATTGTTTGAAATAAAACCGTTTTGATATTTTAACTGTGTGCTTATGCTGAATTGAATTGTTTGAAATCACCATCATGTCACACTGTCAGCATGGATCTCTTAGACCATCTCTTGCCACTCGTCTCTATTTTCTATCTCTCCTGGGAGATGTTCCAGACTATATCCTGTATCAGCATAGAGCTGTTGTATATAGGTCCAAGCTGGTTGTCCTACCTTTGCTCGTCCATGTGAAGGGGTCCATATATATGTATATCGTTTCTGAGTTCGTCCTTACTTCTCCAACAGTGACCCACCTCTCTGGTTCGTCTAGCTTGGATAATTTTCATGATGGGTTTTAGGTTGCCGTATAGTTGCTGTTTTGTGGGAATTTGCATCCAGGACTTGTTCAACATTCTTGTCGCCGTCAAGATTTTTCTTCATACGTTTATTTAGCTTCTATGTAGTGCATCCATATAGCAGTATCGACACGAAGATTTCATGGAAAAAAATGCGTTTTATTTTATCGGTCAGGTCTGACATCCATATGACCGATGGCCTATCATTAGCTTTCCATGGCTTTGCTTGACGCATGTTGATCTTTCTTGGTTGATGAGATGCTACTTCCAAGGTAGGTGAACCTCTCCACCAGTTTCAAAGGACGACCTCTTAGTCTGTAGATATCGCGTCTTTGATTAAAGCC
>OY757906.1:42948641-42976141 GCA_963585895.1 Sepioteuthis lessoniana | reverse complement strand
TCATTTCTCCTCAATAGTATCTTTGACATTAAATAAACCTATTTCAGCGAGTTTTCTATTAGTCTCGAAATCTCTGAAAATCCTACTTTGGTTGGTGCAATTGCATTTTTTAATGTCAACCATGTTCTTTAATCTTAAACTCAAATAGAACATCATTTTTAGGAATAAGAACATTTCCACGTGTCTAATATCTTGATGTCTACACTGTTACCGAGATGTCTCGATACCATTATTGTTTAATATAATTTTCTCTGCCAAGAAAACTTTTTTTTTAAATCTAAGGAAAATATGAAGTTTAAGTCTCGGTACTCTTTTATTACTTATGGAATTCCTAGTGTTTTTTTAGAGTTGAACAGTGTTAGTAGAATTTAAATATGTACATTTTTCATTCATTTATACTCACATTATTTTTTATCTCCTGTAGTAATAATCTATTCATATATTTTTATTTATCTAAACTTTCCACCTCCAGCAGGATGCAACATCAGGTTAATTGTAAAGTGGAATTAAGCTGGTTTAAATTCAAAGATTTCTTTCTAGCCACATTGTCTTACTAAGGCTAAAATAACAGTCAGTCCTATTATTTTGTCATGCCTGAAGAAATAGTTGAATTCTGCTTTCCCTAAGGGAATTAGCGTGAAGGGAAATGAAAAAAAAATATCCAGAATTAGATATCTGGTCACCAATTCCATTTCTTTGCAGTACTTTAAAACAAAAATTATCAAAACTATTCTCTTACGGAAAAGAAATACGACTGAGAGAAAGATTTCCACATAAACAAATTTTTTTTTCGGCAGTGTCACGGCACTAGTTTGGTTTAAAAGAGATTGTTAATAAAAGCGAAGACTGTTTATTAAACATGATGCTGGTATAATTTAATTGAATGTTTTGTTTGTTTTAACTTCCTTCGCTTATCATTCTGTTTCTGAGCTCACTTCTTGTTTTCCAGCCAGAAACAGTTCAGCAGTAAATCTGAAAGAAAGTGAAATTAACATGGCTTTCGGGCAATTGTTGATAGAGATCTTTATAGGCTGTCAAAAGGAAGTGGAATTTGTAATTAAATTATAATTGTGAATTAAGCAAAACAAACTTACTTTTTGCAGGTGATGTGTTTGAGATGCTTAAGGTTATAACACAATTTCACATTTACTATTTATTCACATGTCTCTCTAAATAATCCATAGTTCTTTTTAGCTTGGAATTTTGTCTCTTCCCCCAACCTAAATAGCTACATGTAACTGTTATATATATATATATATATATATATATATATATATATATATATATATATATATATATAGATAGATAGATAGATAGATAGATTGGTAGATAGATGTTTTGAAAACTATTTTATAGATAAATAAAATGTACTCAAATGGTGACCATTAGAACAGGATCAAATCTAAAAGTAATTAAAAGTTCACCTTTTTCTAAAGGAGTCTAATTAGAAAAAGTCTGGTATCAACTAAGATGAAATCATAGTGTCAAATAATGGACTAAGTATTTCTTGTACAATTCAATGAATGGATGCATTTCGTTGGACTTGAAGGTAGAATAAGGAATAATGAAGACCTTCATTTGAAAGAATATTTGCACAATAAGTAAAAAAAGCCAAAGAAAAATAACAGAGAGAAAAGTATAAGAGTAAACCTACCAACCGCTGAAATATAAGAAGATTACAGCATTGACAAAGTTCGGCAAGACAACTTTTCGTACTTTAAAAAAAAGAATACTAGTAAATAAATCTTTAAAACAGATTCTAGTACAGGAAAAAATTCTAATGGAAAGTACTAACTTATTCGGTCAGAAAACACACACACACACACACACACACACACACACACACACACACACACACACACACACACACACACACACACACACACACACACACTGCCCTGTCTGCTGGGGATGTAGAATATACCGACTGCGTCTCTGCTGAGGTGTAAGACCATTCCACGAGCGTCCTGGTTGTATAAGCACTGAGATGGTGAGGTTCTACTATATCCATTGTTCCCGGTTCCACTCTCACCTGAAGTGCTAGCACCTGACAGTGATCTATCGATAGCTCAAAGAGATTTGTTTTACATTTGAATTGTTTGCAAAGAAATATATGATGTTGAATTGATTCATTACATAAAGAATTTTTTTTTTACCATTAACTGTGTGTGAACAAATAACTGATATTTAATTAAATATAAAAATACTTGAAAGTATTTAATGGTAAGCAAACGAATGAGTATTGTTGAATAGATTTACAAGAGGTAAATGGCAATATTTGAAACTCTTTAAATGTGTGCCTAAACATGAATTATTGGTATAACATGGCAATAGTTGGAATCATCTCGCTCTGTGCAAACAAACAGTGTGGATTTGAATAAGTGTTAAATAGAAATTCGAGGATCATAAAATAAGTTTCCAAACTTTTTTCGTATGGGCACTTTTATAAATAGTAAACACATGAAACTCTAGTCCCCTTCGAAGTAATCTCCTCCGGCTGCAATGCACTTGTTGTATCGTTCTAACAACTTCTGAAAGGCTTCATGGAAGTCCTCTTGTGTGAGCGTGTCAATGACCTTCGTCAGAGCCACTTTCATCTCCTCAGTTGTCTCATAATGACAAGCTCTGAGCTTAGGGAATAACCAAATGTCACAGAGAGCAAAGGTCTGGACAATAGGGAGGGTGGGGAACTATCTTGATACCCATCTTAGTCAAATAGTCTCTAACAAGGTTAGAGTTGTGGACTGGTGCATTGTCCTGGTGGAAATGCCACTGACCCGAGTTGAAGAGTGCTGGCCTCTTCCAACAGAATCTCTTCCTGAACTCCCTTAAAACCTCAACATAGTAACCCTAACCCTAACCCTTTGGCCAATCAACTCTGGTGTGTTGACTTCCTTACTCCTCTCACACCTCTCATCGTCCCTCACAGACTCCAGGCCTTCCTTGAATAACTTATGCCGCTCAAAAACTGATGCTCGATTCATGCAAGATGCTCCAAAAGCAGTCTGACGCATTCCATATGTTTTTATGTCAGTTTTTAAAAGTTTAAAACAGAATTTTATTGCATATCGTTCCTCCTCACGTCCAGATTGGATTTTTGAAATTCACCAGCTGTGACAATCAGGCTTTAGTAGCGTGTATTATAATTCCTGCTCTAGTTGTTCATTTGAACCTGAAATGATAAAAATTGGTCAGTCATCTCATAAGATGTCTAGCAATAACATACTGAATTTTCAAGCGTCTATAACAATTCAAAATGTCTGGAAACTTATTGAATGCCCTACGTGCTTGCAACCACTTCTATGTCGTCAAACAAATGAATAATTTTGAAGACAATTATTAGTGTTAGATAACAACAACTGATAAAATTTAACTGTGTGCAAACAAATGAGTATTTGTAAATAGAATTATTCATGTTAGAAATGCTTGAAACGATTTAACCGTGGATAAAAATACAATTAGCTCAACGGCATTTAAGAATGTCATTAACAAAATGTGTTTTATAATCATAAACATTTAGCTTATATGTAAAAAAATGATTTTTCATTAAATAACCTACAGTGGTTGATATACCATAAAATCAAAGCAAACCAAACCACACGCACACACACATACATGTTTGTAAGAATGCAAATAGAAATATAAGAATATTGAAATGAAGCAATATACTTAGATGAACTTATCAAAGAAACCCACAGCCCTCAAACACACACATATACATTTATGCTTAGTGAGCATATATTAGTAAATAAAGTAAAGTTGGTGACCTTAGTCGAGGGCAACCAGAAGGATCCCTTTTCAATAGCTACTACACCGAGGCGTAGTGGAGGCCACTACTCATTTCCCTGGATTGCTCTACTTAAGCTTTTCTACGTACCTTATATTATTGGGGTGTCCTCGTGGTGTAATGGTTAAAGCGATGCACTGCGGAATCGTAGTACGTGAGTTCGTACTCCAGTCGCGCTATTACGTTCACTTTCGGGCAAATACCCTTGGGAAAGGTATGAACCCCCTTATTCTCCCTCCAGCTATGGGTGAATAGTAGGACGGACTAGGTTCTTCAGCCTTGGTGAGGCAACTAGTCTAGGAGAAGGAAAACTCTGAATTCAAACCTGTTAAACTCCACTTAAAAATTGACCTTGTGTCATATCCTGCCCGAGCGGAGGGGTTGGTAAATAGTACCTTATATTACTGAGTGTTAAGCCAGGAGATATCAAGTAACATATTTTAAGGCTTTGGTATGACGCGACTTTGGATTGTACCCAGGTCTCCCGGACCATTGGCGAACACTCTACCCATGAGGCGGTTTTATTTACATGTTTTAAATATAAACTCTGATGCGTAATAGTTTTTCTCAGACCTGGTTTCTTTGTTTAATGGCATAAAAGCTTTTATGGATTATTCAATGCCAAAGTCATCCTAGTAGACGAAGAGTTGTAATACTATTTAATCCAAAGCAGGAGAGCGTAAGACAGAAAATGTATTTCCCACAGTTTTAGGTTTCGGGTTTCTTTTTATAAGGGCATATTAACCTTCAAGGTAATTTAATGCCAAAACCACCCTTCAAGAAGAACAGTTGTGGTACTATTTGACCCATCGCTAGAAGGATAAGGGGGTTCATACTTTTCGTAAGGATGGCCTTTATCAATGTTATTAATTTGAAATTCAACATAATAGCGTGTCTGAAGTTCGAACTTGCTTACTACGGTGTAACCGACCATTATTTTAACCACTGAACAAGGAGGACACCTCTCAAACAGTTTTCAATTCGGAAACTGAAATGGATTATCGATTTCCAAATCGGGTCAATAATATTGTAGCGTTAATGCATAGAAGCATTATTATTCGGTTTCTCCTCGTGTTCGTCCGTAGAACACAATTCATAATAAGGGGATTTTATCTGAAAGTGTATCAGCAGTTGTAATATTAGATCTGACATCAATTGTGCCGAACAGATGTAAAGATACGTAATTTTAAAGACATGTAAGACACAACCACAAAATTCATACATACCCACTCACAGGAATATACCCACAGAAACCTGCAAATGAACACACTCATAAATATACATGAACAATGTTTCACTTGAAGCGATAATTTGATGGTTGGTTGGTTGGTTGATTTATATAGCATATCAACCCTGGTAGGTTATTTAATGCCAAATCCATTTTTATACATATAAACAGTTTTATTTCAAACGCTGTTTCGTCCAATTTAACCCATAGAAAGGAACCTATCAGGTGCTATCACTTCGAGTCAGAGATGATCTGGGAACGATGGGGTAATCCTCATTTTCGGAACTTCACCATGAGATAGTTTTGTGTCAAAACAGGACACTCGTTGGGACAGTCTTAGCCCTGTTCAGAGATACAGTCGATGTATTCTGGGCCACCGATAATTTGCGATCGTATATGTATGGTGTGAATGTGTGCCCTATTCATCCAGCCTTGTATCACAACTAAGAAAATAACCCTATATATATATATATATATTGGAGGTACCCGTGGAGTCATTGTTACCGCCGTAAGAAATGGACACGTCGACGAGGTTGATTGCTTTTGACATAAGTCTAATACCTTTGAGAAAAGTATGAATCCAATAACTCTCCCTCCAGCTATAGGTAAATGGTAGGGCAGACTGGTTTCTTCATTCTGAGTTATGCAACCAGACTAGGAAAAGGAAAACTCTGAATTCAAACCTGTTTAACTCTGGTTAAAAAAATTACCTAGAGTCGCATCCTGTCCGTGCGGAGAGGTTGGTAAATACACACACATACACACACACACACACACACACACACACACACACACATATATATATATATATATATATATATATATATATATATATATAACTAGAATTCCAATGACGAAAAAAGGTATAAAGGAGCGTTCGATGCTATAATAAAAAAGTAGGTATAAAACCTATAGAAATTAGAATTATGAAGACTGTAAGTCCGTAACTTAACTTTCTTGTATTTTTAATAATTTATTGATGGAAGTCTCATTAAGGTCACTAAGTTCGTGTCAATGTGGTGTGAATTGTATTTATGAGATATTATCAAATAAATAAATGATAAATAGATAGAATAAAATGAAAACAAGCATATGAAGGTGTCTTTAACTGCATATTGTGTTTGAAAAAAATATCAATGAACATACTGAGTACAATTTCCTAAACAAAAAGAGCGAATTAGATTGTAAAGGTAGACATCTAAACAAATTTCACCAATATAATTAAGCCACCTTTGTTTAATCCAGTAAAGTATTCTGCTCGGCTTTATACAGTTAGAAAAATTATCCATGGTATGTTTACACTTGACGAGACACTTTTATCTCAATCGTGTCTGAAGTTCGTGTAAAACATATGAAACGGAAATATTGTGTACATACATCTAATACACACACACACACACACACACGCACGCATATATATATATATATATATATATATATATATATATATATATATATTTATATATATATATGAGGGGGTTGATCTAAAAGTATTGTTTCTTTTGATATTGATCTCGATCTAAAACGTTATCATCAGCTTAATAAACTCGATTTAGGATTTTCTTCCCCGTACTACTTATTTGCTTTCATCTACCAATTGAGAAACAAAATTTAAAAAAAGAGAAAAAAAGAACGGTTTTTATTTTTCAATTATAAGACCTCTCTAATTTGAATCCAGTCAAACTATATCGATTCATTTTTTTTTTTTTTACGCATGTGTTTCTCTCATCGAAGAAGAGAATTATATCTCATTGCTTCGGATCTCATAAAGGAAGCGATTTGATATAGAATCAGTTTTCTAAAAAATAATGGTATCATTGGTTATCTTCTGTTATTTTATTTAACAGTAATTATAATTTTACCTTATTTTCATCGAAATCACCCTCGTTTTGAAATATATGAATCACAAACATATCTCATGTATACGTCTATATATGACACAATGTAACACACATGCTGTTGCGAAATAGTTTGTGTAATTTCAAAGGCAATTGATTCTGAAATTAGGAAACCTGTTCACATAATTCGCTAGCAGTATTTCATCTTCTAAAGTGATATCAACATAGAAATAGTGTGGACTGCTAGAGACGCTGTCATATGCAAATTTTATGTTGCCATTGAAAGAAACGGGATTTATTTCAAGATGTATCTGATTTTATACTTCTGTATGGATGCACTCCTAGGGTTCTAATGAATTGTTAAGTAAAAAGTTAAATGGTAACTATTCAAAAATACCCTGTGCTTTTTTGAACAAATCTTGGAATGAACACCTTACAAAAACGCTGCAGTACAACAACTCACCTCCAATCTTAAATATCATCATACGAACAAGACATGCTTAGCACAGCTGAAAAAAAGTTAGGACGGGCTCATAGATGACATTTTCAAATGGATTCCTACACATTGATTCATTAGTGTTCGCCGACCAACCAGGAATTACAAACATCAGGTCTGTGTAGACATTGGATGCTCTCTGGAAGATCTGTCTGAAGAGATGAACAATAGGAACGAATAGCGAGAGCGTTAAAGGACCCCATGCAATCAGTACGACTTGATAAAAATATTTTCTAAGAGACTTATATTATAAAAGTATGGAAATTGCCCATTAATCTTTTCCAACTTTGTTTTCTATCCTGGAGAATGGGATTTAGAAACTAACTTTCTCGGTAAAACAGGCAGATTTGGGCATTTCTATCGATATAAGGTCTTGTTAAAGCAACATACGAATAAAATTTTACATGTATGAATAATAAGGTCATAAATTTTTGTTTTAAAAAACCCTGCTTTGGAGTGAATAGTTCTAAGGGAAGTCTGGCAATATAAATTGCTTTTCCTTATCTACATCAAAATCTGTCATCATATTTTCGTTATACGGTTCTTGGTAGAACAAAACAAAGTTTATACAAAGAAATGTCTTTTCCATCTAATATTGGTGTGAAATATTTACAACAACACTTGATGCCTAGGAAACCGGAGAAGTAAACATATTGTCACATACTGCTATCTATGGTTCCATTGTGTGAATGAAATTCTTACTATATATTAAGATGAATCAAAATTAATTTCATTACTGAAGTCATTTCCACACAAAGCTTACATACAGTATATAACACCAAATATATACATATAGACCCATGTGCAGTATATATATATATATATATATATATATATATATATATATATATATATATATATATATACCGTTCATTGGTCAAGTGGGTAGAGTGTTCTCCAATGGCAAGGTTCAATCCCAGGTCGAGTTATAGAAAAAAATGTTACTTTATATCACATTTCATAACATTCAGCATTATAAGGTATGGATCAAAGGTAAATTGGAGCAATCCAGAGAATGGAGTAGCGCTCAGTGCTACACTTTGTTGTTGCATCTATTGAAAAGGGAGATTTTGGGCCACCCTCGACCATGGTTGCCAACTTTACTTACTTTTATATATATATATATATATATATATATATATATATATATATATATCATCACGTCATACTGCTAGCACGGATCTCCCTGACCCTCTTTCGCAAACCGTCTCTATCGTCCATCGCTCCAACATCTTCATAGGTATATCTTGCAGCGGCACAGAGCTGTTGTATATAGGTTTTAGCTGGTCTTCCGACCTTTGCTCGTTCATGTGAAGGAGTCCACCGAAGTACATATCTTATGAGTTCGTCCTTACTTCTCCTGCAATGTCCCGCACGTCTGGTTCGTTTAACTTGGATAGTTTTTGTGATGAGTGTTATTTGGCCGTACAGCTGCCGTTTTGTGGGGTATTGCCTCAACGATTTATTCAATACAGCTTGTAGCATTCAAATGTAATTCCTGTTAAGCTTTTTCACCATGAATTTCATTAGCGTCCTTGTAGTGCATGCATAAAGCAGTATCAGACCGACCGCTGTTTGGAAAAAAACAGTGTTTTATTTAATCGGTCAGGTGTGACTTCCATATGGCCGATAGCCTATCGTTAGCTGCCTATGCCTTTGCTAGTCGCGTATTGATGTCATTCTCGGTTGATAAGTCGTTGCTTCCGAGATAGGTGAACTTTTCCACTTGTTTCAGATGACTACCGTTCAGCGTGGAGATGTGACCTCATTGATTAAAGCACATGTTTTATGTCTTGTCTGCGTTCGCATGTAGGTCTATGCCATCTGTTCGTCGTTTCAGAAAATACAGCAGGTGAATTTCCCAGAAGCGCGATATCATCCCCGTCGTCCACGCCCGTAATAGATTGTGCGGGTATCTTCTGCTTCTTTCCTTGTCAGCTTGAAACCGTTTTCTTTCATTAAATCTATAGTCATTCTAAGTGAGTAGTCTAGGCAGATGATAAAGAGGTATGCAGTCTTATGTGTACCCTTGCAACACACCGGCTACAATGTTAAAGTAGTCTCTGTCTACATCTGGTGAGCGGACTTTTACTTTTGTGTTTTTATATAGCATCATTATGGTAGCGACGATTTCTCTGAGGAAGCCGTTGACGAGAAATATTTGCTCCATCTTCCCTCAATGTGTAGAGTGAAATGCCTTGGAGAAGTCCACGAATAATATTGTTGCCTCGAGTTTTTTTTTTTTTTTTTTTTTTTGCATGAACACCTAGAATTCGACGGAGAGTCAAAATTTGTGATATCATGGATCGATTTCTCTGAAAGCCATTTTGGTTATTCCTTAGTATTTTCTCGATTTTAAGTTTTACGCGGTTGCGTAGTAGAGCCTAAATATTTTTTTAATTGATTGAATGAATTTTTTTCCGGTCATAATCAGAGAATGATACATGACTTCCAGTTCAGTAAAAAAAAAAAAGGTTTTACAATATAAATGCTAATGAATAAGAATGTAGGTGCTTGAGCATTGAAAATATAATGGTTTTGGGGGTGAGTGAATTAGTTGATGCGTCCATTTGCGTTTAGGGCTTTCAGACATAATATTCATCTAGCTTAATGTATTTCTAGAGCTGATGTAGTGTCTGATAATGTTTTCTAATCTTCCCTACAATTGTCTCTGTTTGTAACATACCCATGATACGGATACGTGAAATGTACATAGAATGTTCATAACGCACATATATAACATAGGAATCCCAAAACACAAAAAACACTTACGACTTCTTAGTTCAGGTACGAAACTTTTTATTACCTTTGAGTTTAAAGGGTTTTTTTTTACAAAAGGAGAGACATACCATCTTTCTATGCTGACTTTTCCATCTGCACACCCACCACGCGTGACACCTGCCGCAAGGCCTCGGCGAGCAAGTCAACCTTCTTCTTCTGACGGTAAAACTCAACTCATTGACTTTTCTCAAATCTCTGCCCACGCTTCGGGTCATGACGTCATTCACATTCCCCGGTCATATCCCTATCTTGGGTTTCTATTTTGACATCTCTGAATGACACATCCGCTCTGCGCGCGCGTGAACACCTGCGATTATGTTGCACCTAACTAACCCATGCGCTAAGAGGAAGGTTCTCAGCCTAACTAAACCGAAAAGCAAGATATATAAAACGAAATCCCTCGGCTATTATATTACTTATTAACTTTATGATCAGTTTGGCGGAAATAATATTCTCAGAGAAGAAGTTTATTATGATTCAAAAATTTGATTATATATTTGTAGTTGTATATCTTAAAATTAATCGGTTATTCTGAACACACACATATGTGTCTGTGAGTATGTGTGCATGTTAACTTATTTATTTATATTTGTATGCACGTAGTAGAGAGTATGGGTGCATTTATGAGAGTATATATATATATATATATATATAATGTATGTACCGACGATAATGGGACCATGTATGTATGGGAGAGCATATATATATATATATATATATGTGTGTGTATGTATGTATGTATGATAGTGTGTATACATATGTATTTAGGAGAATATGAGACACAACTTCGACAATGAAGCAGATGAGCTGCAAGGAGACACATTAGGTCCATGCCTATTTATCATCAGTCTTGACTACGTGCTTAGAACGACTATTGATTAAATAAAAGACAACGGTTTCAATCTGACAAGGAAAGTAGAAGATACCCCGCAAAAACAATTACGGACGCGGACTACGCCGATGACATAGTGCTTCAGGCAAATACACCCGCTCAAGCCGAAAACTTCCTACATAGTCTGGAACGAGCAGTTGCTTGCATAGACCTCCATGTCAACGCAGACATGACATAATACATGTGCTTTAATCAAAGAGGCTAAATTTCCTCGCTAAATGGTAGTTCTCTAAAACTAGAGGACAAGTACAACTGCCTCGGAAGCAGCGTCACATCAACGAAAAATGACATCAATACGTGACAAGCAAAGGCATGGACAGTTATTGATAGACTATATGGAATTCAGACCTGACAGATAAAATGAAACGCAGTTTTATCCAAACAGCAGTCGTGTGGATACTGCCTTAAGGATGCACTACATGGGCGCTAACTAAACTTATGAAGAAAAAAATTGACGGCAATTACACAATGGTGCGAGCAATATTGAACAAGTCCTGAACGCAGCGCCCCACAAAGCAGCAGCTGTACGGACACATATCACCCATCACGAAAACTATCCAAGTTAGACGAACAAGACACGCAGTACACTGCTAGAGAAGTAGGGACAAACTCATTAGTGATGTAATCCTGTGGACCCTTTTACATAGACGAGCAAAGGTTGGATGACCAGCTAAAACCTATATACAACAGCCCTGTACCGATACAGGATGTAGCCTTGAAAACCTACCAGGAGCGATGGACGATAGAGAAGGGTGGCGGGAGAGGATCAGGGAGATACGTGCAGGCGGCGCAACATGATATATATATATATATATATATATATATATATATATATATAAATATATATACAGGAATATACGTACATATATATAAGAGAGTATATTTGCATATATATTTGTATATTCACTAAGCAGTACATATTGATTCATTTGCTACATGGTGTATATTCTATATGCTCATTATCCTAAACTCGGTCTCAAAATCACCGAAGTTGACTTGAATAATTTGCAAATGTGTAATCTTCAAAAACATACAAGAAGTGTTTCAGCAAATAGAATTTCAGTTAATCAACAGATGCAGATATCTAATAGTGATAGTTTACAAGTGACAGTTGATACAAATAAAGAGTTCAATATGACCACACATGTTTTTCCAGTCCTGTTCAAACATATTCAGTAGAAATTTGTTCCATGACATCACTTTATTCATAATTTCGATTATTTATGAGTTCTATCTCAGAGCTGTTTATAAATCAGTAATCAGTGTAAGCATATTTACACTTTGAAGAAACGCGTTACTCAAAATTCCAAAACCTTGTCCTATAGTCAAATGTCTGGCGGTCCAGGGAATTAAAAACAAAAGGCCTTTAAAAGCCAACATTTTTTAAAGAGCCATGCGGGTAAAAGTGTTGCACAAGAAAGTAACTACATGGATAAATATGCTTGTAATTTTGAATAATTAGTTTTCGTAAAATTCCATTATTCATTCTGGTATAAACATTGTTGCCTCCTGTCAGTGAGACCTATGATGCATTCACAGTATCCCCTAATACTTGGAGAGACTCCCATAAGAAAAAATATTACCCTGTGTATGTGCCTAATCACCCCCCAGTTCTAATCTGGAGTGTGATTACCCATTAGTGTCCCATCTACGGATTATGTTAAATCTGTTTACAATTAAGTTCAATACGTTAGTAATATTTGATTGGTTTTGTTTCTTTGTTTAATGGCATATCAACTCTTTTCAGGTTAATTAATGCCAAAGCCATTCACCTAGAAGAACAGTAGTGGTACTATTTAACCCGTAGCTGGGGGGGATAAGGGGGTTCATACCTTTCCCAAGGGTATTTGCCCGAAAATGAACGTGAACTCGCTTAGTACGATTCCGCCATTACACCACGAGGACACCCCCAGTAATATATGATATGATATGACTGTCAGGATTTCGTTTGTACAGGATAGTAATACTTGATCATGAAATGTTCGCAAACAATTTATTAATAAATAGGAATTGTTACTTTAAACCAAATCATATGGGAATAAATCAACATGTGAACAATGGATACTGGAAGAGTTCAAATATAATTAAAAAACTAAGTTATTAAAATCATATAATTGCTTGAAATAGAAGTGATTTACTTCGATATCAGATAACCCGAGGAGAGATAACAGGACATCAAAGTAAACCTTGTTGTTATAAGACTGTTGACCTCACGTGTCCATCAATCCTTGTAATTATAACAAATCCCTATAATATATATATATATATATATATATATATATATATATATATATATATATATATTGCATCTCTGGTTCAGTTTATGGTTCTTTTTATTCCCTGTATCAGTGTGCTTCATATTTCATTGATATATCCCTCGAGAGAAAAATCAAATACTAAGTGATACATGCAATAATATTTTTGTCAGAAGCATATGAAATATGTTTCGTCTCTCGTCTACAGCTTTAGTGTCTATGTCTGCAAATGATAATGTATATGTATGTTCATATATTCTGACAAACATAACAACAGATGGAGGCATATATGCATCCATTATTGTATCTAAATATGTATTTACTTGTTGAAGACCAGCTTAGCACAATATTAAAGTAGATAGTATGCTGAGCGTCATTTGAACAGCGAGATGAATAGGACGAATAAAAAGCATCGTAAAAACAGGATTTGTTTGAAGATGCTAGGAATGAAATACACCAAAGGGTTTACGACTAGAAGAATAAAGGCTATAAGTCTATTGTATATTAACGATCTCATTTTGAATGTACAGGGGCGTGATCTCAAGTTAACATAAGGGAAATTTCCTTAGCAGTTTTCATCACTTCTTGTGATCAACTGACTGTTGATTACAGCTCTGATACGCTCAAGTATTTATCGGAAGAAGAGGTAAAGAAAGCATTGCATTTTATGAAACTTTCCAAAAGCTAAAATCAAAATAAGATGAATTATAATTTTACTAGTTTGAGTATAAACCTCTACGGCAGTTAAAGTTTCTATGATTAAGATGAATCTATTCACAGAAATTATACTAATCGAATAAGCGTGAACTCAGTATCAAAATATTAATTTAAAATTACAAATAAAGCTGGACATAGAATTATTCTTAAGATTAAATTAATTTGTTTTATATATTGATCGGTTTTAACATGTTTACCCTTCTATGGCTATTTTCTGCTTATAAGTTACAGAATTGTGTTTATTATGCATTTATACTTGCATTTCTCTGAAATTGATTCTTTAGAGTTTTTTTTTCTTAGTGCACACTACCTTGTCGAATAAGGATGAAATTTAAATGGATCTATTTGCTTCATAGCTGAGAATCAAACTGGTACTACTACTTCGGAAGAGAATAGATCTGAGAGTAATGACAATGACTGGGATAACCGAAATTCCCCAATTTCCAGAACTAGACCGTTATTATTAATTACAACTTAATGTCACACCTCGGATATCACTTGTTATTTAGGGGTTGTTTTAAACCCTCTTCTATCAATAAGTATAATATATTCCAATCATCCACCAATCTTGGGGTAAGATAATTTAACATTTACTACAAAACATGACAAAATACAAGTAAATTCGGGTTAAATAGACAGTGTTTCGCAAACTTTTATATTAATTAAGATGCGCATGAAGTTTCAGCAAAGTTCATATTGTCACGTGGTGTCCCACTGAGACGATACAAATAAGATTACTACTATCCTCGTGTTTGAATTAACAGTGGCAAGCCATCACAGAATGACCGTTAAGACATCATAGGAATGTGGGTCAATCCCAAAGTAACAAATCCAAGTCAAAATGGAAAAACAGATGTTTGTACTTGGTGACCTGATGGAAAAAGAATGGGATACGGGGTGACATATAGTAGCCCTAACGGATCGCCTGGCCAAGGGGGAAGAAGAGAGAAGCCAAACGATTGGCTGGGACCCTGAAACGGAAGTGGGGACTCCTTCCCGTTAGCGGAAATAGATAATAAGAAAATCAGTTGTTGGACAGGGTTCATGGCGGACGGAACCAAAGCCAAGTACTCCGGGTAAAAGAAGACGAAAAGAATATCTCGGACACGAAGGAGCCATTTCTTCAAGCCATTATTAAAAGTAGCATAAAGTCTATTAGCCTGTAAAAGAGGAAATATTCTCCACAGGAATCACATAAAAAAAAAAAAGATAAGTAAACTTTGAGACCTTTTCTCCTCATACCCAATTTTATATACCCTCTCTCTCTCTCTCACACACACACACACACTCAATTTGAAGAAAAACGAATGAAAAGAAAAGAAGAAAGAGATTCATGTTCATGGACTATTCATTGGTGATATATTTGACACGTTGAAGGTGTATATCTATGTGTAGTAAAAGATTGATATATTTTAATGTTCCCACGTGCTTAAAGTTGTTATTTGCTGCGTCTGCTACGAATTTGTTTGTTCATGTTTCTTTTTCAGCTTCTATTCTCCATATCATATGCTCGCTTAAAATTGTCCTATAAATTCCTTTAAATTCTTATACGGGGAAACCGGAGTGGTCGATTATTATAACTAATATTATTACGTCTAAACCTAGAGGTCCATATCTTCCATTGTTCTAGGAGAGGAAGTCTAGCGGCCTTGGTGGTTGTGTGTATAGTGTGAAATTTGGAACCCCTTGCCAGCGCCGGTCAGTCTGGCCATAAATTAATCCCCCACATAATATGCCAGTTCTTATGTGCCCGAGAAAAAAACTCTGAACGAGGACTTATTCTACAAGGGATCAAGTGCCAGTCTGCCCCGTCTTCACACGTGCGAAAATAAAGTCCCGTTTTGGGATTTTATTGAATTTGCCGTCACAATATCATTTCGTAATCTAATAACTTGAGTAATTCTCCTTCAAAGAAACTCAAACATTAGCAATAGGTTAGACAAAGCTCAACATTATGTTAAATGTTTAAAGGCTTTTTCTTAATCACGGAATGACATTTCTATAACTGACAGGAGAAAACACGTAAAATATTTAACAGGATACTGCTAAAATTTCAGATCATATGAACGAAAGTTGGACAAGTCATTGGAATATGAAATGCTATTTTTAAACACCTTGCATATATTAAATGTGTGTGCGTGGGTGTGGGCGTCTTTGTGCGACGCGTGTCGGAGCGAGAGAGAGAGAGAGAGAGAGTAAGAGAAAAAAGAGAGAAATAGAGAGATTGTAGAATGGGATGGGGAAAAAGTAAAAAATGATTACGTAAAAGTGAAAAGAAAAGTAATAGAGAGAGGAGCATTCAAATAATATCTCACCATCATAAATGATTGTAAAACCAGTATTCATCTAATGAAAAAAGAGTGAAATGCGTTCTTAGATAAATCATTGATATCTTCAATAAAGACCCAGTGCGTTTTTTGAACAACATCATAAAACAAATTTAACATTCCTGATCATAGATTCTGCTGGAACATCCATGCAGTAAGATAACACATACAGGTAAATGATGAAAATGAAGCATAAATTTTGTTCGTACACTCATTTGCAGGAATCGATCCATATACCAAAACAGTGAATATATATATATATATATATATATATATATATATATATATATATATATATATATATTCACCTCAAAGTCTTGGAGGCGATTTAAATTGCCATAAATCGCCCCCTCTGTGCAGACAATTAAGCACTCATATTTTGAATATTTTTGGGGAGCTTTTGGAAACTGGGGTGGCTTGATTTTTTACTACCTTGTCTCCTTAATCCTATTAATTAATTCAAACCCCGTTTTTAGAAAATTTTCGGGTGACTAGCTTGACAAGTGCCGGACGAAAGGGCCCTCGCTATTTTATTATTTTAGAATAGTTCCCCCTCTTCTTACTAATGATTCTAATAATCTCTTAATATAAATTCGCATGTACCAAAAATATAATTATATATATATATATATATATATAGGAAAAAAACTATTATAATTATTTTGAGAGTTTTTCACACGAACGTTAACCGATGGTTTTTCACTGGAATTTGAGTGACAATAGATATTTTCAAGTATCCAGGACTCTTCTCATTATTCTTGCCAATTTTAGAAATGCTTTTGTCTGGATAGTCTCTACTAGTCCTCAGATTTTTAAATCATCCAGTCCCTTTACCAATCAGATAGGGATCGTACAATCTGCAGGAACATCAACTGGTATCACCTCCACCTTCCTGTTCTATAGCTTCTTCTGCTCTCTAGCAAGGTCTAGATATTTGTCCCTCTTTTCACCTTCTTTGATTTTACTCTGAGGTCTGCCCGAACGTGAAAGTCCACAATTTGACAGGTTTCCCTCTTTTTTTTTTTTTTTTTTTTGCTGACTGTCACTAAACCTGGTTGTCAGGTCGATATTACGTGTTCTTTTAGTATATCTGAAATCCCTTTTGAAGTTCGGGCATCTCATTCTCCCGGAAGAATTTTGGATTGTGCATAAGACATTTATTCATATGATCAAAACTAGTTTTCAAATCAGCTGTAGGTGATGGTCTTTAAATGGAGTCAAAATAACAGCAACGCTTCTCAAATCTCGATGAATCTTCTCAATATTCTGACTGATTTTAAACCTGTTGTAGTTTAGATGGTCTCCACTCGTCCTCCAATTTCCAACTCTTCCAGCCACCTTACCAAGCCTTTACTGATCGTTCCGTGCGCACCAATTATATTCCACAGTTTTTGCTTGCTTTTTTTTATCTTTTAGCTCTCTGGCAAGATTTAAGTACTTATCTCTCTTTTCATTTTCTTTGATTTTCACTCTATGGTCAGCCGGGTCGGCAAAGTCCACAGTAACGTCGGTTCTCTACTTTTTGTTACTTATCACGGAGTCTACTCTTCTAACCGAGATTAAGTTATCTGTTTGTATCTCAAGATCCCAGAGAGTTCTGCCCGTCTCTTTCTCCAGGCAATATTCTGATTCTTATGCTGATTATTATTTTACTCATTTGAGAGCTTTTCATCCCAGCGTTAGATGATGCTTTTCCACTGATTTACTTTCATTTTCTTATTATTCTTCTCTAAGAATTTAGCGAAGAATCAGAATGAGGGAAGGTAATGATTATGCATTCTTTTTATTTATTTTATATGCCACTTTATGTTACTTTTCCACTGATATTGATAATGCTTTCCTAGGTCGATGAGCACTTCCGTATAATGCAATATTTTATATTTTATATTGGGTGGGACTGCCTCGTATCTTGTTAATGTGTTTATTGTCCCTTTTCTGATCATGACGAGGATCCCCATTATCTTAGGCACGGTGGCAGTTTTAAGATGCAATTTTTTTTTTTCAAATCTATCCCTAGATATTTTTCATTTATTCCTTTTATTTTAGTCTTTGACTGATGTGTCATTATCATTTTTTGTTTATCTAACAGCGTTATTATTGAACAATCGGGCATTGTGTAACCAATTAAATCATTTTATTGTTCGCAAAGTCTAATTATAAGGTTTTATCAGTTTTATTTTTTTATAATGTTAGCCTGAGAGTTCCCTGTTTTTGCTAAGTTGACGATGTCCCTATATTCTATGTTATATTCAGCTCTCTCCATTTAAATCCATATCACTGTATTTTGAAGGAAAGCATGTAATGAATCGATAGTTTCTTCTTTTTTATTTATTCTTGTATGTAGTATGTATGTTACTCATTCCATGAGCAAACCAAAATAATACTTTTTCCATGTCATTTGATGATTTCTAAAATAATTTCGTCGTTTGTTGATGAGTGGAAGATAGATGGTGAAACCAGAAATTTATTATTTTGTGTCTTCCGGGTGACCACAATTTATGTGGATATTTAAGTATATGCATAATCTATTTTATTATATCTTCATACATAGGCGGTTTATCATTTTTGTGAGAGTATTTTATATTTTCTATCCAACTTACATTTTTTATATGATTTTTATGCCTCCGCATGTTATTCAATTTTTTTTTCACTTTTTCAATCGAGGTGTGTTCTAAATATTTGTCTTTTCTTTTACTAATCTTTAACATAATATTATGTAATCTTCTTGAAATATTTTGTTGGCTATTTATGATTTTTCATCATTTTTGGATTTCTGGATAAGCCGGGCTTGTACTTGGATTTTTGTTTAATTTTTTATTATTAAGATCTCATCAATTGTTTGTTTTTTCTAATTTTCTTTTAACTTTTCTTTTTTATTTGTATTCACGTTGACATCTTTAATCTTTTTATCAAACATGGACAAATCTCCTCTGTATTTTTCTCTTACTTGACTCAATCTCTTGGGCCTGCAGAATATAATGACTGCATCTCTACAGAGGGTTAAGACTCTTGCAATAAATGTCCTGATTATGACAATGAAAAATATGATGGTGAGGCTCTTGTATTGTTGAAACTTTGTAGAATGTGGAATGCCCGTTCTTTGCGATAGCTGCAAGGTTTACTTTGGTTCGGAGTGATAGCCATTGATAGGGTCCTATCTATGGGTCAAATATAACTAAACTGTGTACTTAGACTAAACTGAATAGTTTGAAAGAGAACTTTATTAAACGTTTAAACTGTGTGTAAACAAAAAAAAAACTGTACTTATGATTAACTGAGTTGTTTAAATGGAACTGTTTATTTGTATTAAAAACTGATTTTTTTATTATGTTCTCTTAGTTGACATTTTTTAATCTAAAATTATTTGTTTTCTCTTGCATCCAGTTGTTGGTATGTTTTCGTGTCATCTCCCCCAATTTGTTGGTAGAATTTCCTTTGTTGTTTTAGAATGTTCTGTTTTGTCTGTATTGTTTTACCCTTTTCTCGATATCTTTTTAATCTTCCTTCTTTTACGAGTAATTTCTGGTATAGTTCTTCAAGTCTTATTGTTATTTTGTCTTGTGTTGCCTTTTCTTTTTTGTCCTAACATGTACCAGCGTTGTTTTTTTTTTGTTTTGTTTTTTTTGGGTTTTTTTTCATCATTTTGATTTGACTTCGTAGATCTTTTTTTCTGTGTTTCCAGTCGAATTTCCCATCCAGGTTTGGATTTATTCTTCATGCTCTGAGAGAGGAATCCGATTTTCTCACAAACTAATTTTGCTCCTGCATAGATTCGTTCATTTATTTCGGTTATACTATTTGTTGATGTATCTGTTTGTATTTCATTGATTTTTTCCTTTTCCGTTTTGACTGTTCTCTATTCTGTATTCCTTAGGGATGGCAATATATTCTTTTTTCCATTCATGATTCTCTTTAGATTTTCCAAATTCTTTTTTGTTCTGGTGTTTGTGTTTGCTCTGTAATGTTTGGTTTTATGTCGTGTAGTTGTGTGGTGCTTCTCTTTTCAGAAGTTGGTGGTTCATATCCGTTAGACTGTTCTTGTTTGTCAATACTTGGTCTGACTGATATTGTATTAATATCTGGTTCATTATTGTTTTCTGGGGTATGTTTAGTATGTCAGTGTAAAAAAAAACAACCTTTTTTTATTATTGTCCTGAATTGGTCAGCAAGTCTTTGTCTTGTTTGAAAACTAACCCATTCTTGCTAGATCCTTATCTTTCTTTATCTGTATCCTCTGTCTAGGGTTCCCCTAAAATAGTAGTACAGTTAAAGTTGGTTGTCTTCTTTGTCCATTTTTTTCAGTGTGCGTATTTGATTTGTGTGGTTCATGTCATTTATGTACCTGGATAAAGAACAGCGAACATTTGCAAGATGACGATCGAGTCTCTCATGTTGGCTATCAGGAGAGTCCCTGTTGATCATGGCAAGTAGGCCAGTTGCCTAGGACCCACTTTGTGTCATATTTTGATTTAACATTTTTATCATGGGTGATATGTTGTTAACATTCTGTGCGCCTGACACAGATGTGACCTGGTTTTATAAAAAAGAACATTTAAGCGGGTCACAAAAGAAAAAGAATAAGGAAAGAAAGAGAAAGTTTTATTTCCCTTCTGCTTCCTTTTTCTTATTTTTATTCTTAACCTTCCTACGCGTATTTTCTGTAAGGTTTAATTTACACAAAGTCTACATGTATGCTATCTTGAAAATCAGAGGTATTGTAGGTCTAGAGCAATTGATTAGTATATCTTGGTCATTGTATGTATTTACCCTATTTAAGGCAATGGACATGCTGGAAAAAGTTTTATGACATTAAACCCAGGTAGAATTGTTTCTCTGTGGTTACTCCTAGACAGACAAATAATAATAATAATAATAATAATAATAATAATAATATGTAAAATAGTCGACTTTACTGTCCCAGCTGACCACAGAATAAAACTGAAAAAATGTGAAAAGAAGGATAAGTACCTCGAACTTGCTAGGGAATTGAAAAACTATGAACATAAAGGTGACAATTATACCAACTGTAATTAGTGTGTTTGGAACTGTAACTAAAGAATCACTAAAGGGACTGCAGGACCTGTGGGTTGGCAGACGAGTGGAAACCATCCAAACAACTACATCATTGAGAACGGCCAGAATACTAAGAAGAGTTCTGGAGACTTGAGGAGACTTGCTGACACTCAAGCTCCAGTGAAAACCATCAGCTAACGCTGATGTGAAAAACTCTTATGAGTAAAATAATCGAAGACAACATAGAAAATCATTAAAGAGGACTGTTTATAGCCATCAGAAACGATACTGACAACACGATGGACAACAGAATGACAATACCTAGGAAACAAATGGGTCGAAAAAAATCTATGGCTGTTTTAAACGACTAATAAGCAGCATCTCACATGAGAAAACTTGGACGTGGCAAGAAAAGGAAACTTTAAGAGAGAAACTGAATCTCTCCTTAAACAACGCCATAAGAACCAATCATATCAAACCAAGAATATATAAGAGTTAACAAAATAGCAAATGTAGTACTATGCGGTGTCAGAGATGAAACCATCAATCACATAATAAGCGAATGCAGCAAATTTGCACAGAAGGAGTATAAGTCTAGACATGATTAGGTCGACAAGGTGATCCACTGGGAGGCGTGCAAAAGATCTTAATTTGACCATACGAACAAATGGTATATGCACAACCCAGCTCCTATCCTAGAAAATGAGACTCATAAACTTCTATGGGACTTGGACGTACTCACGGATCACCTAATCTCGGCCAGAAAACCAGATCTTATTATAATAAACAAAAAAAAAAAAAAAAAAAAAAAGAGAATTTGCAAAATTCTCGACTTTTCTGTCCCGGCTGATCACAGACTAAAACTGAAAGAATGTGAAAAGAGGGATGAATACCTCGACCTTGCTAGAAAATGGAAAAAAAAACAAAAAAACTGTGGAACATGAAGGTGAGAATTATACCAATTATGATTGGTGCTTTTGCTACAGTAACTAAAGGATTATTAAAGGGACTGGAGGACTTGGAAGTTGACGGCCGAGTGGAGACGATCCAAACGACAACATTATTCAGAACGTCCAGAATACTGAGAAAAGTCGTGGAGACTTGAGGACACTTGCTGTCACTCAAATTCCAGTGAAAGACCATCAGCTTACGCCGATGTAAAAAACTTTAAAGGAGATAACCATAATAATTATGTTAATAGCCAAGACAGAAAGCATGCTTATTAATACCAACCATTGGGCGAGAATTTAGTTGCCATCCGGGGTTGTCATTTGTGGATTAATGCACGATAATAATCCTCCTCGGCTAGTCCTACTTTTGACTTAGCTTCTTATAACATTTATGTGAGCATTTATGTCCTTCCCATTTGTTTTCGTTTTTTTTGGGGGGGGTTGCCTTTTCGCTCCTCTAATCTTAATTACTTTGGCAGAAAAGAAAGATTTCAATAGAACAGACACTACCCTTACAAATAATAATAATAAAAGATAATCAACAAAAAAAATCTGTAAAATTGTCGACTTTGCTGTCCCGGCTAACCTCAGAATAAAACTGACAAAATGTGAAAAAGAAGGATAAGTATCACGACCTTGCTAGAGAATTGAAAAAACAATGGAACATGAAGGTGACAATTATACCAATTGTGATTGGTGCTTTTGGCACGGTAACTAAAGGATTATTAAAGGGCCTGGAAGATTTGGAAGTTGGCGGCCGAGTGGAGACCATCCAAATAACAGCATTATTGAAAATGGCCAGAATACTGAGAAGAGTCCTGGAGACTTGAGAAGACTTGTTGACACTCAATCTCCAATGAAAGATCATCTAATGAGTAATAATAATAATAATAAGAAGAAGAATATTAGCAAAGACAGAAAGCATACATTATTAATACCGATATTCGAGCTATAATTTAGTTACTTCAGGAGTCAATATGTTTTGGATGCACTGTTGTTGCCCTCTGTCGGTAGTTTTACATATGACTTCGCTTCGAAGAACATCTGTGCAAGCATTTATGTCCGTTTACACTAGCTTTATTATTATTATTATTATTTGCATCACCAACCAAATATTGCCCGTACATATTTGCCCACTGAAGGTAGGCTTGATGGAGTGTATTTTATCAAATTTTTTCTCTGTAGGTTGAAGGAATTTTGCATCCTCTCATTCTAGGCCATTCTATTGGTAAAATCATTTTGCATTAATTGTTTACATCGTTGGAGTTATTTTTGCGTCCCACTTGGCCAAGCCGCTTCAATATTTTCTGCTTGATAATGTCAATGGTTTTATTTGTAATTCTACGGCCTCACTTTATATCCTGCAATTTCACGTTATTTTAGCTTAAAAAGAAAATGTACCATTGTACGGAGGCAACCATTCGGAAATGCACCTATTTTTTGTTATTGTCTTCTCCAGCATAGGTAGCTCTTGGGAACTGGCATTGTAGCTATTTAAATGAAAATGGAAATCTCAATAACTTGCTCGCATTTGTTATGTGTTTCCATTGCAGATTTTTTTTTTTTAGTTTTATTTTGTGATTCATAGTAACGGCTGCTTTTCGTTTCATCAGAGTTTGGTTTCTTTCAACAGGTATTAGTAATGATACTCTCACGAGCTGCCACAGGCATAGGCCTCCATGTCAATGCTCACAAAACAGAATACATATGCTTAATCAAACAAGTGACATTTCCACACTAGGCGGTAGCTCTCTGAAACTAGTTGACAATTTGACCTACCTAAGAAGCAGTTTCTCATCAACCGAAAAAGACATCGACACGTTACTAACAAAGGCACGGGCTGCTATCGATAAGCTATCGGTCATATGGAAGTCAGACCTGACCGATAAAAAATTAAACGCAGTTTCTTCCAAGTATCGGTCGTGTCGATACTTCTACATGTATGCACTACATGGACGCTTACTAAACTGATGGAGAAAAAGCTTGTGGGCAACTACACAAGAATTTTGAACAAGTCCTGGAGGCAACATCCCCCCCCAAAGCAGGAGCTGTACGGTCACCAACCTCTCATCACCAAAAATATCAAACTTAGACGAACAGGACATGCAGGTCACTGCTGGAGAAGGGGAGACGAAATCATAAGTGATGTCCTCCTGTGGACCCCTGCACATAGCCGAGCAAAAGCAGGGTGATCAGCTTGAACATACGTACAGCAGTTCTGTCAGGATACGTGATATAGCCCTAAGGACCTGCCAGAAACGAGAATGATAGGGAGGAGTGGCGAGAGAGGGTCAGGGATATCCATACTGGTGGCACGACATGTTGATATATATATATATATATATATATATATATATATATATAACAAAGTGCACCCTTAATTTTATAATTAAAGAAAATTAATTTTAAAAGTTGAATAAGATACAGGAGAATATTATTCGCTATTTTCACATTTTATAGCTCTGGGACTACGTTATTGAATATGAATTTATAAAGTACCTCTATAAAAAGTAAAACTGCTTCTCTCTCTCTCTCTCTATATATATATATATATATCATTATCATGCGGTGCCGCTAGCACGGATATCCCTGACCTTCTCTCGCCACTTCTCCCTATCATTCATCGCTCTGGCAGGTCTTCAGGGCTCCATCCCGTATCCTCACATAGCTGCTGTATGTATGTTTGAGTTGGTCGTCCTGCTTTTGCTTGGCCATATGCGGGTGTCCATAGGAATTCATCCCTGATGAGTTCGTCCCTGCTTCTCCAGCAGTATCCTGCGTGTCTGGTTCGTCTAACTTGTATAGTTTTCGTGATGGGAGGCAAGTGATCGTAGAGTTGGTTTCTTGTGGGGTGTTGCAACCTGGACTTGTTCAATATTGCTCTCAACATTCTTGTGTAATTGCCGTCTAGCTTCTTCTTCAGCCGTTTAGTCAGCGTCCATTTAGTGCATCCATATAGCAGTATCGACATGACCGCTGCCTGGAAGAAACTGCGTTTCATTTTATCGGTGAGGACTGATTTCCGTATGATATATATATATATATATATATAGGAATATATATATATATATATATCATCATCATCATCATGTCGCGCCGCCAGCGCGGATATCCTTGACCCTCTCTCGCCATTTCTCCCTATCATTCATCGCCTCCGGCAGGTCTTCAGGGTTACATCCTGTGTCCTCACATAGTTGCTGTATGTATGTTCGTGCTGGTCGTCCCACTCTTGCACATCCATATGTGGGGGTCCATGTTAGAGGTGTACTTACTAACGAGCGATCCACAATTCATGATTAACTGTATAATTGTATATATATTCAGGGGTGTAATAACTTATGAGCGGTACTGGATTAAAAGTATAATTATATGAACTGCTATGGGTGTACTTAATTATGAGGTAAACTCAATTCAAGATAAACTGTATAGCCTAGGGTGTTACTACACATTTGACTTCCAAAAATCTAATATATTTGTCGTCATCCACGACCGGCATAAATGCAGAAATATTGAAGTATCGTCAATATTTTATTTTCACACAATATTACAACGACAAGGTTTTTACAAAATACACCCTCTCAAGCAAAAATAATACTAAAAGATTTCAAAATCCACATATAATACAAGCCCCCCCTTTTCTGGACATTTAAAATCATAAACCGTTAAAAAATTTGTTTCTAAAACCATAAAACGCTTCTACTCTCTTTCAAAAAATTCGACCTCATGACGTAATCAATTTCAAACATATTACTCGGTGTTATTTCGTTTTCACAAGAAAAATTCTTTTTCCCTAATGATGACCTCCAACTGATAATAAGATTTATCTGTTATAATGGTTTCATCGCTCACACTAAAAATGATTCAAATAGGATGTTTTTATATTCAAGTCGAAACCCGTTGGCATAAAAATAAACAAAACAAACAAGCAAAAAACAAATCATCAAAACTTCAGCAATATATATTTTTCGTTTGTTTTATTTTTTCTGCATACACATTTATACACACATATATATATACACATGCACACACACACACACACACACATATATATATATATACTGACAAAATCCACACACCCACAGAGAACTTAGTCTGGATACTATTTGAATTGACTTCGTATTTTGAAAAAATTACTGGCAATTCATTTTTCCTTTATTTCTTTTTTTGTAAATGTATAATCCATTGTTTATTTTGTTTTGTTAAATACGGTTTTAGTTTCGATATTTCTTTGAACAAACCTCCTAAGTATTTGAACGAACCCTATATATGCGTATCGTTTTTCGTATAAAGATTGTTCGTTGTTTACTAGCCCACTCATGCTACCGGAAGAGAGGGTTTTCTTTCTTTCATTCATATATATATATATATATATATATATATATATATATAAAATTTTGAATTGCATGATCTATTTAGTCTTTTATCCAATTGTCTGAAAGTTCATCTTATTATAGCTAACCTACCCGACCCTGTGAGTACTTGCGTGTCGAGTCAATACAACGACGCCCACATTATGAAAATCCTGTGAATTTTCCGATTACATTTCAACCAGTTGTAATTCGATCGCATTAATTATTCGTTAGACTGAAGCTGTTGGACTTTGGCAGGAAGAGTAAATTTGTCAGAGAGGTAATTATTCTAAAAGTAATGACAACAGAGTCAATGGTCGCCTCTTCACAAATCTGAAAGTGCATCTTTATGATAAGAACGTCGGATAGATGCTAACGAGGTCACTTAATTTGTTACTTATTTTTGTGTTTATGGAGACGAGCTGAGCGTAACGTTCATTGGCGTGGGAAATGGAATCAGTGACCCAAAGTCAAATCCTGGATGCAATGGATGAAACGTTAATTTTCATCGAAATAGTCTTCTTGTCCTTAACCAGGCTTATTCCAGCGAGGGTGCCTTTTAATTGGTAGCTTAGCTTAGATAGCAGACCTTTGTTAGAGATTTCAGTTCTTCCTGGGTGCCTGATACATCTGGTCTTGCATTAAGCTAAAGTTAGTAAATGACAATGAGCGAGTTTTGGTTCAGCATGCTTATTCCAGTGAGCTATTCATTCGTCGAAGCACCTCTAAAACTCCTCTTTTTATTGGAGATATTTCTTTTACTATCTTCCTCCTTCTCAACTCTCACCACTGAGATGAATTTTCTCACGGAGTTAGATGTGAGGACGGCTACACTTGCAAAATCATGTATTTTGCAAAAAACTGCTG
>OY757906.1:42902873-42948441 GCA_963585895.1 Sepioteuthis lessoniana | reverse complement strand
CCTCGAATTTCCCCGACTCTCTCTCGTCATCCATCCCTATCATCTATCGCACCTGGTAAGATGGATATGCTGCATGTAATGTTTGCAAATACCTGACAAATGTAAATCTTTGCTGGTCGGCCAACAATGACACGCCCATAAGCAGGAGTTCGTAAAAGAATGTCGCTGATGAGTTCGTCCTTACTTCTCCAGTCGTGCTCCACATGTCTTGTTATTCTTCCTTGGCAGGGTTGTGAAATGTGAGGTAGGTAGACCTATAGCTGCTGTTTTGTGGATTATTTCTCTCAGGATATGTGCAAGATATCAGGTAGCGTTATTGGATGTTTCCTCTCTTACGATTTCTGTTTTTTTTTGTTTTGTTTTTGGTGGTTAGTATCTACACAGAGAATTCACAAAGTACAACGGAGACACCCAAATTGGAAAAATTCCCGCTTTATCTTATTGGATATATCAGATTTCCATACAATCGCTTATCTGTCAAAAGCATCCAACGCCTTCACTAGCTGAATGTTGACATCCATTTCAACAGATGAGAGTCTTACCACATGGTATGATGATGACTCCTTTTGGTTTAAAACGGTTGAACTCCGTTTTATTTGCCTTACCGTGTAGGCCAATGCCTCCTGCATCTTGCTCTAGGCTATGCAATTGGGGTTATGCCTATATATATATATATATATATATAGGCCTTGTAGGTAGACTTCACTCCCAGGCCGGGGCATGAAAAATTTCAACACAAGGGAGGCATTTAACATGTAACAAAGCTTTAATAAGCGAAGACCAAACAAATAACTATAAGATTTAAGAAACAGTTCCTTCTTTTCTTTTCTCCTTTCCTTTCAAACTATCCTTCTTTCTCCTTTCTTTCTTGCTTTGCTTTCTTCATGCTTACTCAGCCATGAAGTATTTTTAGGAAAGCTTGATGGTACTTTTCTTTACTTGACTGGTTGCCAAACCAAGGCTAAATAAACTAATCAGCCTTACTACTAACCTCGAGACTTGAGCGATTTCTACTTCTCCCTACGTGAAATGAAAACAACCACGTCCAAGATTTGAACTCCAGTTACTGGATCCACTTTCTACGACGAAACTTTCTTGTGTACATTTTCTAAGGAGGAACAGTCAAGCAAACTTACCATGTTTGAAACAGGAAGAATGATTTAATGATTTAAAAGGTCGTTGTTTGGAGTAAATTGATCCTTGTTTCGCATTGAATGTATTCTCTAAAATTTGACGGTAATGAGCGGGAAGCTATTTTCAATCGTAACTAATGCTACATTGTCGAGAGTCTTGTTAATAGAGTCTTCTTAGGATTCGCTACCGGGCAGAATCGAAAACCGGTCGATCATCGTTTTACGATTGGGTGATGGAAAAAAATGTACAACCAGGTTTCCATTTTTTTTTAATCTCGCGTTTATTATAGTGTAAATTTCCTAAAAGAGTCTTCTTTTTTCGTTCGTTTTTACTTACATTTCTGAAGGGCGGAAAACTATTTAACAAAGTCATTTCAAAGCAGCCTCAGAGGGCTACATATTTGTCCTTTATACCTTATCAAGTTATTTCAATATACGAAGGCCATTCAATAAATAAGAGATTTTTTTTCTACTGAAGAGGGAAACATTACATATATGCGGGTTATTCAATTAAGAAGGGCAATTTTCGACGGAGGATTTCAATAAATAAGGGGCATTTTTGACTGTGGAGATAGGTAATATATAGAAAGGTCCTTCAATAAACAAGGAGAATGTTTCAGTTGATGGGGGGATATTATATGCAATTTAGTATCTTACTCTAGGTAACTACATTTTTGGTGGAGGTTAGCCACACTACACAAGATAAAATCAAAGGATTTTAAGTCCCACTGACAATGCTTGCTTCTTTATTCATTGTCCTTTGTTTACACATATTTGCATGGTTTAAGTACTCACATCGAATATTAATAATATTTACATAATCATATGGTTTAAAATAACTATTTCTCTTCAATAATAATCGTCTATTTGCACACTCATATTCTTATTGGTATGGAGAAATGGTAGATTTAGTCAAATCTGACAAGATGATAAAAATAAATAGAAAAGTAGATAAGCAAACACTTGCAAGGGGTTTAGAAGTGATAGTTCATTCTTTATTCAAGGAGTGGGGTGTCTTCGTGATGTAATGGTTAAAGAGATGGACTGCAGAATGGTAGTATGCGAGTTCGTACTCCAGTCGCGCTATTACGTTCACTTTCGGGCAAATACCCATGGGGAAGGTCTGAACCCCCTTATCCTCCCAGCTCTGGGTTAAATAACCCCTACTGTTCTTTTAGGAGGATATCGTTGGCATTAAATAACCTACAGAATTTGATATGCTATTAAACAAAGAAACCAAACCTTTATTCAAGGAATAATTCTTTCTGACTAAAAATGTTTATTTTGATATTCTACATTCTAGTAATTGAGGAAATAGATAAAATAGTTGTGAAAATATAAAAATATATAAAGAGAGGGAAAGTGTCTAAAAACAGGAGACAGACAAGGAAAGAAAGGCGGGGGGAATTAATAGTTATTGACTTTGATGAAATGTGTTACGCCTTAACATCTGTCTACTCCCATCTCTCCTCTTCACTTCCATTTCTTCTTTCTTCTCTCCTCATATTTTCCTTTTTCTCACTGAAGTTAATCCACCTCTGTCCGGTCAAATCTCTGATGAAAACTGATACATTTGATGGCACCAAGCCTTGAACATCTCCCCAGATGGTCATAGTCAAAACCAATAACCCTTGCTACCTCCACCCAAACAATATTTATTTCCCTTCCTTTTCTTTCCTTGTCTGTATCTTGTCTTTCGACTCTTTCCCTCCTTTTAAGTATTTTTATATTTTCATCATTTTTTATCAATATCCTCAATTGCTAAAACGTAGAAAAACTCAAAACATTTTTAGTCTGAAGAAGTTCTTACTTAAATAAAGAACAAAATATTACGGCTAGACTTGTTGTAAGTGTTTAGTTACCCACTTTTCCACTTATGTTTATCATTCTTATTAGTGTAAACATTTTTTTAGTTATTCAGATATAAATCAAACAGAAAGAAGAACTAAGGATTGTAGGCAAACAAGCTTCTGGATATTACTAATATGCTTTATTTTCTTATTTACTTTGTCCGTATGATATAGAATTATCACCCTGTTAAAAGGCTTAATGAAAAACGGTATATGTTTATGATATTTTTTCCTATAGCTGTGTAGCTACTGAAAGCTTCATTTCAAAAGGGATATGCCCCTTAAAACGAATGTATAATTGGTTCACGCTTGCTCCTAGTGGAATACTTTTGAAATAAACGTAAGTGATCACAGCTACTTCAGTAATTTCTTCTTATTGTGATCAGATCTTTTATTCAATTCTCACAGAAATTTTAATTTGAAAAATTATTAGAAAATTCAGATAAATAATTATATATAAATTACTTATTGTGAAAAATATTCCTGATTGTTGAAAAAATATGTAGTTTTCTCCTCATTATTGAAACTAAAAAATAGAAGGTTAAAACGCAAATTACATTTTAAAATTCGATTTTGAATTATATTTTTCAGTAATGTAAACAGACAATTTGAATTTGCATAATTCATTCAATTATTACCGCTCATTGTTGTCTTTTTTATAATTTGTTCACAATCTCCCTCGTTAAGAAAAGCTAAATCTAAATTAGGTCATTTCTTGTTATATTTTATGCGATGTCTTTATTAATATGTCATAAATTTTTGCTATCATTTTTAATTGATATTAATATTGCAATTATTGCGTTTCATTACATTCAAATCCAATCATACTACTATTGCGCAGGTATGCAAGAATAATGATTTTACGTCTTTTAATTTTGAATGTTAATCTATGTTGGCATTTAAAAAGCAACCAAAATACTAGCAGGAGTAAAAGGTTTGGCAATATTTCGATACATTCTAGTCTGCGATGCATACATTCAAGAGACAAAAGCAGTTCAATCTCTGAAAGTGCCTGCTATGGCTTGTAGTACTGTGGTGGTTAGTACGCTAACATAGTATCATGGCTTCATTCCGTACGTAACTTGGAAGTCACGTAGATGAACATGCAACGTTCTCTAATCTGGAAACTTGTGCTTTACGAGTACAAACTGACCTATTGCGCCAAGGAAGAAACCAAAAATATTTGTTGTGCCAAAGATGAAAGCATGGTGGATCATAATGCACTAATGAAATGGGTCCAAAATTTCGCTCACGTTACAAGAATCTTATCAATCAAGCAATGTCAGGTAGGCCGATAACCGCGTGTTGTGAGGCAGTGCTTCTAGCAAGTGAAGTAGATTCAACGAGCAGGTTTTGGAGAGAATCAGACAAGTTTGCATCTCACTGTCCTGTAAGGTTCGTTATCATCGCGACTATGACAATCGTATCTGGAGCTGCTTAAATATGTCTCACATAACCAAAACCTTTAACGTACACTAGTATTATCCTAATGCTTCTATAATGGTACACTTTAAAACGAAGTTGGTCTCCACGATAGAGTAGCTAGCATGTGATACTATGGCTTCTAAGTAAGCAAGTTCGCACAACCGTCATGCTATTGTGTTCACTTTCAGAATGATACCCATCAGAAAAGTATGGACTAATTTTTCACCTGTTATTGATTAAATAGTTGCTCTATTGTTTTTCTATCTGGATGACTTTTGCAATAAATAACACCTGAATGTTGAAATGTCATTAAGCAAAGGAACCAAACCAAACCAAACCATCGTAATATAAAACCAAACAGAAATTAAATGAAAATATAGCGAAGAATAAACACTGCACAATTTAATGTTATTTTTCTAAATTGTTTTTACATAGAAATATGCTTTCAAAGTAGTTATAGAAACATATATATAACTCAAACGTGTTCATTCTTTCAATTACTTACATAAAACTACTCTAATTCTTTGTAACTTCTCAGGTCTTTACCTCCAAAAGGTCGTCTGGTTTTATTAACCTGCAAATATCTGACATTGTAATTCTATAACAGCTTACTCAGGACCTTCTACATATTCATTTGCTACCTTGATGAGATTTTTCAATTTCTTCGTAAATTCCAGCTCAAAGATTTTTAGAAAAAAAAATCCGGAAGCGAATTAAAAAAGTAGTATTAGAAGATAAATTTATAGTTTTAGCAGATATTCTGGATGTCGAAGTAAAAGGACAGCTTTTTGCTTCAATAAAACAATTACATGTTCGTAAAATTCACTAAACGGTAACAATTCTAATACAAAATATTACACCTGACCAATTAATTTAATAAAACACGAACGAAGGATTCATATCCAAATGCTTTAAAACAATGAAGACAAACTAAGTACAGTCTCATAACACTTTCGAGTGTAGAATACATATTCAAATATATTTCTAATTCTCTAGCATAATCAAAGCCACAACGTATATCTTATTTAACAATAATTCCTAATTGTTTCATAAAAATATTTAAAAGACATACATACATGCATACACACACACACACACACACACACACACACACACACACACACACACACACACACACACACACATATATATATATATATATATATATATATATATATATATATATGCAGAATTTCTTCATCAATGCATATTTGATTGAACAACAGAATTACGGAAAATTCTTACCGGAAACACAACAATATTAGAACATCAAAATAACAAGCTAAACCTACAGATTCTGGAGGGACTGCATATTCGGAACATATAACCCAAACTTAACAGAATTCCAATCTGAAACCAGTGGTAATCTACTTAAATGACTTTAGCTACTGACACTATTTATAGAAACAAATTCGAAAAGTAAACGCTACCCAATACAACAGTACAGACGCTCTTCTTACAAATAGTAATGTCCATACAAAAGTTACATCCCTTTTGTAAGAAATCCTCCTCTGATGATGGCCGAGTTTGGGCTGAATGTACTTGGGAAATATCTAATTATGGAAGATTTATCAACCAGTTCCCGTCGAATATGATAAGAGCACTACGGCAATTCAAAAGGATTAACGATATGTAGACAAAAAATGTATATGTTCAATCATATATATATATATATATATATACGTTAAAATTAATACAATAACTGATTGAAGGAAAAAACCTTAGGACATTTTAGAAATAAACTCTTGGCATGTATAAAAGGAGTAAATAACTGTGTGCACAAAAAATTATTAGTGTTTGATTGTAATACCTAAAACGATTTTGCCATGTGCAAAAAAAATATTAGTGTTTGATTGCTATACACAAACCGCATTGTTGTATTAAAACAAAACTATAATATTTGATAGCAATACTTTTAACCACTTTCCTATGTGCAAAATACTATTATTGTTTAAGTGCAGTGCTTAAAAGTTTTAATTGTGAGCAAGCAAATGATATCTGGCTCTTTTGAAAGTGTTAACTACAAAAAATTATTTTACAAATCATATATATATATATATATATATAACATTTGCAGTAAAAAGTCTGCGAACGTTGATACGACGTAAAACACAACCATCCAACCAACTAACCGTTATTTAATCTTTCTTTTTTACTTTCTGTCTCTGTGAAAGGAAGTTAGATATATTTACGTCTCACAGGATACAAAATTATAATAAGTTTTTATGGCTTTTTTCCTGTAAAACCAATGGAATCTGTCACGTCTGACCCACTTTACCAAGAAACTGACAAAAACTATAACTAGAATTGGTTAAGTATAATAATCACGTCAATGCAGTGTCTCCTGAAATAGTTCTATCTCTGGCAAAAAGAAATTATTGGTTTGGTTGTGCCTTATAGCATATCAAACTTTGAAGGTTATATAATGCCAAATCTTATTCATGCTTCTCTCTCTCTCTCTCTCTCTCTCTCTCTCTCTCTCTCTCTCTCTAACTCACTCACACACACACACACACACACACACACACACACATACACACGCACATATATATATATATATATATGTGTATATATATATATATATTTGTGTGTGTTTGTGTGTATATATATATATATATATATATTTGTGTGTGTTTGTGTATATATATATATATATATATATATATATATTTGTGTGTGTTTGTGTATATATATATATATATATATATATATATATATATATATATATATAAATTTGCGTGTGTTTGTATATATATATATATATATATATATATATATATATAAGATTAAAAAGCTCATAGTTTGTAGCTAACTTTAATTCTAAACGTGTCAGAGTTCTTTTTTTTTTTGCACACAGTTAAATAGATTTTATCAACATTAATAATTCTATTTAAATTTAATCAATTATTTGCACCCAGTAAAATGTTTTCTATCTTCTACTAATATTGCTATTTAACATTAAGAGTGTTATTTGCCACAGTTTTCAGGTATTCTTATTTAATTCTAATAATTCAATTTAGTAGTCATCATTTGCTTGCACACTGTTAAAGGTTTCAAATATAGCAACTGATTAAACAGTTATGTTTGACCAATAGATAGGACCCTAACAGGTACTACTACTCAGTTTCAGAGTGGAACTGGGTGTAATGACAATAAAGTGGAATTCTATATTCACCAAAGATTCAGGAAAGGAGCCTCACCCTTAGACTCTTTCGTGCCATGTCTTGGCCAGTCGCTGGGTGGGTCTTACCTCTCTGCAGCGATGCCGTTGGCGTAATCTCCGGCCTGAGCTGACTGGCGAAAGAAAGATATTAATAAATTGATAAATACATACTCAGGAACTTTCGAACATACTAACACTTTTATTTTTTCTTTCTTTTAATGTTTGTAATATTTGAAGATAAGCAATTTTAGAAACAAAAATGCCTGTACACTTTCAGAGAGATAAACAATAATCACGCATTGTGTGTATGCTTCACCCACTAAATAGGATGAAAAGAATCTCAACAAATATTATAACCAGCAAATTGTAAAATTAAAAAAGGAAAACAGCTTTACAGAGGTTTAAAATCGAAATTACTGACTAGAAAATCCTATAATAACAATAGTTTTTGTTTAAAAATCTGTACTTTTCTCATTTCTTATTGTCATCACTGATTATAAACAGATATATTGATTTCTTTGAACACCATACAATTCAATAAATAGTCATATTGTTGTTTGTCAAATAATCGATATGGAACATTCTGTCATTGTTTATAATTTTGTATATGTATTTACCAACCCCCATGAACGAACAATATATGACACATGGTTCATTTTAAGCGGAGTTTAGCAGATTAGACTTTAAAGTTTTCCTTCTCCAAGACTTGCTTTTATATGCAAGTTAAAGAGCCCATTCTAACTAACTCAATGAACTGACTTCAAATCCTCAGACGGCTTTTTTGTATTTGATTTAGCGCTGACACCTTTGGGTAAATAATATGGCACACTGGGCACTCTAGCTTGTTAGTAGGTAAACCGTTATCAAATAATAACCCGAGGATATGAAGCTAGAAACTTCGCCAATAAAAACCTACTTGCTAAGAAAACCCCAGCACGGTTGCTGATGAAGTGTTTCTTCGATCCAATGCTTATCAGGGAAATCTACGAGATATCATAAAAATATTATCTAATTCAAGCATTTTATGATGACCAAGAAGAAAATCTTGGCTTTGGAAATTATTTTCATGAATAAATGATTTTACTATCATAAATTAAGTGTAGCCATATATACGAGATGATTTATACATGATTATATGAAATTCGTTTAACCTGATTTGTTTGATACTTCAAGTTAGTTG
The DNA here is from genome assembly GCA_963585895.1 of Sepioteuthis lessoniana. Taxonomy (NCBI): domain Eukaryota; kingdom Metazoa; phylum Mollusca; class Cephalopoda; order Myopsida; family Loliginidae; genus Sepioteuthis; species Sepioteuthis lessoniana. The sequence continues at coordinate 42,939,690 of OY757906.1, read as the reverse complement.
CGTAACTACCGGTGATGCTGAGGGTCACTTTTTGAGCCAAAATAAAATTCTCCTATCTTTTGGTTTGGTTAGGTTTGGTTGGCTATTAGGGTATATCAACCTTTGTAGTTTATTTAGTGTCAAATCATATTTATGCATATATATATATATAATAAATGATTTGGTTTGGTTGGCTTTTATGGAATATCAAGTATTACAGGTTATTTAATGCTAAATCCTCTTCATACATATTATTAGTAAACGCATATTTTGTTGAAAATATTTTAAACCAAGCGAGAACTCATTTGTTTGCAAACAGTAAAATGGTTATGTATTGATTTGTAAGAAGATTGTTTATAGATAATCTAATTTTTAAATGTGTGAGAACTGAATTGTTTGCACATAGTTAAAGGCTTTCAAATATTCTAAAAGAAATAGTTCTATTTAGTGTTAATCATTTATTTGCACTCACCTATATGGTTTCAAATATTGCTAACATAAATTGTTTTATAATTATATATTATATATTTATACATTAAAATGGTGTCAAGTATCACTATGTAACAGTAACAATTCAATTAAACATCAATCGTTTGTTTGCACACAGTTTAAATGTCTAATACTTCTCTTTGACCCATAGATAGGACCCTATCAGGAACTACCATTCCGAGTCAGAGTGAACCTGTGTGCACTGGCAATAAAGAGGTACTCCACATTCTCCATATCACTAGAAATGGAACCTCGCCATTAAATTCTTTCACATTATAACCGAGACACTCGTTAAGGGGACAGGGCTCTTGCCTCTCTGCAGAGAGGCAGTTGGTGTATTCTACAGCCCCAGATGACTTGGCCGCAGTATCTAATTGCCTATGTAAGTATATTTGAATATGAATAATTATTAATTAGTAAAGGAAAAGTCAAATAAGTGACTGAAGGTAAAAAGTGTTTGACACCTATATGCAATATAATAAAGGCTTATCCTGTATGTCTGTTATCTATTCAAAAACCTGGCTTCTACTTAGAATCCAACATTGAATGACACTGAGTTTCTTCAGTTTGTATTACTGAATCGGACTGAACAATGTGCTTCTCTCTGAAGTAATGTTAACAAGCTATTGTTATAGTTCATTCTTACTTTATTGAATACGATATTCAGCAGTCCGTTACAATACAACCGTTTTCTGCCCGGTTATGTAAATCATAATTGATAAACAAGCAAATAATCTGATTTTTATCTTGGAAATGACCGAATCCTGCTTATTTGCAGATTAGCCTTCATATATAATTCCTATTGTATTTCCCGAAAAAATATCAGCGTGCTTTAGTCCATTAATTCTAATTATTCCAATGTTTAAAGGTTCTAGCAATGAGTTTGTTTTACGATGTAAGTCTTATACTTAACCGTATCTTGTCCATCATATTAGCAAAAAAAAAAAAAAAAAAAAAAAAAAAAAAAAAAAAACGGAAACTTTATTTTCGATTTTACGTTCCTAGTAGAAGTCTAGCAGAAAATTACCTTGTCAAAAATCCAAGTTATATTCTTTTTTGAGTGAACTTGTCTTATAAGTTTTCCGGTAACTGAAAAAGAAAGATTTAGAAACCATTCTTCTTGAATATCGATTAATGAAAATAGCTAACAGAACGCTAAATATATTGACGGATTAACGATGTTTATTATTATGTAAGTTATAAAATATACAATTCAGTGTAAAGTCAATTATTATTGCTAAAATATAAATTGGAAAGGCTGAATAAATGGCCATGATGCATAAAATCCATATTCAATCATTGATTTCATCTCGCATACCATCATTAAAGTGTATAGATGCATCGTACTGAAAATATATTTTATTGGGTTCTATTTGAACCTTTTGAAGTAAGTTTGTTAAAAACTCGATTTTAAGCTGCTTGATATATTTTTGTATTCTATATTCTAATGTTGTTCCCCAATAGTTTCCTGATGAAAATTAATCAAACTACAGCTATAGAACAGAGGAGGTATATATTACTAGCTTGACGATTAAGATATTACCTGTAAATGGTTCGTTATTAAAATGTTTTGGTGATTAATCTACTGTTTAATTAAAAGATTACGAGATCCCACATAAATTCTCGAGTTTAATTTAATTACAATATTGTCCACTGATCAACCAACTAAGCGATAACATTTTGACCTTGTTTTTTCTCTTCAATATTTGGAAAGATGAAACCCACTTTCAGAATCATTCATTATGAGGTTAGTAATGGACGGTACTGTTGTTCATGTTATTTCTTTATTATTTGGTTCCATGTTAAAAGCAAACATCGTAAATTTGTACTTTTGACAATCCTAATTAAAACATCTTGTCATTTACACACATACCGACAAAAGAATCTCAATTAATTATCTTCTGTTTTAATGCAAATGGCTTTTTTAAAAAAAAAATTGCTTCCACTTGGTTACTGATGAGCTAAATAGAAAAATCAAATTAGCCGTGTGGAATTTTTAACCTGTTTTTCCCCGCAACAATTCAGGTTTTTGATTAGACTATTTGCAATATTCTCTTATATGAAGTCGATCAATTCTCCTGGGAGCATTTCTCGTTATCATCATCATTATCAACAAAGCGAGCCAACAGCTCGAAATCATTTGAAATATCTCTCTCCCTCTCTTTCTCTCTCTGTCTCTCCCAATCAATTTATCTATCTATCAATTGATCTCTCTCTCTCTCCCTCTCACTATCAATCTATTTATCATTCTTTCCCTTTCAACATATGGTCAAATCCGCCATCACACTTCATAGGTCCTCTTGACAGCATCTGGTGTCCGCACAGAGCCAGTGCTTGCTGGTCACTTATCACTGTCGTGTTCATGTGTAGGATACCACGAGAGAATGTCATTTGTGAGTTCCTCTCAATTTTTCCCGGAAGTCTTGATCGTTTCGGCGGTGTTCTCGTGGTATAATGGTTAAAGTGATGAACTGTGGAATGATAAGAAGCGAGTTCGAACTCCAGTCTCGCTATTACGTTCACTTTCGGACAAATGCCTTTGGGAAAGGTATGAACCCCCTTATCTCCGCAGCCATGGGTTAGATAGTCCCACTACTGTTCTTCTTGAATAATAGCTTTGGACTTAAATAACCCACAAAGTTTGTTATGCCATTAGATAAAGAACCAAAAACCGAACTGATCAGTTAACTTGAGTGGTTTGTTTGATGATTGGTAACAGTACACACAGCTACTGTTTCTTTCCCAAGTGAAGCTTCCATGAATTAATTAAAAAGCACGTAGTATTGTATTGTATTTAAGTATAACATTTTTCCCAAATGTTTAATTAGATTATAACTAGTACTTATGCAACAGTACAGATATGACTATAACTTAAAATGATTTTTTTTCATCAGCCTGATCAAATTTCTATTTGGTCGAAAATTGTGAATAGTCGTCCCTGTCTTATTTTGCCGTTGCATATATTGACGTGGTTTTCATTAGATATGGTATTACTACCAAGGTATTGGAACTGGTCAACTAATTCCAGAAGTTCACCCTTAATTGAGATAGTACAACCTTAATAACTAATTCTTCTTCAATGTCCTCGTAATCTGGTTTAGTCGTTTGGGTGCAACTAATATCGCTTTCCTGGCTGAGTCCATTCCTCCCCAGGCATACAGCTAGTTTGAATTAAGAGATTTCCTTCTTCTTGACCAGTTACCATACCAAACTGAAAGATTTCAACCTACTTTACTATTTACCTACTACCGGAAGGAAAATAGTCGAATTCGTATATCTCTCAATTTTTTAGCGCTTTGGGAAATGCAAAAAAAAAAAAAAAATTAAAGATTGATACAAAACCTCTTTATTTATAATCGACATCCAATATTTGGCACTATTGCTTGACTTCCGAGTAATACTCTTGGGAAAGGTATAAACTCCCTTATCCCCTAAGATTTAAATAGTAGCAGTATCTTTTCTTATACAAGCAGGGCTTTTGCATTAAATAACCCACAAAGACTGATACACTTTATAACAAAGAAACTAATCCAATATTTGGTACATATTACAAAAACATCTTAACATTATAGTTGTTTTGAGGCAATGCAAATCAAATTTCCGGCATCATGACGTTGGCCCTTCTGCAAATTCTTTGCATTGAAAACATATTTTTACTTTGAAAAAAACAAATAGTCGCTACCAAAGTGTTGGGAAGAGAAAAAAAAAGTTAGGTTTTAGTCGAAAATACACATACCTGATGATAGTCTTATCTCATCATCATCATGTCACGCTGCTAGCACAGATCTCCTTGACCCTCTCTTGTCAACAGTCTCTATCGTCTATCACTCCCGGAAGGTAATCCAGGATACATCCTGTATCGGCACAGAAACATTGTATGTCGGTTCTAGCTGGTCGCACAGCCATTGCTCATCCATGTGAAGGGGTCCACAAAAGTATATCGCTTATGAGTTCGTCCATACTTCTCCAGCAGTGCCCCACATTTCTGGTTCAACTAACATGGATATTTTTCATGATGGGTTGTAGGTAGCCGTATTGCTGCTTTTGTGGAGTGTTGCCTCCAGAATTTGTTCAGTACGAGTCGCAGGTTTCTTGTGTAACTGCAGTCAATTTTTTCTCCATAGACTGAAAAATTAATAACAATTACACAAAAATTAACCTGTGGCCCTGGAGAATATTTTAAAGTCACGCCAACTCAGATAGAGTTATTTTATACTTAGAAATTAGAACATCGTATAATACAAATTACACATGGTTGAATGGTTTCAAATATTGAAGAAAAGACAATATTAATTTATCTCAGGAATGAAGACAGGAATTCAGTCAAGATGGAAACTGAAAAAATAAATTATTAATATATCTCTCAGCGAGCAACATCAAGGAATTAAACGAACTAATCTTTGCAGAAGCGAAATTTGTCTGTGATAAAATCAGTGTTCCGTTAAGAACACGAACAGAAATTAAAAACCTGGATGGGAAATTAGACTAGAAATACAGATAAGAAATCTACGAGAAGCAAAAAGTTGAAAGACAGAGGAAAACGTGGTTATATGTTGGGATGAAAAGAAAAAAGTTAAAAAAAATAAATAAATAAAACAAAAACGCAGCACGAGGAGAAAAATTGAAAGATACTGGTAAAAAAATGTAAGACTAAAAAGATACCGAGATTAAAGCAAATATTTCAGACAAAACAGGACATTCCAAAATAACGAAAGAAATTCTACAAGAAAGTTGGGGAAAAATACTCGAAGACAAACTAACAACCGGATGCAAAAGAAGCAAAACAATTTTGGAGTAAGATATTAGAACAGAGAAAACATATCAGTAAAGCCTAATCGATAAACAGGATGGAAAAAGAGTTACAAGGACTCGAAGAAGGCCCAAAGGCGAAAATACACCTCGATTGACTTAGCGCAGGACGCAAAAAAATACCAAATTGGAAAATGTCAGGCAATGATGGCAAACCTGTATTCTCTCTTAAAAGATTCACTTCCATCTGGCTATCGAAATTAATAGACGCGCAGAAGAAACAAATATGCCTGAATGATTGACCAAAAAAAAAACAAAACAAAAAAAAACAACAAAACAAAAAACAATCAGATCCAAAAAGAACCCTAAAAAAGCAGAAATTAGGGAGGATATTTTCTTCTCGCTAATAAGCTATAGACTCTTCCCCCCCAAATAGAAAAGATGCCACAAGGGAACAAGGGAAACATGAGATCTCCAATACACTGATCAACATATCCTCAAGTAAAGCAAAACGAGTCGAAAAAATGTAGCTATGGCGTAGATTGACTACAAAAAGAAAAGCGATATGGTCCTGCAAAGCTGGATAATAAACTATCTCAAAATGTATATGACAGCCGACAAAATCATAAAGTTTGTCGAGGAAACCATGAAAATGTGAAGCGTGGAATTGACAGCAGGAAGTAAACTTTTAGTTCAGATGAAAATTCAGGGCGGTATCTTCCAAGGTGATGTTCTATCAGTAGTTCCATTTGTATTTGCAATCATGACTCTCAATAATATACTTAAGAAATGAAATGATAGATACAAACTTCATAAATTGCTAAAAACATCCAATCCCCAAATGTACACGGACGACATCAAACAGTTGGACAAAAATTTTAAAAAAAATATAAACCCCTAATACTGGCAGCGAGGATAAAAAATTAATATATAGGGATGAAATTCGGCATAGAAAAAGTTCTTGCTTATAATGAGAAACAGGAAACGACTTACTACGGAAAGAATGGGCTTTCAAAATCATGAAAAAAATAAGAACACTTGGAGTAAAGCAAAATTGCAAATACTTAGGAGTAATTGGAAGCGGACACCATCAGAGAAGAGAAGATGAAAGAAAAAATTAAAGAGAGTACCTATAAAGAACGAAAACTACTCGAAACCAAACAATGTAGCAGAAATCTCATCAAAGGAATAAACACCTGGGATGTCTCCTTGGAAGATACTAAGGACAATTCTTAAAGTAGACGAAGGTAGAACTTCAATAAAAGTACCAGAAGATAAGGAAACTAACGTCAATGCATACGGCCTTACATTATAGAGATGACATAGACAGTGTTCACCAATGGCTTGCGAGACTGGGATTCAATCTCTGGTTTTGTCATACCAAAGACTCAAAAAGTGGTACTTGATACGTCATTGCCTAATACTCAGCATTATAAGGTACGTTTCAAGGGTAAAGAAGATAGCATCTATGTATAAATACAACGTCTCGAAGACTAGATAAAAGAGGGTAAAGAACGATTAATCACTGCGACAAAGAACAACACAAACAACCCAATGATGAGCAAAACAACAATAACTAGAAAACAAAAATGGAAAGAAAAACAAATGTATGCTTATATCAAGCGACAAACTAGCGAGATCTCACAAGAGAAAATTTGGATATGTCTACGAAAGGGAAACAAGAGAAAAACTGGATCTCTTCTAATAGCAGCCAAAACAACGCTATAAAGACAGACTACGTTAAAGCAAATATATATAAAACCCAAATGTAGGGTTGTGGTGATAGAGATATAAGAATTAATCGCATAGTAAGTGAACGCAACACATTAGTGCATAAACAGTTTAAGACTAGACACAATTACGTCGAGAATGTTATCCCCTCAGAATTGTAAAAGAATTTGAAATTTGATCATGCAAGCAAATGGTATATGCACAACTTTGAATCCGTTTTGAAGAATGAGATGCGCAAATTTCCTTGGATTTTGAGATACAAAATGATCACCTAATCTTAGCCAGATGATCAGACGAAAAGGTAGTCAAAAAAAAAAAAAAATGTACAAATCCAATCAAATAGTGGATTTTGCCGTACTGATGACAACAGAGTAAAAATAAAAGAAAGCAAAAAGCGAGATAGACACCTAAACTTCACTAGGCAACTAAAAAACTATGGAATATGAAGGTAGCTTAAATACTAATTGTAATTTGGTTGGTTTGGTTTCTTTATTTAATGGCATATCAACTCTTTTTAGGTTATTTAATGCCAAAGCCATTCTCCTAGAAGAACAGTACTATTTAACCCATAGCTGGGAGGATAAGGGGGTTCATACCTTTCCCAAGGGCATTTGCGCGAAAGTGAACATAATAGCACGACTGGAGAACGAACTTGCGTACTACGATTCCGCTATCCATCGCTTTAACCATTACACCACGAGGACACCCCCTAATTGTAATTTGTGCACTCTGAAAACAAACACCCAAGGATTTCTAAAGGAACTAGAAGACTTGTAAATAAGAGAACAAGTTTAGAATATCCAAACTACAGCAAACTAAGAAGAACCCTGTCGACTTAAGGAGACTTGTTGGCACTTAAACTCCAATGAAAAACCACCAGTTAAAGCTAGTGTGAAAAACTATTAAAGTAGTAATGATAATAATAATATGGCTTCATGTAATAATTTCTATTCAATAATATTCATTTGTTGGCACACAGTTTTGTGGTTTCAGGTATACAATAATGATCGTTAACAAGTAATTACAGTGTATATATATATATATATATATATATATATATATATATATATATATATATATATATATATAATGCCAATGAACATTTACTCCATACACTTCAGATCTCTAGGATTGTAGTCACATCATCAAAAGCAGTTTAGTGTTTTAGGTGACTATTTTTTGAGGGAAAGGACGTCTTTCGGTTCAACGAAGATACAGCTAACAAGACAAGGAAACCGGAATGTATCTGTTTGGAGATGAGTAATACGTTTATCATATTTACTCAACCCCTCCGCTTGGGCAGGATATGACACAAGGTCATTTTTTTTTATTTTTAAGCGGAGTTTAACAGGTTTGAATTCAGAGGTGTCCTTCTCCTAGACTAGTTGCCTCACCAAGGCTGAAGAACCTAGTCTGCCCTACTATTTACCCATAGCTGGAGGGAGAATAATTGGATTCATACCTTTCCCAAGGGTATTAGTGCTATGTGAAATGCAATCAGTCCAGGACTTGAACTCGTGTCGCCGTGTCCACTTCCTGCGACGATAACCATTACACCACTGGTAATACGTTTATAACCGACGGTACGATAACAAGAGTAATAAGTAGCAACTTAATTCTTACAAAATTAATTCCTGTAAGGATAGACACAGTATTGATAAGGTTTGGGTTTTTTTCATTAAGTAACTGATTTATTTTCCCAGTCACAGAAACCTGAAGCTTTGGAGAGACCAACTGTTTAGAAAACCGGCAATATTTTCCATCGTGCGGTCATCCAGTGCCTAGTTATCATAAGTATATCCCTGAAAAGATCCAAAAGGACTCGGGGTGGCACTAAACGAAGGTGTTCCTTTCAACATGTTGTTTAAAAATGAGCAGCTGACTAAATGATGGGTGACACTGTCAATTTGCTCAACTACTACTGACTGAATTCTTAATTTTCTGGAAGAGTAAAATAAAACGGTTATGAATTACAATTTTCCGTGTAATCAATCAAAGTCTTGGCCTCTGTTTGAATTTCACCGGAACTCTGTAAACTTAGGCTATGATCGCATCAATCACAACTCGAATAATAAGCGTGAATTAACTGAACAACAAAACAATGTATTTCTAGTGTTCTAAAACCTCCACACACTGACTTATATGCATATATTTTTTTTTTATTTACGGTGTGGAATAGTGATTCACAGCTATTCAAAGAATTCTTATGAGACGGAAGCATAACATGTAAAATGATATTTGCGAATCAGGTGCCGAATGCTGATCAGATTCTTGAGAAATCAGAACGGAAGAAAAAGAGCAATTCCCGAGAAAGTCGAAAAGACAGTCGTATCAAAATACGTTTAATTCTCGGAAAGTTTGCTTAAGGTCAAAGAATTATAAAAGTACATTCAGCAAAAATTACCACGATTTCAGAATGATTTTGCCATTCAAGTGGACCATCGAGCTTAAAAAAAAGTTAAGAGAAAAGATAGGCAAATACGTAGACATTGGCAGAGAGTTAAAAAATACTTTAGAAATTGAAGGTGATGATAATATCAATTGTAGTTAATGTGGTTAGAACATTACACAACTGTCAGGAAAACAGAGTAGAGTAATTGCAAGTTAGCAAGTAACACTTTTCATAAACCGTGATAGCGGAGGCCATTCAGAAGACCGTATGGTTAAAATCAGGTAGTATACTCAGGAAGAGTCCTGTAGACCAATGGGTAATTTCAGTCACACAGACTTGTCTGAAAAATAACTATCATGAAAAACTTTCAAGGAGTAAAATAATAATGATAATAATAATAATAATAATGATAATCCTGAGACGTGTCCTGGAGACTTGAGGAGACTTGCTGTCACTCAAACTACAATATAAAACTATCAGTTAACGCTGATGAGAAAAAATCTAAAGGAGTACAATAATAATAATAATGATAATAATAATAATCAACCCCGTAAGGACCAAACATATCAAAGCAATAATAGATAAAACGCAATAACACAGCAGATGTTGGTTATATTCGTGATGGAGACGAAACGATCAATCACATAATTGAATGCAGCAAATTAGTACAGAACGAGTATAAGACTAGACACGACTTGGTAGGCAAGGTGATCAATTTGGAACTGTGCAAGAAATTTAAATTTGACCTTAAAAACAATTGGTAAATGTACAAACCAGAATCTGTCCTGAAGAATGAGAAGCAGAAACTGATATAGGATTTTGAGATACAAACGTATCGCCAAATCTCAACCTGAAGACCAGATGTTATAATATTCTAGAAAAAAAGAAAGAGAAGTTGTAGATTTGTGGACTTTGCTATCCCGGCTGACCACAGAGTTAAATTAAAAGAAAGTGAAAAGAAGGATAAGTACCTAGACCTTACTAGGGAAATGAAAAACTATGGAACATGAAGGTGACGATTATAACAATTGTAATTGGTGCTCTTGGTACTGTCACCAAAGGATTAGAAAAACAACAAGAGGACTTGGAAATAAGATGACGAGTGGAATATTATTAAGATCGGCCAGAATACTGAGAAGAGTCCTGGAGACTTGATAAGACTTGCTATCACTCAAACTCTAGTGAAAGACCATCAGCTAACGCTGATGTGAAAAACTCTCTAGAAGTAAAATAATAGATGAATTTGGTAAAGAAAAATATGCCAGACTCATAATGAAAAATGGAAATGAAAAAATAACTGAAGCTTGAAGAAAAAGAAAATTACAAGTACTTGGAAATTCGGGAAGTGGAAAAAAACAAATAAACAGAGAAGAAAGAAAGAAATAAAGGAAAATGTATGTCGGACGAACGAGATAAATTCTTGAAACCAAATTCTTCGGCCGGAATCTTATCAAACGGATGAACACTTAAGCAGTACTCTTTGTAAGATACTCGGTAGTATTCTTAAAATGGGCAAGGGTAGAACTTAGACAAATGGACCTAAGGACAAGAAATTGATGACGATGACAGAGGCCTTCAATATAAAACACAATATAGACTATATGTATCAAGCAAAGATGGTGGAAGAAGAATCACCAGAATTGAAGTTTGCGTGGCTACATCTATAATATTATAAGCCGAGAACTATATTAAAAATGGCGAAAAAGACTAATTACTGCAGCCACTAAGTACACTAAAAAGATAATAAGAAACATGATAGCAACAAAAACTAGGAAATAGAAATAGGAAGAAAAACAACTGTGTGGATATTTAAAGCGACAAACCGACAAACCAAACATTCGTTGTAGGTGGTCTTACCTCTCTGCGGAGGTGCAGTCGGTGTATTCCACAGCCCCAGCCAACTGGGCAAATGATTTTTTTTATTAAATAGGAATAGTTACACGAAGCTATATAACTACTTAGAAATAAGACTTTCACAATTAAATCATTCAAGAAAGGTTGACACACAGTAAATCTAACAAAAGCAATCAACTAAACAACCAATCGGCCAATTACTCAAGAAAAATAACCTATTTCTACTGCACGATGTCTTTACTCAAAATGGATATAAATCACTACCGTTAAACAGTGTAAATTAATAACTAACGAGGAAACTGATGAAGGCGTCACGGGAAACTGATTAGGTATTGATTATAAAACACATATCAATTTCGAATGCAAGAAATTATGCATTGTATGATAGATCGAAAATGTCCGTCTACCTTTATCGAGCTGCCAGTATTTGGATCAAACCCAACAAATCAATTTAAGTAGTGTACTGATATGACTTTCTTGTCGTAGACATTGCACTTTTATTCCGTTTTAATGATATCACAAGATTGAAAGTTTTTTTTTAATTACTTAATACATTAAAATTATCAAGGAAACATTTGGGCTCTTTAAAAGATATGACAGCTTTGACAACTAAGTCTGAATGTGTTTTTTTGTTGACTTTATTCTCGCAACGTTTTCCTTCATTCCTGCTCAAAACTATGATGGCTTTGAAATAGCAAAAAAAGCCACGTGCCATCTGCTTAATGTAATGTAGACGTTTCCACAGCTTAGATTAGCTTGTCATAAAATAAATAAAATTAAAACAAGCGAAAAAAACATTTAGAAAGATGTATCTCGAAGTCCGAATTAGCGTTCGAATTTCTACATTTAGCAGAGCTTCTTCTTCTCCTTCTTCTTCTTCTTCTTCTTCTTCTTCTTCTTCTTCTTCTTCTTCTTCTTCTTCACTTGTCTCGTAACCTGCTTTTGATCATGATTTCGGGGCAATACAAATGTAGCAGCTCTTTGGCGGGAATAGTATGGCGTAGCCCATCATTCACCAAGTCTACAAACGGTTTTAATTCAGGATTTTCCTTCTCCTGAATAAGTTTTCATACAAGGCTTAAAGGAAACAGTTTTCTCAACTATTTACCCATTGCTATATGGAATGCAAAAAGCATCATTCAGGATTTTTAACTTGGGTAGACAAGTCTACTTTCGATGGTGATGACCGTTGTACTTTCTATTCCTCCATAGTTCATTTTAAGGTTCATGTACTGTTATCTCTTATTTCCATGGAATTAATACAAATTAAGGCGTTGGTAGAAAATGTAAGAGTGTTTGATGGCCAGGGTTACTTGCCCCGTCGGCTGGGGATATAGAATGCACCGACTGCTTCCCTGCAGAGGGCTAAGGCCTCCTCCGAAGTGTGTCCGGCATATGACACTAAATAATCTGATGGCCAGGTTCCACTAATGCTGGAGCTATTGTGAAGCCGGAGTACCCCTGCATTGTCATCGTTCCCTGGTCCACTCTGGCCTAGAGTAGTATCACCTGAAATGTTCCTATCTAAGGGTAAAATAGAACTAAAATTTTAATATTGTGTTGATAATCAATGAATAAATAAACCTTAATAAAACTGTTACATAATTAGCGATCTGTGTTTAGTCGTTTTCGCACACATTTTTCTACGTCATGATAGGATGATTTTGTAAAACTAAAACTTTCTTATGACATTATAAAATATGGAATTCAATATATACATATATATATAATTCATACAAACAAAAAATTAATCTGTTATTATGTCGGTAATTGACTCATTTTAAGAATGTAAGTAATGCATGCATTACCAAACCCATCGGCTAAAAGCAAGATGTAACACACAAGTTATATATAACCCTAACCATTTGGCCAGTAAACTCTGGTGTATTGACTTCCTTACTCCTCCCAAAACTCTCATCATCCCTCACAGAGTCCCTGCCTTCCTTGAATCTCTTATGCCACTAATAAACTGATGCTCTATTTATGCAAAATGGTCGAAAAGCAGTGTGAAGCATTCCATACGTTTTTGAGGCATTTTCCCCAAGTTCAAAATATAATTTTATTGCATATCGTTCTTCTCAAGTGTCCTCACGTCCAGATTGGATTTTTGAAATTCACCAGCTGTGATAATCAGGGTTTAGTAGGGTGTATTCCAATTCTTGTTGTAGGTGTTCATTTGAGCGTGAAACAAAAGAAAATGGTCAGTCATCTCATTACATGTATAGCAATAACATACTAAATTTTCAAGATTCTATGACAATTTTAAATTCCTGTGCCAAAAAGTCTTGAAACCTATTGAATTCATCACACACACGCGCACACACACACACACACACATATATATATATATATATATATATAGACAAAGTACATTTGCCTTGTTCATTTAATGGTATATGATCATATATGGATACACGCATGTTATATATATATATATATATATATATATATATATATATATATATAATTGGACCAGAGAGGTAAGAATCACCCAACGAGTGTCCTGCACTAGAGAATCTGATGGTGAAACCCTAGTAATGACTGATCTTTGGGGAATGCGGTGTATACCTTTATTACCATCCCTCCCAGGTGCCCTTAGCCGCGGAGTTGCAGCGCCTGATAGGGTCCTATCTATGAGTCAAAAAGAATTAAACTGTGTACTTATGTTATACTGATTTGTTTGATAAAGAACTGTTTATATGTATAAAATTGATTTGGCATTGAATAGTCAACAATAGTCGATATGCCATGAAACTATGGAGGGTGTAAGGATAAAGTGCTGAAATGTGATTTCGTAATAGCCAAACCAAGTATATATATATATATATATATATATATATATATATATATGCAAATAAATTCATGAATATATATGTACATATATATATATATATATATATATTTATATATATATATAAAATATCCCGTCAGTGTCCAAGGACAGTAGGTGGGAATTATTCTTTACATAGAATATAAGAGGAAAATCATATAAATCTATGAGAGTGCTCAATGTATGGCTATTGTTAGTTCCCTATTTATTCGCTGGGTCATAACAAAATTCTCATTCAGAGCGTATATATTACAATTTGATGGAGACTCAAACTCGGTGAAGTCGTCATAATAGATTTTTTTCGGCAGACAATATTACTATACTCTCCGTCTCATCAGATGACTATTTACATGCTTTTCTCTCGTCGTAGAGTAGCAAATGTGGAGTAAGAGTTCGTATTCAAAATATTAAAAAAAATGCATACATAAAATACAAGTATTAATATATATATATATATATATATATATATATATAATCTCTCACACACAAACACAAACACACACACAAACATATATATATATATATATATATATATATATATATATATAAGAGTTGTGATACATCATACAAGGAAACAGTTTGCCTGTGGATGAGTATATATATATATATATATATCAAACGGGAGCCAAACGAGGACTACGTTAAAACTTAAGTATAACCAACGGAAATCTTGTATTTTAAATATAATTTATCATTCCGCACTATTGATAATTTTCTATATCTTCGAAATTTTTAGTGCTTTTACCAAACCAATTAAGACCAGTACTTCTCTTAGTAGCATGAGACAAATCAGTTGAAGGAAAAAAATAAATTATAATGATGACTGGCAATGTATCATAAAAAGTAAAACAAAACAAGAGAATAACAAGATGCAAAACTCAATCAAATCTCTGAGTTGTGTATTAATTGGATTTAATGTGTTGTTTGGATTAATGTGATACCGATTTTTTACGCAAACTAGTTGGACGTCGAACCAGGCTATGATCGATGACGAAAGAGATGCATGTTCAAGACTCAATGTGTCGTTACGTTTTTTTTCCTTATACGTTTAAAGACTCGTCCTCTAGAAATTACAACGTGGGTGACAAAAACTCAACTTGTATAAGTAAAGTGAATTATTTACAATGATTGATAGTTAATATTGCCATTCCCTCAGCTCAAAGTCATAAATTAGAAATGTGCGTTATGTAACTTTTGCAAGCATTGTTAAAAAAAACAAATCAATGGACAATCAGATAGAAGCTTTAATTACAATGGGTATCAAAAGAGAATTTTAATACTATTTTTTTGTGGTAAATAAAGTTGGTGTGGAAACAATGAAAGAACATGTTTCGACTAAAGAAAACCCACAGGGAAACAGTTTTAACGAAATGCACATGTCAAAAAATGTACGGAAATCTGTTAAATAAATAGTTTACACAATTGACACGTGGAAGAATTGTTTATCATTACACATCAATAAAAAAAAAGTCATTTATGTTTCAACAACAGAAATATTACCATACCTCTTTTAGAGAGGGGGTGTCCTCGTGGTGTAATGGTTAAAGCGATGGACTGCGGAATCGTAGTAAGCGAGTTCGAACTCCAGTCACGCTATTACGTTCACTTTTGGACAAATACCCTTGGGAAAGGTATGAATCACCTTATCCTCCCAGCTATGGGTTAAATAGTACCACTACTGTTCTTCTAGGAGAATGGCTTCGGCATTAAATAACCTAAAAAGAGTTGATATGCCATTATACAAAGAAACCACACCAAATCAAACCATCTTTTATACAAGACTATTTCGTTGGTCAGTTGTTTAATGGTATATCAATTCTTGTGGGCTTGTTAATGTCAAATTTTATATTCATGGTTTATTTGTGAATGAATTCTTTGTCGGTATCATTATCTTTAAACGAGTTGTTAGAGCTCATTTATTTGCACACAGATAAATGGTTTCAAGTATTGCTATTTATTTTTAGTAATTCTATTCATCAAGTAGTCCTGTATAACTCAATTAGGTTGCAGAAAGCTGTATTGTTTCAAATGTCTTATCTTAACAATCCTTTGTAAATGATTGAACAATTCTATTTGACCTATACATGGGACCATTCCAGGTCAGCGTAAACCTGGGAGTATTGACATGGAAGATGTATTCTGTATTCCCAACGTTCCAGTGGTCGAACATCACCACTACATGCAGTTTAGAGTCAAATCGTTGGATGAGACGTCTTACCTGACTACAAAGATGCTGTCAGCGTATGCTACAGCCCCAGCCGACAAGGGACTCATGCGAAGCGGGATCTTATCTATTCTCATATCTACACATACAACCCAAGTATGCGTAATATATACTAAGATTATCATCGTTTTCTTAACACTTGTTTATGTCAGTGAAAACGGGTCAGTTTCACCTAATCAAATGGTGAAGTTTCCATGCACAAGGACTAAATCTTATAAAATGATTTGATAATTTCAAGAAACCAATCAACGCGTATCTTCCAATAAATTTTGATGTTTCAATGAAATATCACTTTGGTGAAAAATATTTACTTTTTTATAAAAAATAAACTCGCTGCAGTAATTTCTTGATATATTCAAGTGTAAAGAAGTTGGTTTGCAGGTAAGATTCCCAACTTAGAAACAACAGGATGCCCTTGATATGCATATTTACCAAACCCCTCCACTCGGGCAGGATATGACACAAAGTCAATTTTTAACAGGTTTGAATTCAGAGTTTTCCCTCTCCGAGACTCCAAGGCTGAAGAACCTAGTCTGCCCTACTTTTTAACGATAGCTGGTGTGAGAATAATTGAATTCATACCTTTCCCAAGAGTATTAGTGCTATGTGAAATGCAATCAGTCTCGTCTAGGTTTTGAACTCGTGTCACCGTGTCCATTTCTTACGACGATAACCATTACACCACGGACACCTCGATATGACATGAAACTGCATCTGATATCGAGGCTTAGAGTAGAGTGGAGAAACCCTTCATTGTCATGATTTTCAGGTCGAATCAGTCCTATCATTACCTGTAATGGTCCAGTCTATTAGTGAAATAGATCCGTTATAAATTATTCGTATTCGATAGAACCGTGTGCCAAAGAGAAAAAAAAAACTCTCAGGAAACAATTACTCAAAAATGTAAATATAAACGTACAACGAACGTGATTATCAAACCTCTGGGCATGGAATATCCCTTGATGGGATGACATGTCATTGAAATCAAGCAAACAATGAACTGAACTTGATGTATCTTTCTAAAATCTTTTTGAAGTCTTGGAATTGCATTCATTTGTCTCAGGATCGTATCAATGTATTCACGATTCGTCTTCTATTCTGCTGGTGTATAAAATATCTGCCTCAGTTTCTAAATACTGAAACAAATCACTATCCATAGAACACCTGAATCACTATTCCTGTCTTAACAGAAACTTTGTTTATAATGATACAAACTATTTGATCGTTCATATAGTTTGTCAGTAAATATTTAAATCTCCGCAAATTCAATAAATATTTGATAATGTCCTTTGTTACTGCAACAAAGATAATCATGTTTTCTTTCATTTCTTGTTAAATAGAATCAAAATATCTTAGTCAGAAATCTAGCAGCAGCAGCTTCATATCCACAGACGAGACAATCGAGACGAACAAGCTTATGTAGATATCTTGTAATTAATTTCTCTTCTTGTAAAATCAAATAAATCTGTATTAATTCATGAGATTTACCATTAGTTAATGAGCATTCCAACTTTCTTAGCGAACCAAAAATATGAATGAGAAGTAATTAGAGTTGAGAATCATCAAAAGATAAGCGGTCGTATATTATTGTTATGATAGGAGGTTACCGAAAATCCAACAAATATGGTATATTCATATACACGATATTTAGATCCCTCAATTATATTATGAGGGATTATAACAAGAAAGCATTTTTCTGGATAGATTTTGGCAGTTGTTCCTGTATGACACAGCATATCAACCAGGGTGTGTAACCTTTTTTGATTGATCAGTTGATTTATTGATTGATTTGCTCGAACAGTTTGTGAACCAGACTTGATTTATTAATTTCATTTCAAGTAAATATTTCCATTTTCTGTACTTTATTTCTTGTTGCATGGTATCATCGAACATGAATAATATTTAAAGAAATGTATTTGCTTCTAGCTAACCCACCGAACGTTACGAAGGAACCGATCACCAGAATTATCAGTAAGCAACTGGGCATTAAACTAGGGCCGTTCAACAAAGAAGAAGTCGACTCAGTTCTTAGAAAAATTAAAAATAGGAAAGCTGCAGGGCTATCGAGGTATAACACTTACATCCATAGCAGCCAAAACTACAATGCCCTACTACGAAACCACATAGTACCCTAAATCGACAAAATCCTGAGGAAAAACCAAAATGGGTTCAAAAGAAACAGGTCCACGACCTCACAAATATTGACCATCCGTAGAATCCTAGAAGGCGTAAGGGCAAAAAAGTACAGACGACGTTACTATTTGTCGATTTTACCAAGGCCTTCGATTCCATTCACTGAGGGAAGATGGAACAAATCCTACTAGCATACAGCTTCCAGAAGAAACCGTAGCAACAATAACGATTCTCTACAGAAACACCAAAGTGAAAGTGCGTTAACCGGATAGAGACACAGAACACTTCGACATTGTAGTCGGAGTACTACAAGGGGACATGCTGGCCCCATACCTCTTTATCATCTGTCTAGACTACGTACTTACGACATCGATCGATAACATTAACGAAAACGGCTTAGTGCTGACAAAGAAAAGAAGCAGAAGGAACCCCGCAAAAACAATTACCGACGCCGACTACGCAGATGACATAGCGCCATTGGCCAAAACACCCAACCAAGCTGAAACACTACTGCATAGTTTGGAACGAGCCGCTGCATGCGTTGGACTCCATGTTAATGCACACAAAACTGAATTTATGTGCTTTAATCAGAAAGGTGACATCTCCACACTAGACGGAACCTCACTGAAACTGGTTGACAAATTCACCTACCTAGGAAGCAGTGTCTCATCAACCGAAAAAGACATCGACACACGGCTAACTAAGGCATGGACAGCTATCGATATGCTTTCGATCATATGGAAATCAAACCTGACCGATAAAATGAAACGCAGTTTCTTCCAGGCTGCGGTCGTGTCGATATTGCTATATGGATGCACTACTTGGACGCTGACTAAACGGCTGGAGAAGAAGTTGGACGGCAATTATACAAGGATGTTGAGAGCAATATTGGACAATTCCTGGCAGCAACACCCCACAAGGAACCAACTATACGGTCACCTACCACCTATCACGAAAACTATCCAAGCTAGACGAACCAGACATGCCGGACACTGCTGGAGAAGCAAGGACGAGATCGTAAGTGATGTACTCCTGTGGATCCCCGCATATGGCCAATCAAAAGCAGGACGACCGGCTCGAACATACATACAGCAGCTGTTTGATGATACGGGATGTAACCCTGAAGACCTGCCAGAGACGATGAATGATAGGGAGACGTGAAGAGAGAGGGTCAGGGATATCCGTGCTGCCCGCATGACGTGATGATGATGATGATTTGACTCATTTACCGGACATTGGCATAATGGTTAGAGTGTTCGCCAATGGCCCGGGCGACCAAAGGCTTTAAAAATGCTACTTGATGCCTCCTAGCTTAACTCTCAGCATTATAAGGTACGGATCAAGGGTAAAGTGGAGAAATCCTGGGAAAGGAGTGGCGCCCTTCCTTACACCTTGGTGTAGTAGCTATCGAAAAGGGACCCTTCGGGTCAACCTCGACTATGGGGGCCAACTTTACTTTTTACTTATTTGACTCATTAATGGGGAAATAACGGGAATTACAAATCCGGTTCAGAATGAACTTGGTCTAGTGACAATAATGGAGTATTATACTCTTTCCAGATCTCCTGAATTAAAGACTTGCCATGAGATGCATTGTTTTGGGGGGGTGTATTACTCTGTAGGGGAGACAGTATTCTCAGCACCGTCGATAGGTAAAAAAATAAATGAAAGAAACAAGATTTTCCAATTTTAAAATAACCATGATATCATAAGCTGACAGTAAACTGAACATGATTACAATACACAAGTGGTCGAAAGCCAAGATTATAGTTATATAATCATTTGTTATCATTTTAGATGAGAACACAATCGTCTTATCCCTCTTTTGCCCATAGGGCATACAGCACGCTGTGACCTTTTTTTTTCTCAGACAGATTGCCTATGTTATATATAATTTACACAATATGTATTTTGTATTAGATATTTTACATAGTATATGTTTTATAATACATAGGTTATATAATATAGACATAATATATATATCATATGCAATATGATAATTCATATAAATATGAGTGCGTGTTATAGTGCAAAAAATATGTTTACGTTGTTAGGTATATCTATAAAGAAAGAATGTTCAGAGTTGTTGATAAAGCATAAGTCGATCTAATTTTCTAAGTGTAGGCAGACTCATCAGCGCTACGTGACAGTCACTTTTTACTCAAACTAACATCAGACCATTTTATATATATATATATATATATATATGCGCGCGCACGTGTGTGTGTGTGTGTGTGTGTGTGTGTGTGTTAATGAGACAGCAACTTTTTTTATAAAGACTACGAAGCTTGAATCCCCGTGGCGTTATGGTTAAAATACTGAACTGCAGACTCAAAATAAGTGAGTTTGAACTCCAATCGCTCTTTTGCGCTCACTTTTGGACAAATACCTGTAAGAGAAGTATTAAAGGTTCGAACCCCTTCATCTCTGCCCTCGTTCTGGGTCAAATAGTATTGCTGCTGTTCTTTAAAGACGATTACTTTGGCAATGATTGACCAACAAAAATGATATACAATTAAACGTAAAATATCAAACCTAAAACAGTTCTAGACTCGATATACCATTAATGTAGTATTTATACATTTTTCAATCCAAAATCTAGCCCGAAAATGGGTTACACGATTGACAGACTTTTAGACACAGAAAAAAATAATTATTCTTCGATTTTTATAAGAGGTGAAATGTCTGTGCGTGTGATGGTAAGGTTACCAGCTGAAGAAGTGTGCTTTACAATCCAGGTTTAAATCCCCGACGTGTCAGAACATTTTTGGAGTAAAACGTACGCTTGACAATGCATGATTATTTTGATGTGTTCTTCATCAATATCAACAAATGTTGATCTAAGTATTAGGATTTATTGGTAGCGCTTCAGAAAATGAGAGCTAATTTAAATTTTATATGAAACTAAATGATATATACAGATATGATTAAAAGACACACACACACACACACACACACACACACATACACATATATATATATATATATATATATATACCAAGCCGTTAACACAAGCTGGATTTGACACTAGGTCAATTTTGAGCGCAATGTTACCGGTAAGAATTCAGAGTTTACTTCTCCAATTTTGGTTGCTATTGCAAAGTTAAACTACCCAGTCTGCCCTAGAATATCTGGACACACACACACACACATACACACACACACACACATATATATATATATATATATATATATATATATATATATATATATATATATATATATATATATGCGTTCCATGATTTATCCATTGTCATCAAAGATAAGTATATATTTAGCCAACCCACCTGAATGTAACAAAAAGCTCATAATAAGTGGAGAACAACTGAAGTGAGTTCAGAGTTTTCTTTCTATAAAATTGGCTGCTTCATCTAGCCGAAGTGACCAAAACTGTGCCATAACTTATCCGTAGTCGGGGTAAGAACAGACGCCTTTCTCAATAACATCAGAACAAAGTGAAACGCAACGAGATTCTTCCGGTATTTGAACTCGAGTCGACATTTCATTTGAGGATAACTGTTAAGCTAAATGCGCCGCGTGTTCGACCAATAAGCTAAAATTAATTAGTGATCACGGTCCAATCTTTCTTTCTTTTAGTGTATCCCTAATGCGTCGAATAAATCTGTTCAGAAATTATTTCTACTCGATAGGATTATTTACCCCCAACTAAGAAAAAACCCTCAAGAAACAACGGCACGAATATCCGTTTATATGAACGTACAGCATCAAGTCACGTAGACAGCTGGGAGTTTTCTCTCTCTCTCTCTCACTCTCTCTCTCTCTCTCCCTCTCTCTCAAACGCGCACACTCTGGCCATGCACCCCAATCATCAATTGCTCTAGATAGGTCTTCGCAGCTTCATCCTATGTACACATAGAGTTAATATAAGTCCATGTTAATGAACACGATTTCCTCATCTTTAAGCATGCAATAATCTAAACAAGGGCACATGTTGTCAACATCAATAAATAAATCATGCTATGAGTTTCTTTTTACATATCCTGATTACCAGTAAATCAAGACTTAAAATCCCTATTTTTAGAATAAGCCAAAGTGACAGGAGGGACTTAAGCGTAAACCTATTACCAACGATTTTTTCTACTTGAATGGCATATCAACCTCCGTGCGTTATTTAATTCCAAAACTACCCTTTTAGAAAAATAGCAATGGTACTATAAGAGGAATAAGAAGGTAAATAACAGAATATTTATTTACTCCTATATTAAAAAAAAAAAAAAGTAAAAAGTCTCGATCATTTTTAAATAATTTTATGGCTACTTGGAAGTTTTTATGTAATTCACCAAAATCTTTGATTTGAACTTGATCTAATTGTTTATGCATTTGATTATCAAATAAGTTATGCTGTGTTAAATAATAACTTCAAATTCTTAATCTTCGATTGGTTTATATATGGTATAATCGATTTTCGGAGAAAGACGACAAGGATTTAAGCATAGAAAAAAGTGTTCAGCTACTTTAGCAAAGATTCATTCATATTCATTTAGTAATTTTATTTTCAAAAATTTATTTTCTAAAATTTTCTATCTATTTTCTAATATTTTTTTTCTAAAATTTTCGAGAAAACATGACTTAAATAAATCGAAATTATTTATAAAGAACGTATATTACAAATTATTATCAAAGTCTGTTGCCTGGATCTTTTAATTCACGTCGGTGTCACCGTCGTCTACACAGGACTAGCTGTTTTTTTTTGTTGTTTTTTTTCTGTAAAAACAAAATGAATAATACGCGTCACTGAATTTTTGCGCAAGTAAGAAAGTTTTTAATCAAGCAACAAAAATTCAAAAAAAAAAAAAGAAATGTCGTTGACTGACTCATTGTTCTAGCAACTTTGAACTCAGGTTACTTCCAGCAATTTTTAAAGTCAGAAAAACCTAATGCTCAAGCTGAGTAGACAGTGCACAGATTTTTTTTTTTAAATAAAGAAAACGAGATTATTCTGGGTGGGAGTGGGATGTTTCAAAGATCAATATGAACCGTCAAATATTAACTCAATGATAATAATAATTATTATTATATCTCACACGAGAAAACGTGGAGGTGGATAAAAAAGGGAAAACTGATCTCTTCTATTAGCAGCACATAACAACGCCATAAGGACCAATCAGTGGAGGTGCCCGTGGTGTAATGGTTATCGTCGTAGGAAATGGACACGGCGACACGAGTTCAAATCCTAGATGAGACTGATTACATTTCACATAGCACTAATATCCTTGGGGAAGGTATGAATCCAAACGATCAATCACATCATAAGCAAACACCGCATGCTACCCCAGAATGTGGGCAAGATGATCGAGTAGGAATTATACAAGTAAGTGAAGTTTGAACATACGCAAAAAGGTATATACACCAGCCGCAATTTGTTCCGAAGAATTAGACGCATAAAATCCTCTGGGATTTTGAGATACAAACGGATCATCTAGTCTTGACATGGCAGCCAGAGATAGTTATAATCAACAAAAAAAAAGAGATCTTGCTGAGTTGTTGACTTTGCTTTCCCCAGCTGACTAATGAGTAAAATTGAAAGAAAACGAAAGGAAATATAAGTACCTAGAACTTGCCAAGGAAATTTTTAAAAAATAAGGAATATATGAAAATAACGGTGATACCAATGTAACTAGTGCTCTTGGTACTGTCAACAAACGATTCATACAGAAACTTGAGGACTTGGAAATCAGAGGACGAGTGGAAACCATTCAAACAAAAGCATTTTAAAGATCAGTCAGAATACTGAGGAGAGTCATGGAGACTTGAGGAGATTGATTGTCATTCAAACTCCAGTAAGAAACTATCGGCTAGGGCTTCTGTGAAAAACTGAAAAAGGAGTAAAATATTATAG
This sequence comes from Sepioteuthis lessoniana, assembly GCA_963585895.1. Classification (NCBI taxonomy): domain Eukaryota; kingdom Metazoa; phylum Mollusca; class Cephalopoda; order Myopsida; family Loliginidae; genus Sepioteuthis; species Sepioteuthis lessoniana. Next base: position 42,915,449 of record OY757906.1, on the reverse strand, counting down.
AACAAAATGGCTTCGAGCTGACGAAGAAAAGAAGCAAAAGGCACCCCGCAAGAACAATCACTGACGCCGACTACGCTAATGACTTAGCGTTACTGGCTAATACGACTAATCAAGCAGAGACACTACTGCATAGTTTGGAACGAGCCGCAGCAGGCATTGGCCTCCATGTCTATGCACAAAAAACTGAATATATGTGTTACAACCAAACAGGCAACATTACCACACTAGACGAAGCCTCTCTGAAACTTGTAGACAAATTCACCTACCTAGGAAGTAGCGTCTAATCAACCAAAAAAGGCATCGACACACGACTAACGAAGGCATGGACAGCTATCGATAGGCTCTCGATCATATGGAAATCAGACCTGACCGATGAAATGAAACGCAGTTTCTTCCAGGCAGCGGTTGTATCGATACTGCTATATGGATGCACTACATAGACGCTAACTAAACGGCTGGAGAAGAAACTAGACGGCAATTACACAAGAATGTTGAGAGCAATATTGAACAAGTCCTAGCAACAACACCCCACAAGACACCAACTATACGGCCACTTGCCTCCCATCACGAAAACTATACAAGTTAGACGAACCAGACACGCAGGACACTGCTGGAGAAGCAAGGACGAGCTCATAAGTTATGTGCTCCTGTGGACCCCCACATATTGCCAAGCAAAAGCAGGACGACCAGCTCGAACTTACATACAGCAGCTATGTGAGGACACAGGATGTAACCCTGAAGACCTACCAGAGGCGATGAATGATAGGGAGAAGTAGCGAGAGAGGCACAGGGATATCTGTGCTGGCGGCACGACATGATGTTGATGATGATGATGATTACAGCAATTATTCTTGGGGACTTAGCTATCCAAACAGATAGAAAAATAAAAATCTATACAAAGGAATAGTGTTTAAGAACTATAAAAGAAAAAAATACCTTTTAACTGATATGTCCGTGCCCATATATAACATATTTGCCAAGGTGTATATTAAAATAAGTAAATACAAGACCTGGAAAATAAATTGAAAAAGAGTTGCGCCTTAATCCTACTACCATAGGAGAAATAGTGGGGACCCGGAGCATGATCAAGAAACAGACGACTAAACAAAATATCAAGCAGTCGTAGACTTTATAAAATCAAAAAAGATTGCCATTTTTCGCCAATGGTCCAGGAGAACTGGGTTCAATCTCAGGTCCTGTCATACCAAAGACTTTAAAAATGGTACTTGATACCTCCTTGCTTAACACTCATCAAGAGAAGGTACTATCAAGGGTAAATTAGAACAATCCGGGAAAGGAACAGTGCCTTCTGCTACACTTCGGTGTAGTAGCTATTGAAAAGGGAGCCTTCTGTTCGCCCTTGACTACGGTCGCTTACTTTACTTACTTTACTTACGTATATCCTTAGAAGAGTACAAACAATATGAATTGAGACATAATGGACAAAAGAGGCAGCAAACCTATATATATATATAGAAAGAGAGATAGAGAGAGAGAGAAAGAGAGAGAGAGAGAGGGAGGAAGAGAATATATATTAATTTCTTCCCTATATAATAGATTCTGGGTAAAGACCCAGTGTAGGATTGTAAGAAACAGAGAGTGAAACTACAAATAATAATTATAATGATAATTACTGGAGGCTTGAGGAGACTTGCTGTCACTAAAACTCCAGTGAAAGAACATCAGCTCACGCTGACGTGAAAAAACTATAATGAGTAAATAATAATAATGATAATAATGATAATAATAGTAATAACAACAAATGTTGGCTATGCGGTGACAGAGGTGAAACCATCAATCACATAATAAGCGAATGCAGCAAATGAGCGCAGAAGGAATATAAGACTAGACACGACTGGGTCGGTAAGCTGATCCACAGGGAAATGTGTAAGAAATTTAAATTTGACCTTACAAATAAATGGTATATGCAGAACCCAGCTCTTCTCCTAGAAAATAACACACATAAACTCCTATGGGACGTTTGCATACACACGGATAACCTAATTTCGGCTAGAAGACCAATAATTATCAACAAAAAAGAGAACTTGCAAAATTGTCGACTTTGCTGTCCCGACTATCACAGAATAAAACTGAAAGAATATGCAAAAAAGGATAAGTACTTCGACCTTGCCAGGGAATTGAAAAAAACTTTGGAACATGCAGGTGGCAATTATACCAATTGTAATTGGTGCGTTTGGAACAGTAACTAAAGGGACTGGGGAACTCGGAAGTCGACGGACGAGTGGAGACAATCCAAAATACTACATTATTGAGAACGACTAGAATACTGAGAAGAATTCTGGAAACATGAGGATACTTGCTGTCACTCAAACTCCCGTGAAAGACCATTAGCTGAGCATGTCAAAAAATCTAATGAGTAAATTATAATAATTATTGTAAATTCACCACAGAAAACAAGAAAAGAATGGAAAGTGGAATTAACAGCATGAAGAAAAACTTTTGCAGTGGCAAAAATCCAGAGAAGCATCTTCCAGGATGAAGCGCTTTTGACATTACTATTTTTAATAACAATGATGACATTTAGTTACATGGTTAGGAAGTGCAGTGAGAGATACAGATTTACGTAATAAGATATGCATCATCTTATGAAGTTGGACGATGTTAAGTAGTTTTTAAAAAATGAAAAAAAAATAGGAGACTTAAAAAAAACAATAAGAATATACGGCCAGAATATAGGAATATAATTTGGTGTAGAAAAACATGCAATACTCATTGTAAAGCATACATAAAGAGAAATAAGAAAATGAATAGAACTGCTAAATCAAGAAAGAGTCACAAAGCTTGAAGAAAATGGAAAATTGCCGAGTATTTGGAAATATTGGAAGCAGGCCCCATCAAACCAGCGGAGATAGAAGACAAAAAAAATAAAGGAAAAGAGTACCTCAGACGAACGAGAAAGTTTCTTAAAACCAAACTCTACAGCAGAAATCTCATCAAAGGGGTAAACACTGCCAGCATATAGAAATCGAATATACCATTGAAAAATGTACCATATGGATAATGAAAAGTAGGAATAAAGAAACAACAGAAGGAATAGAACTACCAAATCAGGTAAGTATTAGAATTCTTGTTGAGAAGGAAAATTACAATTACTTCGGAGTGTTAAAAGCGGAAAATATAAGGAGAAAGCTTCTCGAAACCAAGCTTTACGGCAGAAATGTCACCAAAGGGATAAACACAAGAGGAGTCCCTCTTAGAATAAAGTCGAAAAGAACTCCGAAAAATGAACGAAATGATAAGAAAATTGATTATGAAATCCGAGAGATGACATAGACTGTATGTGTCGAGAAAAGAAGACGATATTGGAGCGGTGAAATTTCTTTGCTCAGTAAGATAATTAAAAAACGAAACAAGAATGTGTCCACTTCTTGCTAGATAAAATATGAAGTTTGAAATATCATACATAAATATAGACTCAAAATTATTGATATATAAGATTGATGTTGGGTGAGATAATAAACAATATTTCGCATTGGTTGTGAGATCTTGACACAAGAAGGTTTCAAAGAAACAAATATCGTTTAGATATTTGTAAGAGCAATTTTCAGAGGTCGTTTAGTAAAGATGATACCAGATTTTCTGGCCATTTATCTGGACCGAAGAAAATTCCATGTAAGTTCTTATTCAAATTCCGTGTGGAAATTATTTCTTCACCTAATTTTGAGTCCTTCGTTCTCTCCCAGATCTTGTTGACTTCCCTGCCGCTGTGTGAGTGATCGTGTCTCCACAGCACGTAGGACCTATAGTTATACCATCTTAGTTCATATAAAGGCCACATTTTTACATTATAGTTTTTCTCCAGATATTTCCTCAACATCCGTGTATAATATCGGGTCAATTCCTGGTTAACACATCTCCGTTTTGTTTCCCCCGACGATGTATCTTTTCGTCGGCATAGCGTCATCATACAACAAAGTGAAAAAAAACGTGTAAGTTCGTTGGGAGATATAACTGAAACAACGTATAAAAGAATAATAAGTGAAGTAATCTCACTAAGAAATACATGATGCCTGTACAGCCTGAAAGTAAATTACGACAAAAACTCATTCTCATGCAGAAGAAATAGAAAAAGTAGCTCAAGTATGAAGACCTAAGCGATACCAACAAAATGTTAACCAATTTATACGAAACAGAGTCTTTCAGGACAATGAAAATAAATTTCAGCAGGTCTGCGATAACTAAATGAAGAAAACATGAAGATAGCTGAACAAGTCGATGCTATGGAAACAAGCTGTTTGTCTAAGAAAAGGAGAAAATAGCGCAAGAGAAAAGCGCAGTAGCAGACCAACATAAAAATATAATGGTATAGAATCCCAAAGTTTAAACACATCTAAAGACGTTAATAACAATACTAAATACGCGAGAAAAATAGTGTGAGTCTGAAATGCGTTTTATATCTTCATGTAAAGGCAATCGATGGATATACGTGAAATATTAACACAATAGCTTAGCAAAAATCATGACATTCTTAAACAAGAGATTAGCTCAATCTTTTATATGACTGTGTATTAATTTATAAAGAGTTTAAAAACACTCGACACAGAAACCTTATATCTATCCTGATTAACCCAGTGTAATTAACTTGTTAACACCTTAAAAGGGAGTTTAAAATCTACACTTTTAATGGGGGAGGTAAAGTCGAATGATTAAAACTTAAAAGTTAGAAATTCGATCTTAACATTAACCCAGAACCGGTGAAGAGAGCGTACTTCAATTTTCATGTATAGTCTAAATGGTAACTTCCGTTTTTCATGGATCATTTATACCAAAATATGTCGTCGAAGATGAATAAAGGATCTACACAGTAAAGAAAATTTTGTCTTCGTATTTGTCATTCATCAGCCGTAAAGAAATATAATAGCGGTGGATAGTGAAGTAGAATGACCACCAGCCAAAAAAGAAATGACTATTAAACTGACCCCCGCAGAAAAAAGGATGAAAATATTTGTAAGTTTAAGGAATCGAAATTTACTCTGTTCAAGAAATAACCACAGAATATAACAAGTATAACGTGAAATTAATGACATATCTGGCCAAGATATGTCAAATCACAACTGACAACTGAATATACCTGAGAAAAAGGCTACTACTCAATAGAAAGATGTAAGCTATAATGGAACGAACTAAGAGAAAAGTAAGGTTAGCTAGATGAATCTGGGATCGATGAATAATAAATAAGAAATAATATGAAAGAAGTTTATGCAAAATGAAGAAATTAGCTATTTTTGTGGGGAGGGTCATTATTTAATGATATATCAACCTTCATTGGTTATTTAATGAGAAACCCATTATTGTAGAAGATCAGTAGTGGGATTATTTTACCCACAGCCGGTGAAAAAAGGAGTTTCTCTATTTTTTAAGTCTTAAGGACGTGATAACAATACGAATTTTCCTTCTACGATGTGGTAGTCCGTTACAGTAGCCAATGCACCATGATCAGTCTTCTTTGGCTTATTGTGGATAGATTATAAAAATGAGCTAACGACGTGAACCTACAATTAGTAATAATTAAATATTAAAGAACTCTAAATAAAGAACAAGAGAATGAAATCAAAGAAAAACTGAAATGTCATATTAAAAACAGAGCCATGAAGACGTCAGAATAAAAGCGAATATTTACCAAGTGATTCTCCGACAATCCGTTATAGCATTTTTATTGCTGAACTGTTCCTTGCAAACATATTATGAAGGATAAAGATTTAGAAGGTCATGACCAAAGGTATTTCATCTCATGAATATGTCGTTATGCTAACGGAATATGGAATAGGCTCTGAACATCCACAACAGATACGTTAAACCATTCAAAAAGAGGCTAAGCTGAATTAACTGAATAAGGAGGCTCCTTTTCTGTGAATTATGCAAATCCTATCATTGCTAATATTCCAAGTTTCAGTTCTAACCGGATATGGTACTACTTGGTAGGATCCCATGTATATCAAATAGAAAGATTTGAAAGCGCCGGTACTAGATAAGAATACTTGAAATCATATTAGTATGTGAAAATGACAGCCTAGGCAGCTGGGGCTGTGGAATAACACAATTGCATCTTTGCAGAGTGGTAAAACCCCCTAACAATGAGTGCTCTAGATATTACACTGAACACTCTGTTGGTGAGGCTCCAGTAATACTGTAGCTTTGAGAAATGTGGAGTACCCCTTCTTTGCCTTTGATACTTCGTCCACTCTGGGCTGGTTTGCTAGCACCTGATAGGATCCTATCTATCGGTATAATAAAAGTGTTTGACATTTAAACTGACTTCAAAGAAATGTTTTTTGCTACATTGAATTGTTAAAAATAGATCTGTTTGATCACTTAACTGTGGTTAAACAAATGACTAAAGTTAAATTGATTTATGAGTGATAAATAGCAATACTTGGACTTTCGCTAAATTGAATAGTAAGAATTAAAACTGTCTCATCATTTAATTGCATTTACAAAATGTGTGTCCTAATCATATATTTAATATATATATATAAACATCAAATAAACGATAATTGTTGATATGCAATAAAACAAAACAAAACCAACCCCCAAAAAACAACCCAAACCAAAAAAATGATTATTATCAAATATGTATAGCTACTTGAAACCATATTATAGTGTATAAATTATAAGTATTTCACAAGATTACTTGAAACCATATAAGTCATGTGCAAATTACGCAATAAATATCCCATAAAAAGCAGAGTGCCTCGGTTAGTGTAATAGTTAGCAAGCTTGACTAGCAAACATTCACAAGTGGGTTCAGTTCTCATTGGGTGCCCCATTCATACGGCCTTGTGTTACATCTAAGCAAAACTTTTCGTAAATTACAATCCCATAAAATGCAGATTTACCGTCTAAGCGAAACTAAACTAAACCACATGAATAATGATTATCAAGCCGATCTTTGCAGTAAAATAAAAGAAAAACAACAAAATTAAAAAGGCTAATGGAAAAGATTTGAATCTTCAATCAAGGGATTTAAATTGAGTTTATCAGTGAGAGATAGGCATTTCAGCTGAAGAAAAATTGTAAACGGGGAACAAAGTTAGAAGAATCCTTTTTTGTCTATTCTTGAGAAAATAACATTGATATTTTCATTTCAAGGAAGCACTTTACTACTTCTTTTGTCATATCTAAATCCATAGAATTATTTTGCTTACCTTTTCTGTGAACTTAAATTGATTACTTCTATTATTGACCAGCGGTAACTGAAACCCCAGAAAGACAAATCACAGAAAGCCAAAACGAAAATTACCAGAAACTCCTGCAATGGAGTAATTTAAAGTCAAACCAATGTTTATTATAAAAAAAACAACATTTATATAGTAATTACTTTGGCTAGTGCTATTTAAAATGTATGAATGAAAATACCTCCAATAATCACGATATTTCCAATTTTTAATTCGATAATAACTGAGATCGATTTATTTCATTGAGTTATCAGGTTTTTCGAGTAATCACACAAACAAATTGACAGAAAACAGACAGACTTACACACACACAAACACACACACACACACTCACACACACACACACACACACACACACATACACACACACACACATGTGTGTGTGTGTGCATGCGTAAATTCCTTTCGGCTGGTTACTTCATTTTCATTGTTTTGTTTTATCAAAATAATACGGTCTCGTCACTTCCTACTTTCTCAGAGAGTCTATGTTATAAAAAAAATGAATCTTGTTTAATCCTGGGAAGTATAGCCATCCCAAGTAATCCTGTTTAATCCTAATATTTAAGCTGACATGCGTACCAGCACAGTCAGCTGGGGCTGTAGAATAAACAGTTAGGTAAGACTCCTCTCCAACGAGTAACACGAAACACCAAATATAATATCAAAACATCTGATGACAAGGTACTAGCCCCGGAGCTTTAGGGAATGCAGAGTAGCCCTTCATTAGCATTGCTCTTAGTATCACTCTGACCCGGAATGGTGGCACTTGATTGGGTCCTATCTAGGGTTCAATTAGAACTCTTTGACATTTATAAAGAGTAAACAAGCGATTGATATTTAATCGAATTGTTATTGTTACAAAGCGATGTTTGAAACCATTTGAAATGAAAAGATTAATTTTTATTTCTTAAGAATAGACAAAAAGGATTCTTCTAATTTTGTTTCCCGCTTTCAATTTTTCTTCAGCTGAAATGCATATCTCTCACTGATAAACTCAATTAAAACTATTTCATATTCGATAGCAATATTTGAAACCATGAGTGCAAACAAATGATCAATTCTAACTAAAACTATTAGAGTTTGAATATTTGCAACCATTTAACTGTGTGCAAACAACAGCAATACTGATTCACAAACAAATTACCTCTGACTCATTTAAAAATAAGAATACCAATAAACTAATTACTTACAAATCAGATGTATAACCATTAAGATATGCAAACAAATGAGCTCTGACCCACTGAAAAATTATATCTAAAAACTATTCCTTCATAAGTCATATACATATCTATTAGATGATTTGTCATTAAATAACCTGCAATGGTTGATATGTTACAAAACCAACTAAATAAAAAAGGCGGGTGACTTTAGCAATTAGTAAATAATTCTATCAATAATCATGGCGATAGATTAATGTCATTATCATCATCTATTTATATAGCATGGTGATAATAATTATTACAATTATTGTTATAATTCCTGTTTTTATTGATTAATTGACTTTTTGAAAATTTTAAATGTATCTCAACTCCAATAGGGTTATTTTGTGCTGAGAATTTAAGGAATCACTTTCTCATTAACATTTTTTGTGTAATTTTTCTCGAGAGATTTTTCTTCAGTCACGGTAATATCGAATACAAATTGTTGTATAGAATATAGAACCGTTAGTTTGGAAGTATTAGTATAGGATAGTTTTGGCGGGAGATTCGTGTAAGTCTTGTGAAGTGTAAATCATGGACGAGTATTAAAAATAACATTCCGATTCCGGAAGTAGACAGTCGAAACCGGATGAGGTAAAGATGGTATTATATAGCAGAGGAGTGTGGAATGCTCTGTTTTCATTGGCTGTTTACTAAAGGACAGATGTCTATAAGAACGGCCGAAGTCCGGCCTTATTTGAATTTTTCTTTGCTTTGGTAGAGGCACGATCACGAAGGCGGCTTGGCTCTTCCAGAGTCATGCCGGGGTTTACTGTCGGAGCCGATATGAAGCAGAAATAATCCGAAATCGGCAATGAAGACAGTTGCATCACTGAAGACCTCCTTGATGCATCTAGGATGTATGATTGAAATAGAAGTAACCTAAATGTAATGATGAAAATATTTTGTAAAAAAGAAAAATCTCAAAATTATAAAACTGAACGGAAAAAAGACAGTCATTCTTAGATTACTAAATTGTTTTAAAATAAAGCACACACACACACACACACACACACACACACACACACACACACACACACACACACAGATGTAAATGGGAGTAAATAATAGATTGTAATCCGACAACATATAGAAAAAGTTGATAACAAGGTAATCCAAGTAGAAGGAGGGATTTATTGAGAAGCGAAGTCGACTCTATTGCTTTTCGGTTCTCAAGAAGATTCATCAGGAGTGTTAAAGATGATATTAGTGATGTTACAAAAACGATGGATGTTTAAATGTACAAAATGCAAAAAAAAAAAGAAAAAAACTATAGAAAATTTGTATGACAGGAAAATGTTGGTCGTTTTTCTTTATCTTTTTTTACAAATATATACATATAATGGACAGGGTCCTTAAATATTGTGTAACCCTCAGATCGGTTTCATATTTATCACACCTCTCTCACTTTTTTATTGGCCTAATCTGCACAGAAATTGAAATCAGAATCTGATTTTTTTTAGTTATATGAAGTATTAGTGTGCCGCTACAAAATATTTTCAGCTTTAGCTTTTCTTTCTAGTCTTGAATTCACATCTTTTCGAAGACCTCAGTATATATATATATATATATATATATATATATATATATATATATATATATATATATATATATATATATATATATATAACAAATTATACTTTCTAATCATAGTGATTTAATTAGAAATTAAAATTTCTGGTTATGGTAATTCAATTTGCAATATAATTCCTCTATTTAAAGAAGAAAAGTACATCTAAAAGTATATACAGAAAATTATACACATGTATATGAATGAATTTATATATATATATATATATATATATATATATATATATATATATATATATATATATATATATATGTTAGTTTTCATATGGATGTAATAGCATGTTTGCTTATCTGCGACCACAGTTTTTTATGCCGTCTTCATACGATAATTATCAGGCAGAAAAAGCCGCCTGGTTGTAGATAAGCATCCATGTTATTAAGTATATATATTATATCTAACAAATATTTAACAATTAATAATTAATAGCTCTATTACAGATATTGACAACTCACCAAATTATACCGCATTTGGTCTGTCACAAATCACCACTAAAGTAGTGACAACTATATATATATATATATATATATATATATATATATATTAAACTGAGTCGGTCCACGAAGTAATTTACGTTTTTTAAATTTATCTATTCATCTTGTTTTATATATGCGTATTTTTCCTGCTTATTGCTTTCGTCAGAGAACATATATAGCAGAAGGCTTTGTTAATGGACTACTCAGTGAGACATGAAACTCTTGTATTTGCAGTTTGAATGATTTTCAGTTGGTTATTGGATTATAGAGAGGTCATTCTGTATTTTTCTTAGAGTGTATTTACCTTGGTCTGCTTTATCCATCATTGATATTTGCTGTGTTTGTCGTTGTGTGAGTGTGGGGGGAATGATTTTGGATTTTACTAACAGTTTCTTCCTCTGTGTGTGTGTGTGTGTGTGTGTGTGTGTGTGTGTGTGTGTGTGTGTGTGTTGTGTTTCTTGGGGATTTTTTGTCCGTGCATACGTGTCTATGGTTTGAAATTTACTCCTAAATTTTTTTACTAATAATTTTTGTCTATGTATATATACGTATGTATGTATGTTTTTATCCATTTGAGTGCATATATATATATATATATATATATATATAAATATATATATATATATATATATATATATATATATATATATATATATATATATATATGTTTCCAGCTTGATGCTTTCGTCAGAGAAATGTATTGCACAATGACTAGTTTATGGGTTATTTAATGAGACTTGAATCGTATTTGTAGTTTAATTTTTTTACCTACTTATGGGACTATTTATGAATGTTGCTCCTTATTTTTACTTTGTTTTGTTTCTCTAAGCCTACTTTCCTCCTCATTTACTTTTGAAACGTTGTGTGTTTGCATGTGTGTGTTTGTTGGAGTGGTTTCAGATTTCACTTAGAGTTATTTTTCTCTGCGTTTGTGTATGTTTGTTTTGATATTTTTTTGAATATATATATATATATATATATATATATATATATATATATATATATATATATATATACATATATATATGTGTGTGTGTGTGTGTGTGTGTACGATTCATTTTTATTAAACATTAGTTTTAATTTTATCTATCAAATTATTTTCCTTTTTTGAAGTAGAGTGTTATCGTTTGTTTGATATATTGGCATCATTTTAAATTTACCCCGAATACGTTGGTATAGGTGTTTCGATACATTTCAAATGGACACCATATATAAAAATTCATATGAAACAAGGGAGTTATATATATATATATATATATATATATATATATATATATATATATATATATATATATATATATATGTTTGTATTTTTGTGCATACATTAAACGTATATATTGTTAATATAGAGATTTATATGCATATATATATATATTTGATTATAAGTATATAACTAAAAGTACTATATCATCTCTGAGCTAAAATCTTTGGCTCCCCTCTATGGACCATATAGACATGTTTAAAAACTTTTTTTTTCCATTGAACATTACCAAAACATCCTCAGAAACAAAAACATTAGAAAATATAAATATTTACACAAATCAGAAGAACGATATAAGTTATTCAAAAATATAAATTCTCTTAACTGAATAAAGGTTTAGCTACTGTATTTTTGACATTAACATATGTAATTTGAATTTTTCTGCCAACAGAATCAATGCAGTTTTGCTGAGAAACGATTTTCAATTTATGATATTCACAGTTTTAATCAGTTTTGTCTTTTTTCCGGATTCTTCGTCCTAATTAAGCAATAGTACTACATGATTATTTTACATCTTCTTCGATAACCCTAATGAGCGAAGTTTAATTCGATGGGAATACATATTTTATTAAGAGGGTTCTTTATTCCTTTAAATTTGAAAATTTAATCATCTTCAATTAGCAAGATATTTCAAAAAATGGAAATTCTGCTGAGTATTGTTCATTTTTGAGATCCTTTCTTGATAATAACCTGGTTTACTCCATAAAGAAGAAAGGTGTTTTCGTTAAAACCTTCCAATAAATCTGCATACCATGTGTGTTAGTTCTACCAAAAGTCGTGTGGTTGCTACTTGAGTAGCTGTAAACAAGAACATCTAAATTATTAATACAAATTCCATGTAAATGTTTTTAGATTT
>OY757906.1:42875373-42897873 GCA_963585895.1 Sepioteuthis lessoniana | reverse complement strand
TTACGAGTTCAACGAAAACACATTGTTGTGTGAAAAGTTAAAACGCAGTTGATCAAAGCAGCTGGATAGTTCAAGAAATCACGATCGGGTTGTTAGAACGTCGAAGATCACACAAGGTTAGGAAGGCCTAAAACAATGAATTCCGAGGTCGCATTCAAAGTCATAGAGGCAAATACGGTGAGTAGAACAAGGAGAAATATCGTGCGAGTGCACAGTTCTCTGAGAGTTATCCCCTTTAGAACCGCGAATTAGAGAATTGAGTCTGACGTTACCAAAATATCGCAAAATCTTTGACTCACCCGGGTAACAAAAAGGGGGAGTCATTGTGGCGAATTATCAAATGAACTGTACTGTGGACCCGTACTAAGGGATTTCGAACTCCAGTCGCGCTATTATGCTTGCTTTCGGATTAATACCTTTGGGAAATATATGAACCACCTCATTCTTCTAGTTATGTGTTAAATAGAAGCACTGCCGTGCTTTTACAATGAGCTTTTCGCATTAGAAAATTCACGAACGTTGATATGCTATGAAACAAAGAAATCAAACCAAACCAACCCAACGTAGAAACAACAAAAACGATAATATTAAAGCAAAAATCATCATCATCATCATCATCATCATCTCGCCCTAATTCTCTCTCTCTCTCCCTCTCTCTCTCTCTCTCTATCACCCTTTGTCTCTATCATCCATCGATTCTGACAGATCCCCTAGACAACATACTGTGTCCGCACAGAGCTGTTGTAGATAGGCTCTAATTGGACGTCCAACAGTTGCTCGTTTGTGTGAAGTGGTTCATAGGAGGACGACACTTATGAGTCCGTTCTTACTTCTCTAACAATGTCCCGCATGTATTGTCCGTCTTTTTGGATGGTTTTAGAGATGGGAGGTAGGTGGTCGTACAGCAGCTGTTTGCAGAAATGTGGCTTGCAGGATTTGGTCTTTATGACTCGTAGCATTCTTGTGTATTTACTGTCAAGCCTTTTCTCTATACGCTTAGTCAGCGTCCAATTGGTGCATCCATATAGAAGAAGCGACACGACAGCTGCTGGGAAAAAATTGAGTTTCATTTTATCGAATTGCTTTGATTTCCATACGATCAACAACCTATCAAGAGTAGTCCATGTCTTCACTAGTCATTTATTGATATCATTTTCAGTTGGTCAGGTGCTGCTTTTAAGGTAGTTAAACCTATCCATTAATTTCAGAGAGCCACCATTTAGTGTGTAGATATCTCCTTTTTTTTTACCATAAGTACTTGACTAAATATTCGTTTCTGCTGGCTAAACATTCTCAATTTGGAGCATAATACGTTACATTGACACGGAGATAATTCTTTCTGGTTGATTCTGCGTTGGAAATGACTTAATATATACAAACCTAAAACGTCCTAGAATTTTTGCAAAATAAAATTGTTTTTAAACCTTTTCCAGCATCAAGTTACATTGTAGTGAAGTGCAGGCGAAATTTAAATTTTCAGGGGGTTTAAAGTGATGTCTATCATGTTCTTGCACATAAATTCTCATACCAAGGTGAAACAAATAAAATCTATAAATTAGAAATGAACCTTGACTATATATATATATATATATATATATATATATATATATATATATATATATATATATATATAAACACTTTATGGTCGTCAATAAAAAGTTTTATCACGTTCTTTTTTCAGTGAAACGATGTTATTTTTAATCTTTATTTTGAAATGAATATTTCCATGGAACGTTTTAAAATTGCCATTGTTACTTTAAAAGATACATCTATATAACGAAAGAGGGATTTATCATTTTATGGAGCTTAAAGTGTCTTGTAACTCATCACACTGATATTTAATTTATGTGAGTGGCAGTTAAGAGATTTATCGATTTAAATATTTTTTCCTTGTTGGCCGGCTTTCAGTTCCTACTGACCAATAGTAATATCTAATTGCCGTAAATTACCGTTTATACATCAAATTTTGAAACCTGAAAAAATATCTAAAATGAAACAAAGGGGCTGATTCATACAGCATGGCTGAAATTCAATCGTACAGCACTAAGTGGTTAATCAGTGGAACAACCCTTCTAATAATCAACATATACAACTGTAACTTCAACCGACTGTCAAATCCATTTACAACTTAAAATTGTGTTTGGTAAACATAATTGACAAATTAACAGAGACTGATACAAAATAATAAAACTTCAAAATAAATAAAGTATAATATTAACGCTATATTTCATGCCCTTTCCAAAATCTGGTGAAGTGTCAGCAAACACTAACCGGAAAATCACAGTACCCATGGGAGCAATCAGAAAATTACAGCATGTTCTTAATCTGCCCAATGTACTTATAGCTCATCGTGAATTCTTATGAGTATTAATTCCAATGTGTAAAATTTTGAAGTTTCGTGAAAACTATCCAAGTTAGACGAACCAGGCATGCAGGACACTGCAGGAGAAGTAGGGACGAGCTCATAACTGATGTACTCCTACAGACCCCTTCACTTAGCAGAGCAAAGGCAGGACGACCAGCTCGAACCTACATACAGCAGCTTTGTGAGGATACGGGGTGTAGCCCTGTGGACCAGCCGGAAGCCATGAACGATAGGGAAGGGTGGCGAAATAGGGTGAGGGATATCCGTGCTGATGGTTCGACAAGATGATGATGACAGCTTCGGTAATCTTGCTTTCAGTGACGAATTTTTTATGTCTTCCAGTATATACATATTGATATAAATATAACCTTGAAAATTTCCTACAATTTATATAATAATCTATGCCTTGATGCAAGTATTCAAGCTTTATTATATACCTTTTGTACAGGTTACCATAACGTATTCTCATTTAGGCTTTCTGTGTAAGTTTTGACCTAACAAAAGCCGAGTGTATGTTTACGGATCAATCTAAACAGCAGGTAATGTTCTAACCCAGAATTTTCCCCCATAAATCTTGAGTTTGATTTATATACCACAATTTGATTTTTCTTTAATCTTCTCCGTGAACAACTAGCTTTAGAGCTAATTATTAATATTTACTTAATTGTAAATATTAGACTATCGGATTCCCCCTGTCCGTACCAGTTCCGAGTCGACCGTTCGCTGCCGGACGAACACCCCCACGCCCGAGAGAGGCGCTGAGCAACGAGTTACCAGTAGGGGATCAGAACGAATCCTCACCAACCTATCGCAACCCGAAGAGGGGCTGGAAGCCGTGGCGCTCCACGAAGACCCGGGCGAGGAGCCGTTTTGCTCGCCGACCGTCGCGCCGGTAGCGACGGAACGGTACCGACGGCAGAAAGGCCCGCACGGCAACGCGAATAGGCGGCAGCGAGAAGGCATAACGACGGACAGAGAGAATGGGATGGGACGCACGAGGCGCCTTCTACCTCTCCGCTTCGACCCGAAGAAGCCAGCCGACATCACCGCTTTCTTCGCGAACCGACATGAACCAAACTGAAGGCCCTATGCCCACAACCGCAAAGCGCGAACGGAGCGAACGCTACAGCCCCGTACCGGTTCCTCGTTTCGCACGGAACACAGCCTGACCGACCCGGTCCTCGGAGCCAATCCTTCTTCCGAAGGTACGGATCCACTTTCCCGACTTCCCTTACCTACATTGATGCCATCAACGAGAGGCTGTACACCTTGGAGACCTGCTACGGATGGTGGGTACGGACCGGCTTGAGAGCTGCGAAATAACCGGACCCGGATTTTCGGTTATTTCGCAGCTCTCAAGCCGGTCCGTACCCACCATCCCCCTGAATGCAAACAAATAACTTTCGCTAAATTGAATTTTTTTAAATAGAAGTATTCGGTCATTTAACTGTATGTAAACGAATTACTGGTGTTTAATTGAATTGTTAGTTATATATAGCAATATTTTGAACCGTTTAACTTTGCTAAACTAATTTTTTAGAAATAGAACTGTCGGATCATTTAACTGTATTTTGCTATAAAATGTGTTTCTAAATCATATATTTAATATATTTGTAAAAACAGTAAATGGTATTAAATAACCAAAAAATGTTGATATGCCATAAAACCAAACCAACTGAAATAAAAAAAAAATTAACCAAACCAAAGTATATTTGCAACAACGATAATTATTGCGTCAACTGGACGTTCTGCTAATAGTTAATACCTAGAATAAGGACAAGTCTAATTGAAAACTCGAAATAGTACAATCTTCTGTCAGACTAAGTAAAAATCGTTTTTGCTTTCCCCTTTTTATTTAACACATTAAGGAGTATTATCAGGATTACATCAGTTTTTCTCTTCAATACCTTCAACATTTATTTACCACTATATTTCAATAATTTTCATGATTTTCTAACTTTTCTATAAAACACAGCCTTTCATTTTTTCATATCTGTTCATGCTTGCATTTTTGTCTTTTATTATCGCGAACATCCACGCATTACATGGTGCGGATTATTGGATTTGATTAGAGAAAATGTGATATTTCAATCACTGAACAAAGAAAGAAATCGTCGTTATGAAATCACGGCTGAGACTTAAATTACGGTTGTACCTGAAAATGTCAGGATATATTTCTCAATACATACAATTAAAGATAATGTGATATACGTCGTTGCCTGAAAGAAAGTTTGAAATGGACTCAATTGCTGAATACAAAGCTTCGAGAGAAAATTACAAATTGAATAAATCATATATAATAGAGATCTATGTACTCTTTTGCTATTACTAAACATACAGGGATAGAGAGAAAGAGGGAGAGAGAAGAAGATAGTAGGAGAGAGAGAGAGCGGGGGTAATGGGAAGATAATGATCTTTGGGGAAATACTGTTATACTGTTATTCGTGAATATATATGGTGAAGTAGATTTAATAAGGGAGACAATCGTACTTCGACAATTCATTATTGTATTTTGTAATGGATGTTTACTTCCTATTGTTATTGATTTGTTGACTGCCTTAATTCATTTATAGCTTTATTCACACACACACACACACACACACACACACACACACATATATATATATATATATATATATATATATATATATATATATATATTCAAAAGATAGATTCGTTGTGAATCTGACAGTATGATAGAAATATGTGGAAAGTTTGGATAAATGAAACACTTAACTCAGATTTAGATATGTGATATTTCGTTCGGGCTTTATTTCATCTTCTCAACCTTCAAGACTGATACTGTTTTCATAGCTTTTATATTTAAAAGCATAAATCTCAGAAAACAGTGTCCGTCTTAAAGAAGTTTTTGAAGAAGAAACAAAGCCCGAACGAAATATCACACATCTAAATCTGAGTCAAGTGTTTCATTTATCCAAACTTTCCACATATTTCTATTATATATATATATATATATATATATATATATATATATATATATATATATATATATATATATATGAAAAGGCACAATGATGAAAACATTCAAGGTCTTCAGAGGCTAATTTTATTTTTAGAAACACTTACCAGCTTTACACATTTTGGTTTTTAGACCTTCATCAGGGCATGTGAGTTATAAGATGAAAAGAAAAAACGTATTTTTTTTTAAAATCCAATTTTCGTACGTACCGCTACGTTTAACATTCGTGTGTTACAATTGGCGCGCAAAAAAATTTTTTTTTAACTCCATATCTATCTATCTATCTATGTTAATATTTGTATTATTTATTTTGTATCTATACTATGAACATTCCAAGATATACCAATACGTCTTTCTATCTTTTTTTCTATTTAATTCGACTGTTTATCCTTTTTAATATACACAAGCATTGAAACTGATTTATTTTGGATAAAAGATTTCTTACTTTTCAGCACCAATCTGATCAAATAAGAGACATTGAAAACCCGGATTCTGTTTGATAGTATTGTAATTTGAATTGTTCCAAGATTCAACTATTCTCCAGTTTTATTTTGTATATATAACTAAAATCTTTAAATATAAAAAAGAGAAATTTAGATTAAAATAAAAATAAAAATAAAAATGAATATCGGTTCACTTAAACATCATTTAGAAACTTATCTAAACTTTAATTTTAATGATTCCAAACTCTAAATTTATATACACAATAAAAACCCTGGAAATTTTCTGAATTTATTATCATTTCATATTATCATATTCCCAAACAGACACCGGTTTTTTTTTCTATATCTTTGTATTTAATCACATTGGACAGAAAAGTTATAAAATCACACATCTTCAGCGTTTTAGTATATTTAGGAATATAGTGGAAGAGACGGTCGAATTAAACAGGCAGAAATAGAAAAAAATCTCAGCATCGGTAAAGACGGGTGGATATATCATGAATGTTAATAATAGATAGATAAGAATAATATAGATTCTATCGCACGTACATACACACACACTAAAACACACGCACATATACATCATCATCATCATCATCATGTCGTGCCATCAGCACGGATATCTCTGACCTTCTCTTGCCACTCATCTCTTCGTCCGTTGCTTCCGGCAGGTCTTCAGGGTGACATCCCGTACCAGCACGGAGCTGCTGTATGTAGGTTTGAGCTGGTCGTCCTGACTTTGCTCGTCCATGTGAAAGGGTCCACAGGAGTGTTTCCCTTATGAGATCATCACTACTTCTCTAGTTGTCTCCCGCATGGCTGGTTCGTCTACTTTTGATATTTTTCGTGATGAGTGGTACGTGGCCGTACAGCAACTGCTTTGTGGAGTGTTGCCCCCAGGATTTGTTCAATATTGCTCGCAGCATTGTTGTGTAGCTGCTGTCAAGCTTTTTTTCTCTCCATACGTTTAGTTAGAATCTATGTAGTGCATCCATATAGCAGTATCGACACGACCGCTGCTTGGAAGAAACTGCGTTTCATTTTATCGGTCAGGTCTGACTTCCATATGACCGATATCCTATTGATAGTTGTTCATGCATTTGCATGTCACGTGTTGATGTCTTTTCGGTTGATGAGACACTGCTTCCTAGGTAGGTGGACTTGTCTACAAGTTTCAGAGAGCTACCGTTTAGTGTGGTGATGTCACCTGTTTGATTAAAGCACATATATTCCGTCTTGCTTTTTTCCTTTGTTAACCGATTTCTTAGATTTTATCAATAGATGTTCTAAGCACGTAGTATAGACAGACCATAAAGAAGTATGGGGCTAATGTGTCTCCTCGCTGTGCACCTGCTACAACGTAGAAGTAGTCTATGTCTCCATCCGGGGAAAGAACTTTTCCATTCGTGTTTCTATACAGAATCATTACGGTTGCAACAGTTTCTTTTAGTAGGCTGTAGGCGAGTAGAATTTGCTCCATCTTCCCTCTTTGTTTTGAGTCTAAGGCCTTGGTAAAGTCAACAAATAATATTGTTGCCTGTAGGATTTTTGTACATATACCTTCAAGAATTCGACAGATAGTGAAAATTTATGACGTTGTTGATCTATTTCTCCCGAAGTCATTTTGGTTCTTCCAAAGTATGTTCTCAATTTTGGGTTCTATGCAGTTGCGTAGTAGAGCATTGTATATCTTGGCCCTATTAATGGAGGTGTTATACATCGGTAGTTCTTGACTATTCCGGGGTCGCCCTTTTTAGAAAAAGGGGAGGATGCATCCCTTCATCCATCTGTCTATTGGGTGTTGATTATACACGGCATTTCTATGTCGGAGCAGTATGTTGTTGAATTGCCTGGCCTTCCATACTTCTGGGGGTATTTCATCGACCCCTGCTGCTTATATATTTTTTAATTTTCTCCGTACCGAGTCGAGTTCTTCTTCAATAAATGGTCCTAATTTGATGTCTAATTGCTTATTTATAACTCTCGTGATTGGTTCATGTGTAACTTTCGGAGGGTTTCCGAGTAAATTCTCGATATGCTGTTTCCACAGGTGTATTCCTTCTTGTTGGCTGGTAGCTTTCAGTTTAGCTTTGGCAGTGCTCTTCCTACTTCTCACTTCGTTTGTCGTTTGCCATGCTATCCTAGATTGTCTATCTACAACTGAATCTCCAATCTTATCGATTTGATTTTGTATGTATTATATATGTTCTTTTAGGTATATGTTAGCGAATTCATTTACAGCCTTTTTAATTTTCAGGGCATTGGTATTGGTTGGTATCTTCCTATTGCATTTGGTGGCAGTTTTCACGTCTGCATGCTTTTCTTTAACCGCTAAACTCTCCCATGGGACTCAAGATTTAGTTCTTTGTTTAGTTGGTATGTATTCCGCTGCCTCTTCCTTGTGGGCTTTGACGAAATTCTCATATTCGTCATTCGGAGTATGCTTTTCTGTCTTCTCCTGTAATTCATCGAATTTCTTTTTCTGTGCTAACGTATATTTATCTCTTATATCCCTGTTATTACGTAGGGATCAGTCATAGTGTACGGTGGTCGTTGTTCGGGTCGCATTCTTTCGTAGGCCCAGTCGTATTTCTGCCGTGATAATTCATTGATCGAATGACACACCCTCGAATGAGGAGTAAACCTCGTAATTCAATGCAGTATTATTCCATATCTTTTTTATAAAGATGTAGTCTATCTGTGCTTACGTATTATTTGCATATGTGTAGCTAGATAGTTTAATTCCCTTTTTTGAAAGTTTGTATTGAGGCATGTTAATCTATTTTCTATCGTGAAATCTGTTAGTTGTCCCTTTCTGTTTGACGAGGTGAGTAGGCTGAATTTGTGGTTTCCGTTTTAACCAATTTGGGAATTCATGTCTGCGCAAATGACGAGAATGTTGTGTTTCAGGATGCTACGAAAAAGAGAGGATAACTCATCATAGATGCGATGCATTCAGTTTCTTCACTAACGTTGGTATGGTTGTAGCAGGAGATTATTTTTGCGCTAGGGTTGTTATTAAAAGTAGCTACCATCATCCTAGGTTGTATTTTTTCTATGCTATTTTGTGTTTTAAGATTCGTGGTCCTATAAGTATACCGACACCTATCGTGCCGACGAGTTTTTCCATGCTGATGCAGTGGCCAGCGTCCATCCATAGCCAGAATCGTGATATTTAATATCCTTGCTATGTGTATATATGTTTTTTTGAATGCATATTATGTCTGATATAATCTATGTCCGATGCATTCAGTTCCGGTAGTTGCCCTATTTTAATTAAGCTTCTAACGTTGAATGTCGCTATTTGTATTGTTCGTTTGCATTTTATAAATTTTTGCTTGAGATCTCTAGCTGATTTTTCAAACACTGACGCCAGGGAACCAAACTCCGCAGGACGCTCCTCTTTTTTTATTTACGCGAAGAACGATGTGGTTTGGACATGTGGTTTGAGTGTGGGTTATGGTAATCTTTCAATGGCTGTTTTTCATAGATGAGCAGCAGTACTTCCCCGATCGAACTAATCGATCCTGGCCGTTTAACCGTAAGTTTCATACGCCCAAGATCGGGTTAGGCATTGTGTTGAGCCGTCAGAGGGTTTATCCGCTTGCCTTTACGTCCACCATGCTGTTTCCCATGGCTTTCGAAAAAAACATTTTTTTTCTTTTCTTCTTACTTTCCTCCGTTTTTCATTATCAAACTGTAACTTAGTAAAAGTCAACGACTCCTTTTTTTTAGATTTCATTAAAGTACTTTTTTTGCTTCTTACCATTCTTATAGGCATTCTATTTTCCGTCTACTAACGTTTTTTTTTCTAATAAGTCCAATAGTGTTAGTTTCTTTTGACTAGGTTCAAATTTTAATTTGGAATTAGAGTAAAAATGTCTTTGCATTCATGACACTGATAGTATACAGCAGTGATTTTACAAGGCAAAAAATTAATAAAATCATACTTGCATATTAAATAACAATATAGTAAAAGGGCAATATATTACTAACTAGTTTTTGGACTGATGTCTTGGAGTGGACGCGCTTATTATTTCCTAAGTTAGTTTAACATGGTCTGTCTCGTATAACTTTTGAACATTTATGAACATTTATTCAGATTTTGTCGGTCTACTGCTTGAGGGAGGTAGGGGGAGAGAGAGAGAGTCATTTACTTATTTGTTACTACCCTACCTATTTTCCTTTTCTTTCTTTCTTTATACTGAATAGAAAGATAGATATGGATTTTTTAAAATGATAGTTCCATTACACAAATTCGAAAAGGAGATCTACCAGCAGCCGACGTGGAATTTTTGTAAATCTTTTTCATCTTTTTTTTTATTTCAATAATTAACTTACACGCCCTGATAAAAGTTAAAAACTCAAAACGTTTAGTGTTGGCAAATATGTTTATAAATGTAATGTATCCTTTGTAGACCTTGTGTCTTTTCATCTCTGTATATTTTCATACTGTCAGATTTATTTTTAGTTTTTCCCACGCAAGCAATCACACACGCAAACATGTTTACTATATTGTCATTTAAAATGCGTGTGTGTGTGTGTGTGTGACAGTGACAGAGACAGAGTGTGCATTATTATATAACTTTATAGTATTATATCATATCATTATCTATTTCATTGGGAATAACGTGAATTTATTAGCATGCCTTTTTCTTTAACAGATATAATTCATTTTCGAAAGAAAAGATATTAGATAATTCTAAGTTATCTTGTAATGATTAATTCATAAGAAATTCAGCAAAAACATAAACGTTCTACTGCTTCAACGCTTAGAAATGCGTTTTTACCTCAATGATCCAATAATCAATTACAAACATACACATACACACACGTTAGAGAGAGAGAGAGAGAGAGAGAGAGAGAGAGAGAGAGAGAGAGAGAGAGAGAGAAAAGAATTAAGCGGTATACTGATAGATATTTTAGATGATCATATCCGACTCTAACCAATAAAAATAAAACAAATCTGTAAAAATATTATTGAAAAAAATTTACTTTGTAAATATATCTGTATAGAATTTTGGATGGAATGGCATTTCCTTTTTCTTTTTTTTTTTTTTCATTCCAATACATTTTTCGCTGCAGAGTTAGATTACTTCAGAGTCTAGTAGTAAATAATTACGAATAATATCAGGTTGATTGTTTAATTTAACGCAAGAAAAAAATCATAACATAGTTAGTGAAGAAGAAAATCAACAGTCATAAATCGTATAAAATGAAAATATATAACAATCATTTTAGCATATAAAGTGTAACAATTAGAAAAATACGGATAAGCAATTAACGATAAAACAATAGGAAAACAATAATAACAATAATTTTCACATTATTTGTTATTATTAATTTAAACATATATCCGAATTCTGTCAGCAAAAAGACTGGGGATTTACGTTTTTTCAGAAAGATTTTCAAATAGTTTTTAAAGAGTCGAAATACTACAAAAGCTCCAAAAAAGAACTGGTAACTTCGCTCATCTATTTAAGGAATGTCAATTATTTTTTTGATATCCAGTGTTTTGAAATTACCATCATATGAGCTTTGGCATTATTTACACGTGGCAGGGAGCTCGCCAATTGAAAGATATTAGTGACGGATGCGTTAAGTATGTTCAAAATCAGCCGTAACTGTTTTGCTCAGATATTTAACTAAATCATTTGTTAATTTAAATATTTATGTGCTAAACCTATCTCTCCATCATATTGCAAAGCGCTGTATTGAGGATGGTTTGGTTTGATGTTAAAGCCATTTTGAGGTCAGTATTTGGGGACTATTCACCTATTTATATTCGTTTGTTTCTGTCATCGCCTTGATATAGCCCATGAGGTCTTTTCGCTTCTTTCTATGATCCTAATATATATATATATATAATCGCATTTTTTATATTTTTCGTCAATATATATCTAATATTTTTTAGAAGTAAACCATCCACTTTGTCTGTTTTAATCTAATCAACATTGACATTATTCCTTTGACTGAAGAGATTTGCTTTTATTATAGTTAGTTTACCTTCCACCACAATGAAATATATCTATGAGCATTTGTGCGCATGTGCGTGGCGTGAGAAGCAAATTGTTTTTGTGTGCCTATGTACTTTGTTTGTGTGTCGGTGCTTATTGTTTTTGAAAACAATAGACCGGCTCTGCAGTAAACATCGGCATCCCTTAGGCCTGATAAAAATAAATGGGAAAAATGAAGGGTTGTGGCAGAAAAGATACAAAAAAAAAAGAAAAAAAAAAGAAAGAAAAAAAAAACAATATAGAAAAAAATAAGGAAAGATCAGTTCCAAGCATTTAAAAAAGAGGGAACAAAACTTTAAAATGCAACATATTCAGCCAAGAGATAATTTGAATTACGATGAGGAGAGATCAGCACGCGTCCAATTATTAGTTACACAATTGTGCCACACGTTCCTTCATGAAATAATTCTTTTTTTTTTTTATGGGATTTTATTTTGAGCTTTTGTCCTGCATGTCTTTGTTTTATAATAATTATTACTTTTTTTATTCTTGCTTTCTGCTGGTTTTATTTCTTTCTGTGAATTCATTTATTTCATTCTTCTTTTTTATTTTATTTTACTTAAACCGTATCAACTTTTACTTTCTTTCTGTATTTATTCAGATTTTTATTTCTACTTAACATTTGTTTCCTTTCTTTCTTTCTTTGAAAAGACAAAAGTAACACTTACAAAATTCTTATGCATTCATTTATATATATATATATATATATATATATATATATATATATATATATGTATAAGCAGAATGGCCCTTTTAGCATATGACTATAAAGGGTAGACTCCGTCTAGTAATGGTTTGAATACTGTACTGTGTGATTGAAGTAAGCGAGCTTGCACTTCGTTTATATTTGGACATTACATTTGGATTAATATCTTCAGAAAATTTCCAGAATCCCCTTAGCCTTTCAGCTATAGGTTAAATAAAATCACTGGTGTTCTTCACTTTCGAACAAATATGCTTACGAACGGTATGAATCTTTTTATCCTCGCCACTTAGTATTGGTTATATAGTCCTACTACGGTTCTTCAACAAGGATTGCTTTGGCATTAAATAACCTATCTAGGTTGAAATACCCTTAAACGAAGAAACTAAAGCAAAACGTTTCTTTATTCATTCCTAATGGATATTTGTTTCTTTTCTATTTCTTTCTTTCTTTCTTCAGTTGTTCCTTTCCTATTCTTTCTAACTTAATTTCTATTGTTTTCTTTCTTTTTCTTTAATTCTCCTTTCTTTCTTACGATCTTGTTTTGTAATATTTTTTCCTCTTTTTCTGTTTCTTTCTTCGCACATTTATTAAATTTTTATCTTCGATGTACTTTCTCTTTATCTATCCAAACTTCTTTCAGTAATTTTTTTTATTAATTCAATTTGCCTCGTTTAATTCTTTCTTAATTTATTTATTCGTTAAAATTAATTTCTCTTCATTTATTTCTTTTTCCTACTTTCTTGTTTTTATTATTCGATTTTCTTTCATCAGGCTTTCACTTTTTCTGGTCTATTTCCATTTTGAGTTTATTTTTAAATTACCTTTCTTTCTTTCTTTCTTTCTTTCTTTCTTTCTTTCTTTCTTTCTTTTATATATTTTACACCTGTTTTTATCTTTGTTCTTTCTTTGTTGAATATATCAGTCAATATATTTTTCGGATTTCCTCACATGTATTTCGGGTCCATCTTTTAGAATTTGTTTTACTTTGTTTTTATTATAGAGGGGGCAAATCAGCAAAGATAATGACATTACTTTCAATAACACAGGGAATAGTGAAGATAATTAATTTCAGATTTTCAGAGAAGTATCTTCTGTCTCATCACATTCGTTATTCATTTATCCCTCACAGTTTACCCCTAAGGATAATGATTTTCCAATTCTGTAGCCTCGAAAACCTTTCACATAAATACCCACCATTTCTCTTACAAACTTTTCCCTCATTTTCGTTCTATTTTTATCCTCTTGTACTCCTTATTTCCTGTTGCCTGCACACCGAACCAAATCTCAATTCTGTTTATGATTCAATAATGGGTGTCATTTTCCGATGCTCAGAATAATGACGGAAACAAACAAGTAGGAAGTTTAGATCGAAGCGTAAGGCGTATTATGGGAATTCACTTCTAATAATGTCCGGTTTGCGTGCTTACTTCCGCTCAAAAAGTTCTGACATAATGGCACTGGGGAGAAACATTCATGTTGACCGCGTGTTGCTGGCTAAATTCAACCTTCTTTCCCTGTTACACTTTTTTGTGCTTCTCATCAATTTAACGTACACCGTCTCCCTGTGCAACTTTATATTCGACTAAAAAATGCGTACCAAAAAGCATTGCATCTTTATATTCACCTCCTACTCTCAAAAATATTACTCAGGTTTGTTTCGTACATAAAGCTATTTGTTGTTGTTTTTTTTTAATCTAAGTTCTATCTGCTCTACACACGCCGCAAAAGGCAAACTAGTTTGTGCGCAATCAATATAAAACAGTTATGCCAACTGAAATCATTTAATTATGCAAACAAATGATCTCCGGTTCGTTTAAAAACGATGTCTACAAACAATTATTTTACAAATTATATATATATATATATATATATATATATATATATATATATATATATATATATATTGGACTCTGTGTGAGAGGGATTGATTTAGTATCATATGACCTACAGAAGTTTATATTCCATAAATCACAGTTATACATGCAAACAGTCCAGGGATTTTTAAAAAATGTTGAGTGCTACTTCATTGCCAATACTCCTACTCTACTCTGATTCGGTGTGGTAATAGATATTAGAGTCCATCAGTTCGTGAAATTGAACCGTTCAATCATTTACTAACAAATATTGTTTTTGTTATTTGCAACCATACGGTTGTAAACAAATTATTTGAATTAGATATGATTATGTTATTAATAAAATTTGGTTTGAATGAGAGACATGGTAATCTTTCGATGGTTGTATTTTTACTTCATCAGTATTTTTTCGACAGTCACTCGGTCAGATCGTCTGGTTGAGATTGATTGATCTGCTTGTATCTCAAAATCCCTGAGAAATTGTGCGTCTTATTCTCCAGGACAGATTCCGAGTTTTGCGTATACCACTGGTTCTTATGGTTAAATTTCAATTTCTTGCCCAATTTCCCCATCCAGTCGTATCTAGTCTCATACTCTTTCTACGTTAAATTGCAGCATTCATTTATAATGAGATTTATCTTTTCGTCTCCCTGAGAACATAATCTTTATTTACCATTTTGTGGCGTCTTATCTATTTTTTGCTTTAAAGTAGTTGGTCCTTATGGCGTCGTTTTTTGCTGCTATTAGAAAGAATTCAATTTCTCTCTAAAGGTTTCCCTTTCTTAGCCATGTCCAAGTCATTTTGCTGGAATATATCATACATTTATTATTCTTTCAAATTTTGTTTCCTAGTTATTGTTGATCTTTCAGTTTCTCTCTTAAGGATTCCTTTTCTTATCCATGTTCAAGTCTTTTCGCTTGAAATATCCACACAATTATTTTTCGCTTGAAATATCAACACATTTTTTTTTCCAATTTTTATTTCCACGTTATTGTTGAACCTTGATTTGTTTTTGTGGTTTCCAGTGGCCGTAGTCAGTCATCCTCCACGCCTTTTTAAGTGGTCTTTGAGACGTCTTATCGATGTATCAACACTGGATTAAATGTTGGCAAGTTCTCTTCTTCTTTCTTGACGCATATAGTGTATCTAAATCATCTCTCGGATGTAAGACCTTTTGCATCGTCATTAGGTTTCTTTT
The DNA here is from genome assembly GCA_963585895.1 of Sepioteuthis lessoniana. NCBI lineage: Eukaryota > Metazoa > Mollusca > Cephalopoda > Myopsida > Loliginidae > Sepioteuthis > Sepioteuthis lessoniana. The sequence continues at coordinate 42,882,310 of OY757906.1, read as the reverse complement.
CTCTGGTCCTTTTTTTTGAAGTTCTTCCCTCTACACTTCTGGAATTTTGAGATATAAATAGATCACCTAATCTCGGCCAGTCGACCATATCTTATAATAATCAACAAAAAGAGAGAACTTGCAGAATTGTGGACTTTGTTGTCTCGACTGACCATTGAGTAAAATACAAAGAAAGCAGCCAGAATACTAACTAGATTCCTGGAGATTAAGTCGAGAAAAAATGCATCGATTATTCACATTATGAGTGGATACAGCAAACTAGCACAAAAGGATTACAAAAAGCCACTTTTGGGTAAGAAATTTAACTTGAACAAAGTACCAAATGATATACCCAGAAAGTAGAATCTGACCTATAGAATAAATCATCTGGGATTTTCAGACGTAGACATATCACTCAATCCCGGACAGAAGACCAGACATAGTGTTTATTCTCAAGAAGAAAATTTGCCGTCTTTTGGATTGTGTTGTTCTGGCAGACAAGAGAGCGAAACTTAAAGAAAGCAAAATGATAAACAAACACTTGAACATTCCCAGAGAATTAAAAGGAATGTTTTGAATATGAAGGTTGAATACCACTTGTCACTGGTACGGTCAGAACGGTCTCCAAGAACTTCTTGAAGGCGCTCGCGGAATGCAAAATAAGAGGAAGAATCAAAACCTTCCAGACTCGCGTATAGCTGAGAAAGGCGAAAATACTGTGATAATGTGAGAGACTTGAGGTGAGCAGTTGTCACTCTGACTCTGGTGAAATTGGAAGACCACCAGCTGACGCTGTTGTGAAAAACTCTCATAGAAAATATTACGACTACTATTACTACCTACGACTACAACAGCAACTACTACTACAACTAATAATTGTAATAATAATAATAATAATAATAATAATAATAATAATAATAATAAGAAGAAGAAGAAGAAGAAGAAGAAGAAGATTATACATCAAAATGTTAACCAAATAAACGATTAATATTGTCTATTTTTTTTTCAAAGATGGATTGCTTGCAAATGCGAAAATGTCTAACTGTATCCTTTTATAGTTGTTAGTTATAGTTAATGAAACACTTAGGCAAATGTAATAATTTTGGTATTATTTCGTTGTGAATATTTCCCATAAATCATTTTTTAACTTTTAAATTGAGTGCATAGAATATTTTCAAAACTGGCTTAATTAAAATCCATTCAAAATTATGCAAAAATATTCCTTTTAATATTATCGTTTTTAAGAGGTTACCATACAGCTATTAAAACTTTATTCGTAAAGGAAAATTTCTATGGAATTATCCCACTGATGATACCTTGGTTTATGTTCGATATAATGAATATTATTATCATCAACCATGACCGTCACGTTGTGTCTTTCTTGTTCTCTTAATGGTCAACCAGAGGTCTTGGGGTCCACTCCATCGGGGCTTTTCCGAGGGCCCCCTCGGTCGGGTGTGGCCTTCCCTACCACATCTGGTGTCTACTGTCTAAGTCTGCTGGCAACTGCTCTTGGACCCAAACTCAACTGAGTTAAATAATAACTCAACGCCCACACGATCGCCGACTGGATCTTTGAAATCGGATGTTTAATCGTCATCAAGCGGAAATAACTGTCATGCAGTTCAGAGGTTACTCTCTTCCAGTGCATCACTGTTAGTGTCACAATGGGACCTTCACCTTGTCCCATATCATAAGCCTTAATCCGACCACGCGATCTCTTTCGATTACTGGCCATTGGAATGTGTCACTTCCTTCCGGTGTATCACCTTGGAATAGCCTTTTTTGGGGCCGTGTCGAAGGTCAAAATATAATACTTTGATGCTTTTGTAGTTTCGTAATGTGTAAATGTAATTAACTTGTCCGATGCATGTTAATTTTGATTTCATTATCCTTCTCCAATACCAGTTACTTAACCAAAAATAAAGAGCACTTTCTGTCGTTCTATTTACACATAGTTGGTGAGAAGTGAATGATTTATGCTTTTAACAAGACAAAGAAATTCTTCCAGAATCTGAATTTGGCTCGTTGAGTCCATGTCTTACAACAATACCATTTTTTTTTGACGCGGCTCTAATGTTAACCAAAATAAACGATTTATATCGTGTATTTTTTTTTCAAGGATGGATTGCTTGAAAATCTGATATATGATGCGAAAATGTCTAACTATATCCTATCATATTTGTTAGTTATCCTATTTACCAACCCCTCCGCTCGGGCGGGATATGACACAAGGTCAATTATTAAGCGGAGTTTAACAGGTTTGAATTCAGAGCTTTCCTTCTCCTAGACTAGTTGCCTCACCAAGGCTGAAGAACCTAGTCTCTCCTACTATTTACTCATAGCTGGAGGGAGAATAATTGGATTCATACCTTTCCCAAGGGTATTAGTGCTATGTGAAATGCAACCAGTTTCGTCCAGGATTTGAACTCGTGTCGCCGTGTTCATTTCCTACGACGATAACAATTACACCACGGGCACCTCCATAGTAGTTAGTTATAGTTAGTTATAGCTCCAGTTTATAGAGAAAGGAATTCAACGTGGTGCAGTGACTGACATAATAGACTGTTCGAACTCCAGTCGAACTCCTGTGGTGCTATTACATTAACTTTTAGACTAATACCTTTTTAAAATGGTATGAAAGTAAGAATCAAATCTTAGGATTATTGTTCCTTTCCAAGGAAGGATTTGGCATTAGATACCCCATAAAGGTTTATAAGTATTAATCAAAAGAACCCAAAGCAAAAATACAAGAATACATAAGATATTTATTAGTTTATATAAGTAAGCAAAGTAAATTTGACGAACGTAGTCAAGGGTGACCCGATGGTACACTTTTTAATAGCTACAAGACCAAGGTGTATGGGAGGTTGTTACTCCATTCTCTGGGTTGCTCCATTTTAATCTTATAATACTGAGTGTTAATCAAGGCGACACCAAGTACCATTTTTTAGTTGTTGGTATGGAACAGCCTGGGAGTGAACCCCTGTCTCCCAGACCAGTGTCGAGCATTCTACTCATTAGGCCAATTTGTTAGCAATTCTAAATTCATGTTTTCTACTTAATAACGGACATATGAAAATTGAATTTGATGATTAGAGAATATCATATTCACAGAGTTTCCACAAATTATAACCATAGGTCGGACTTGATTTCACCAAGAATATATCACACTGAAAATTATATATTCTGACCACGATTTTCACTAACTCTCAGATTCATTTCAGATATATGCAGAACAAATATTTATAGTATGGAGTATCTTACGGGGCTTTATCGATATTGACCGCAGGAACATACCAGATGATGGTCACTTTCAGCGTTGGCAAAGGCAAGGGATATTACCAGAACAGATATATAACTGCTGAGTGACAGTTTCATACGATTTATTGTATTCGTTTTCAATTGGATTGACTTGAATGTATATGAGTGCGTCAAGGGGCTTGATTACTTTGAATATGTCAGACGAATGTCAGACGAGATAAGGTCATTACTGTTTCGTATATATATATATATATATATATAATCTTGTCACGACGAAAATCTAGAAATAGAACTATATTAAAAAGCAGCATTCAAATATTACATATGGCCGAGACACTGGCATATATATATATATATATATATATATATATATATATAGAGAGAGAGAGAGAGAGAAAGATTGACTGTTTCTTTTATCTAATGGCATCTCAACCTTCGTGGATTATTTAATGCCGAATTGAAGAACAGCAATTATAGTTAAGGAGATAAGTTTTTTTTTGTCTTTTCCAAAACTATAATTCCGACAGTTAACATAATACGACGGAGTTCGAGCTCGCTCACTATATATATATATATATATATATATATATATATATATATAGATAGATGCTCTCATTGATACTAAAGATAATAAAAATAACTGCCTCTGTTAGCAAAATAACTCTAATAACTCTTCTACCCTCAACTTTAAAAGTGAATGTCCCTTCCAATATAAAAACAAACAATTATTAATAGCATAACATCCCGTGCAAAACTAATCTCCACCTTCAAAACAATATTTTATAAAGAAATTTTAAAAAAACATAAAACAAGCTCTCATCAATAATGGTTTCCCTTAACTATATTGTGGATGAACAAATCAAAGGTATAATTAAAAATCTGAGCCAACAAGTTGAACACTGCAGCATGTAGCACTCCACCCAACAAATAAGCGTTCATCAAACATTTTTTTACCGCAGCCAAATGCACGACAATTAGAAATTAGATAAAAATATTATAAAAACATTGATTCAGAGAAATATGCTCCCAAATGATCCTAATAAAAATAAAACTGATCATATACCGTAAAAAATTTAAAACCTCCAAATTGGTCATGAATTATGGTTCATCTACCTAGATTGAGGTTTGGCAAAAAACTAACGTTACATATCCATTTAAATCTCCTTTAAGAGATTATAGTTCTGAAAATAACAATATATACTCCGCTTTAAACTCAGATACCCTATCGAGAAGACTCACTATGCATCTTACTGATACCAGTTCCGTGGCCCACCATCCAAAAACATTCATGCCAGAAACCAAACAATATTGGAGCAATAACGTGGATAGCAAAACTTATACATTCTCGAGGCGTACCTATTGGAAATATCAACCCAAAATTAAGATAGTTAATTTTGAATCCAGTGAAAATGTATTTAAATGTTTTTGGCTGCGACCGCTGTTTATAGAAAAATGTTTTTTTTTTAAATAAACGCTAGAAAATACACTGGTATAAACACACATTCTTACAAATTAGTAATATATATGCAAGAGTTATATCAATTTTGCAATACCCACTCTCTGATGATGGCCCAAGATAAGCAGAAAATACTTGAGAAATAATCAATAATGGAAGATTTCTTAACCAATTCCCGTCGGATATCATAATATTGATTCTGCAACTTGAAAGGATTAACAAAACATATGTAGACAAAAATGTTTTTAATGTTCAATCAAATATGTATCAATATATATATATATAGAGAGAGAGAGAGAGATGTATGTTAATAGATATTTATGTAATTAGGTATTTTTTGTATAAGACATTTGATACTATTCCACGATATAAGTTTGTAGTTGTTATTTGACTTTGGTTATAACAAGATATATGAATGTCAGTACTGAGCTGAATATATTTGACTGACAGTCATACTAACAGATGGCTGCGTATACAATCATGAACATAGATAGATAGATAGATAGATAGATAGATACTTAGCTTAGCTGTTTTGGTCATAATCAAGAAGTATAAAACAACCTGAGAAAACCCAAGTCACCAATAATTATTGGTTAACCTTGCTTTCTAACGACTCCTAGCGCATTAATTTACTAACGATACTTTGTTTTGGAACAATGTTTGAATAATAAGGTACTTAAAGTAGGGCTACTAATAGTTTGTTTACTCATTAACTATTACACAACTCTAGGCAACCTGATAGACAGTTGATTTCAACTTAGACATAGAAAATAAATATATTCAGTAGATTTTATTGTTTTGATTTAGTTTGGTTTGTTTATTAACAGTATGTTAACATCTTACGTGTTAGTTCATGCAGACATTTTATTAATTTTTAATTTTTTTATCTTAATCTTATATATCTATCGGATGAAAATAATTTGAACACGATTTCAAGTATTACTAATTAATAATTTATACGAAATTATATCATCATCACCAAAATCGAGACGTGCAAATAGCATGGAGTTCCCTGATTCTCTCTCGCCTTCCCTCTCTATCGTCCATCGGTCCCGGCATATCCTCTAGCCTGCATCCAGTATAAGACCTGACGTAAATCCTCTCTGATCAGTCAGCACTGACATGAGTATGTTTAGGAACGCTGCTTATGTCGTCGTCTACGCTTCTGCAGCAGTGTCCAGCATATCTTGTATCTGTTTCTAGGATTTATAATAAAAAAAGCACGTACTATTTGAGTACTCTTTATGCAGCTTTTACTCAATTTTTTTCGTTAGAGTTTTGATGGTACATCTATACAGTAGTACTGATACAGTAACAGCTTGAAGGAAATCCCGTGAAATAGAGGCTAAAACTGCCGGACTTTGGCGTCTATGGAAGCAAGTTCAAATTCCAGTCACACGATTACGTTCAATTTTGGATTAACAACACATGGAAAGATATGAACCCTCTTATCCTTGTAGCTATGGGTGGAATGGTATTCCTGCTGTTCTTCTACAAAAATGCCTTTGCCATTAAATAACCCACGAAGGTTGATAAACCATAAAACCATAAAACGGAAACCGATATATATATATATATATATATATATATATATATATATATACATATATATATATATATATATATATATATATAATATGATCCTTATGTAAAAACTTAAAGTAATATCTATAAGTATTTTGATAATAATAGACCACACGGTCTAGCAAGAAAATTAAAAGCAAAATCTTAGAAAATAATAATTTATTCGTATGAAGTAGCCAACTTTTTAAGTGTTAACTATATTTTTCTCAAACCTATAAAAATAACCTCACACGATTCCCTTTAAAGAGGGGCAGACCGACTAACAGACTGACTGACATATCGACAGACTGATAGACAAAGAAAAAAACGGAATTTTCCAATTATTGATATCCATCTCCGAGATTCTATGTGAATATGAATAGCATTTGCTATTATACGTAAAAGAGTTTAATTAGATTTATAAGATAATGTCTTTCTAAAAAACAAAACAGAACATCAACATCGCCTAAACATTCAAAATCATTGCCGACACTATAATATTAGAAAATTAATAATCAATAATGCGTATATTTTGCATACTTATTTCTTTCAAACTGCGAGCCTAAAATAATATTATGAAACAATTGGACAGACATTTAACCCGCTCTTCAATCAGATATTCATCAAAAGGCTTCAACTGCAAATGCCTTCGTAAAAACCCATTTTTCTTTACTT
>OY757906.1:42780373-42870373 GCA_963585895.1 Sepioteuthis lessoniana | reverse complement strand
GATGTTTTTTTGCATCTAAAAGCTATCTCGACCGACAATTTTTTTTTTCTTTTTTCGTCCGAGAAAACAACTTTTCGCCATTCTTTAGCACTTATGGTTTTATATTCACAAGCGCACTCCATTCATTTCTCCTTGTGCTTCAATGTTAACCTTGGGTGATGAAATATTTTCTTATGCTTATCTTTTTTCGTTGTTTAAATGCTTTCTAATTGTTATAGTTCTGCAAGTAGCATCCCCAAGAGATTTCAATATATTCGATGTTGACGAAGTTTTCTTTTTTACTTCGCAAAAAAAATTCTTTTTTTGAATTGTGGTGATACTTTTTCTGGCCTGCCTGTCGGTTTTCTTCAGCAATACTTATTTGGACTTTTCAAGTAATAGCAGATAATGGTTTTTCTGCATCCTAAGGCTTTTGATATTTCTCTCTGAAAATTTTTGACCCTTTTCAGAGCGCTAATTTCAAATTCAGATAATTTACTTCCTTTTTCCATTTATGTTTTTAATATTATAAGTACTACAGTTTTAATAGCTGTTACATTACGTAGACTATATATATATATATATATATATATATATATAATTTATTTTTTTCAATTAAATTAAGTCCATTTTTGTTTAGTTTTTATTGGTGGTCTTATATTTATGTCAAAAAGGAATTTTTAAAGTAAGCATAAATACTAATATACATATAAACATGAATTGAAATTTCTTAATATTATAAAGTTTATTGTCTTTACGCTGTATCTTTCATATATCTGTTTTTCATTATTAAACATTGTAAGCAATATATTTTTCTTCACTTTTGAGGGTGGTCTTATATTTTTGTTCAGGGTGTATATACAAACTTAAACTTTTTAACAGCGTTGTAGATTTCATGTGTTCTAATCAAACGTTTTCGACAGATGATCTATTTTTAAAGAAACAGAGAATGTGTTTTTTTTTCTGTTGACCCTCAGATATATATATATATATATATATATATATATATATATATATATATATATATATACATCCACATAGAGACTGTTTCGTTTTATCAAAACAGTTCAGTGTGGCTAGACACACCAGATTCTCGAAGCTGAAATCGAACCCCGACTGACCCATACGACAGCCGTGCATTCTACCGCACAGTCACGTAATCGAAAGTATTTTAAACGGATATTCATCACTTTTGTTTTGTTTACATATATCGATTAACGGCTAACGATAACTCATTTCATTCGCAGAGCTTTGTCTTACGCAAATGTCAGTCGTTAATTCCCTCGCTTGAGAGCTAAACTCCAAAAGGGTGAAGAGACATATATTGTCATCTACAAACAGACTGATTCGTTGGAGAGAGAGAGAGCGAGAAAGAGAGAGAGAGAGAGAGAGAGAGAGAGAGCGAAATAGCGATATATATGAACAAGTTAAGTGGGTACCACGGATTCCCTTGAATCTCTTGCTATCTTAGTCATCGTCTAAAAAGATCATCTATACGGCATGAAATATTCGCAACAGAACTTATGGATGGAAGTCTTTGCTGATCGAACCACATTAATATGTCTATGTGTAGGAGATCAGATGAGAACGTCATTTATGAGTTTGACTCTGCTTCTCGGGTAGTGACCATCATTTTATACTCATTTTGGATAGTTCGTGGGGTGGAAGCATGAGAATATACAGCTGGGTTTGTGGAGTGCTAATTCCAAGATTTGTTCAAATCAGCTTGCAGCAGGTTGGTGTAATTCCAATCAAGGTTTTTCTCAAGTCACTTTGGAGCAGTCATACAAAAGTACTAACATGTCTATAACTTTAACAATATCAGGTTTATTTTTTCTAACAGGTCAGATTCCTATTTTATTTTAACTGTGAGATCGGTATATGATATTGTTAACTAATCTCTGAGAATAATCATTTAATTTGAGAATGAAATAGTATTCTTCAAAATAGTTTAGCACTCTTTTATCAAGTAAAAACAAAGCACTTGTTGTCGATTGCAGATTATATCGCAGAGAATTGGCTTGAACACGTGCATTAGTGAGAAGTAGTAGATCATTTGCGTAGACAGCATCCGTATTAGTATAAACTAATACGGATGCTTCATATCGTCTGCTTCTGAGCTTTTTAATGTGAAAACATTAATATTCATGTAAATTATTTTATAAGCGGCGTCTATTTGTGAGATAAAACAGTAGACGAACGTTAATCATTCCTCTATTTTAAACCGAACATCAAAACCGCATCGCCCTTCATGCGTAACTTAGGGCCACGCTCTGATGGGGTTCGAACTAAGACTTCAGTATTCAAAAAATCGCTTTCAAAGGTCAAAACCAAAGCCGATTTCCTTTGATGCAAGAATTTTGTTAACATAGCGACTTTTAACGTTAAGACATTTAAGAAAATATACCTGCTACCCAAGCTTACAGCCACTGAAGTCAAGTACAATAAAGACATCTGTGTATCAAAAAATAAATATTACCATAGTTTATTATAATGATAATACAATGATAACGGTAATGATAGGACATTTGTCTCAACATCTACATAGAAAAAATTAAAAGGTGGAGGTGCCCGTGGTGTAATGGTTATCGTCGCAGGATATGGACACGGCGATACGAGTTCAAATCCTAGACCTGAATGATTGCATTTCACATAGCACTAATACGCTTCGGAAAGGTATGAATTCAAATATACTCCCTCCAGCTATGGGTAAATAGTAGGGCAGACTAGGTTCTTCAGCCTTGGTGAGGCAACTAGTCTAGGAGTAGGACAACTCTAAAATTCAAACCTGTTAAACTCCGCTTAAAAATTGACCTTGTGTCATATCCTGCCCGAGCGGAGAGGTTGGTAAATATGATCTACATAGAAAAAATTCGTCTAATCCCGCCATTGGAGACGTTAGAATGCTTCTCAGTCCACGTGCTTTAAATAAATAGCATCGTGAGATACAACCAAAGAACTATATGTGCTACATTTTATGGCGAACCTTAAACAACACTATTGCTACGGTCAAACTAATACCAGTGATTACTCATACATCAGAACCTTCTTCAACAAACTATCTTTCTTTGTTTGACACAATCCCGAACGCAACGTTCTAATCATCGATGGATACATGAATGATCTAACAAAAAAAGGCAGAAATTATGAATTCTGCTTACATAACTCGCCAGAGAGAAACAGTGCATACTGAGCAGATTTTTCACTCCTGAACAATCTTGAGGGCACAAATAGCAAATTTCAAAAAAAAGGGAAGGAAAAGTATCGCCAAACATTTCCCCAAAAATGATGAAGCATAGATGACCATCAACAAGATGTAGATAAATAGCCTTCTGAAATAGGTATATTTCTTTTCAGACTGAATATCTTCAAAACACGGAATCGTCTCGAAAAAGATATGCCTAAGGCAGTGCAGAAATAAGAAACACACAAATAAATCCACGTATTATGACTGATTTTCACTTAACAATTGTGGTATGGACAATGAATATTAAGTAAATGTATAAAAAATTGATATTATTCGGGAGACATCGAAGAGATATATTACAAATGACAGTTATGTATACTTTGCTACTACCCATATAGACGCAGAAGCCAATTAAATACTAGTCAATCAAAGACCCAAATGTTGAGTTCCATAGGAGTCAATAGCAGTTAGGGAATACGAGATGATATGATGAAAGCGTTCCGACATGTTAAAAAAACAAAAACAAATGCCAACGCAAAGAATGTTAAGAACCTACATAGAGAACTAACGCATACCAAAAGGAACATTTAGAATTCATTCAATGTCAAATCAATAAAATCAGAAATTCGGATGAAGATAAACAATCACGATTAGCATGGCAGACTGTAAATGAAGTGAGAGGATGGAAGTGCACACCTAAGACAAACTAAAACCTACCAGCCAAGAAGACTTCCGAAGTGGAGAGGTCATTGCAAGATTATACACGAAAACCCTCCAGAAATCATTGATAAACTTATCACAAAATTAGTAATGGCCAGCTTGACATCATGCTCAGCGTGTTTACGGAGGAGGAACATGACGATGTATAAAAAGGACTAAAAGCAGAAAAAAATAAAAGCCTAAACGAAATAACTCCTGAAGTATGATGACACGAAAATCTGATCACGAATACTTTCGATTATACCAACTTTCTTTGATGAAAATACAATCGGAAAATGGACAAAAGGCTGAATCCTTCACTTTCGCAGAAATGTGAGGGGCTGTCCTTATAGTGTAATAGTTAAGGCAATGGACTGCGGAATTGTAGTAAGCGAGTTCGTACTCCAGTCGCATTATTACGTTCAGAACTCTCCTTATCCTCCCAGCTATGGGTTAAATAGTACCACTACTGTTCTTCTTGGAGAGGTTGATATGCTTTTAAACAAAGAAACCGAACCCAACCAGAAAAGTGATCAAGGAAAGACCAAAGAAATACAGAAGAATAACACTAATTGCTAAAGCTGCTTATGTTTATGATGTTCTGTTTCTCAATCGTATCTTATTCGAAATCGAGAAAATTCTAAAGGTAAATCAGGACGTCTTCAGAAGGAATCGTTTCACAACACCTAATAATCTGATAACGTATCGATTCATAAAAAAAATCTCGAGGAAAACTATTGTTCGTAGGTTTTATAAAGGCATCGATTCCGTATACAAAGGAAAGATAGAGCAAATACGGTCTCCCCAATGAATCTCTTAACGCTATAAAAACGCTTTACGAAAACGCAAAATCATTATTTTAATCACTAGTTGGAGACACCGAGTTCTTCGACATTGTTGCTGAAGTATTACAATGAGATACTTAGCGCCGTATTCCTTTATAATCTACTTAGACTACGTACTTCGATTATTACAAATCCCGAGAAAAATAGTTTCACATTCTAAAGTTTCAGAGCAGAAAGTTTGACAGGTACAGACAATGCACATTAATGCATAAACCTGGGCAGAATCCCTACTGCATAACCAAGACAAAGCAAATAAAATGTGTATAAAACAAAAAGGGGATATTTTCACTGATACTTAGTTGACAGTTCCCATAGTACAGATTCAGCATCTCTTCTACTAAAAGTGATGCCAAACTAGGATTATCGATTGCTGTTATTGATCATAGAAAAAAATCTGAACAATCTGATGAAATTAAAAAAAAAAGATTTCTTCCAAGCAATTGCTGCATCCATTCTACTTCCTGGATGCACCATATTGAAAACAAAAAAAAAAAACAGACAAAAAAAGCTAAAATGTTCGTGCTGTCTTCAACAAATACAGGAAACAACATCTCACAAAACAACAGCTGTATGGCCACATGCCTTCCATCTCCTAAAAAATCCATATCAGACGAACAAGACATACGTTGCACTGTTAAAAAAGCAAAGACAAACACATGAGCGACGTTCTGTTATGGACTATTAAACATGAGCCCAACTTGATGCGATTGATAACTGTTAAAGATGGATAGGAAGAGAGAAAGAGAGAGAGGGAGAGAGAGATTAGGTACCCTGATGAGCCGCTTAGGCGAAACTGTAGTGGGTTAGTTCTTGACTCAAGAAATAATTTTTGTCACGATATATATATATATATATATATATATATATATATATAACAGACAACGAAAAACAAAAATCTAGAATTTATTTGATCTTTTTGAAAACATCAGCGTTTATTATTTTTCGATGTTTTGAAACTCATACACATTCCCACGCGCTCATACGTACACACATGCACAAGCACACGTATACTCAGATGCACCAGTTTTTCATTCCGAAACTTATAGAGAATTTTTTGACAAGCCGTGTGAATATAACTCGTCAACTAATCACCGAAAAAACATACAGCTCATGCGTAAACTGTAACTATTCCCAATTGATTGAGCTCGTGTACAAGTAATGAGCGAATATATTCTTTACGTCTCAAGTGCGTAGTTTGTTTGTCAGACGCCCAAGAGTTGTATCTTTTTTATATAACATCTGCCTCAGTAAAATTCAGTTTAAACACCTTGTAGCAGATTAAAAATTATGGTCAGGACTTGTAAAACTTTTAAATATATAAATCGCGTATATAACACCCGAATAAAATTATCGCCACTAACATTCACCCCCTGCTTTATATCCCTGTTAATATAAGTTGGAATCTGTAATTAAAAATGTTTGCAATTTTATGCGAGTAGCTTTAATAAAAACACACCTGATGTGATAGATACCACCGAATCAAGATTTCTATAAAATGATGACAGGGATGGTGAACATATGGAGGCTGTTTGGAAATATATCATCAATGTACTTCCATAGATTAGTCCTTGTTTTTTAAATCACTCACTATATCAATTTATCTATCTGTAAAACCAAAGATTTCGGTAATAACACATTTTCAGTTTTTTTTTTGTTTTTGTTTTAAGCGCTCATAGATTTTAGATGAAGTACGCTGTTTGTACTAAATCAATGTTAGCCTAATGTCTAACTTCTGAAATGAGTTTAATCACAAATGATCTAAGAAGACGGACCTTACTTTAATAAGAGAAGCTTCAACTACTCCTTAATATTTCATCACAATCTTTTTATAACTTCGATTCTTACAAAAACTGAAAACGTTTCTATTAAAATATATCGGATCATATAAAACAGAAACAATTCTGTGAATAGGTAGAGTTCAATCAGAAAATAAATCCTTACGCTGAAATCAGTACGAAATACAATTTCATTTTTATATTTTTGCCCAATAGTTTACTGCATATATTGATCTAGTTGTAGTACATGTCAAGTACGATTGATTGGTCCAGTAAAATATCACAACAGATTAAGCTATAGTCTTTTTCGTTGATTAAAAATTTGGCCTGAATGGTGACAAACAGTAATTATTTGCTTAGAGATTTACGATGTATTGTCAATTTATGTAAATATGTTTCTATGGAATTGTGCGCGAACCTTCGTACAGTCTTAATGGAAATGAGTAAGATTTGAGAAATATGTAAATTTTAACAATTTCAGTTTTTCTCCAAATCGTTATTCTTAAATAAACAATAATACGTTGTATTGATTTTATAATTACCGCATAATAAACAACAACTTTTAGTAATATGCTGTATTAGATTTGGACAATTATATTTGTAAGACAAATAATGCCTTACTTTTTCTTTTTTATTTTTTTATTTTAAGAAATCTAAATTTCTCTTCCTTTAAAACTACTTGTAAAGGATATATTTTCCTTGCTTAAATTAAAAACAAAACAAAAAAAAAACAGCATGTGTTAAAGTGAGAGAGACAGACAGACAGATATACTGATATAGGGAGGGGCGGACAAACAGAGAGAGACAGAGAGAGCAGAGAGCAGAGAGATATAGAGAACGATTGACGGACAATGAAAGGGAAACAGAGATGGTAGATTTAACACTTTTCAGTTGTTATTTAATGGTAAAGTAATTCACACCGGTTATTCTTTTTTTTAATACAATTCAAACCAATCACGTATTTTTGTTTGGGTTAAAAACAAATCAAAGTATTACTGAGAAATATTTATTTATTTTTTTTATCAAAATCAATTTCTTCCAAACTTTTATTCTAAAAGGAAAATCATTTAAAACTCTTCCTATTTAGAAGGAAAACACTTTTTTGTTTAAAGAATTTTGTTTAATTTTCTGCTCTCATCATGAAGGAGATAAAAATTCAATTTTTCCTTCAATTAATCTTTATTGTTAAGTACGTCATTTTTGGTGTCAGCTAAAAATCATAGTTCAATATTGATCTAATACGACTCCTCGTTGACTAATATCATTAATTCAGAACATAATATTTTTCGTCGGAGAGACCCAGTTAAGACTAACCAAAAAGATAAACCATACATATTTTTTTTATTTTCTTGATTATTTTTTGCTTCAATTTTTTTCGTTCTTGCGAAAGCAAAAAGTACGTTCAAATGTCTCCCTGATTTCAGTAGGTATGCATACCAATTTTGATGTTGCTTCTTCAAACCTTTAGCCATATACTGATAAATAATCCTCTAATGCTCACTGCAGTTTGAGCCGAGTTCTTTCGATTTTGGTGAACAGTTTCTAATTTCTTCTTAAAAATTCCCCCTAGTATATGCAATGAATACGTCCTGTAAAACGGAAGCCATCTGACGTAGACATGCAATACATTTCCAGTATTTCTACAACACCAACAATCATTGTTTGTGCCATACAGCCACTCCTTGTTCATAGATATCCCCTAGGAGGTTTTCGAAATGCAACTTCAGCACCGGTTTTTCCGTTTTACTTGTTATGCAAGTCAAGATAACATAGGTATTGACATTGTTGCAAAAGGGAACCGGTCAGTAGTCTATTTATTCTGTCCTGCAAAGCGACAAAAGCATAAAATCTCGTTTCCGACAATACAAAGCAATACATGAATCGTATATAAAGTGTCTACATTCGGTTTATTTTATAACACACACACACACACACACACACACACACACACACACACACACACACACACACACACACACACACACACACACAGATGTATAAGAAAGAAAGGGCATGGTTTTTATTGGGGAGCTCTTCTATTTCTTATTTTTTGTATATGTGTTTATTCGAATCTATCTATGGTGCTTCATACTGATGCCATTCCGTTTCTGATTGTATCTTATATAAAATAGTACTCTTTACTATCCAATATATATATATATATATATATATATATTATATATATATATATATATATAATATATATATATATATATATATATATGGGGGGGTTGGTGTACGTATGCATGTATATAGGTATATATTTGTGTGTGTATGTAAATGTTTGTTTATATATATATATATATATATATATATATATATATATATATATATATATATATGTACATGTGTGTGTGTGTGTGTGTGTGTTTTCTTTTGTATGATTGTTTGTGAATAGTTTGTAGGTAATCATTTTTGGTATTAAATGAATCGTCGAAAGGCGAAAAACAAATTAGTACCCGCCCTCAAGCATTACAGGTCTCCACCCACAGCTGAATGTTGCGCCCCATAGGGGATTTCATTCTACTGCAATGGTATATTTCATGTATTCTTTTGTCCTAGATGCCTGGATGGGGATATTTTGATAGATAGATAATAGCTCTGCTCTAAAAGAATCAAAGAAATATTTCTTTAAATTAAAACTTAAAATTTATTCTTTGAATGAAGACGTTTGAACAGCTGAGTAACTTATACCATAAAATAACAAAAATACTGAAGTCTAAAAGCCTTCACTATGACAAAGTAATGATGTCTAAGAAACGAAGCATTTTTATCAGTAGTCTCGTTAATTTTTGATCATCAATATTTGTTGAAACACAGGATTGTGCAAGAGGAATAAGATCCCTTTCCACCAAGTATAGCTTTTCATGATCCTTCCTTGTTTTCTGTAAACTGAAAGGTGTTTTCAAGGTAAAGTTTGAGTTGGTGGTTGACATTATAAGAAATACTATGACACATTTTCACATTATAACAAAATAGCAGTTTGAGTCATGCTTCTACCAACGGAAATCTCCTCTATTAAGTGGATTGAATCCAATAAAAAATTGTTTGAAATTCAACGTTTCATTCATTGTTACTTTCTGTCACCATAGATACACTTTCAGTTTTGATATTTTATAATGCGCATCGGAGACACACAAAAAATCACATGTCGTCAAGCCAGTTTTAATAGCACTCAGTTTCTAATGGTATGCTGGTTCATGCAACAGTATATTCATGAAAAACTATGTGACCAAATCACATGAAGTCTTGACTGGATTATTTATAAAAATGAAATTACTAAAGCCATAAAACCGTGTATTAAAAGTATTACAGAAATCTGAAAATGCATTTAAAAGAAAAGCCTTATTAAATAGATAAGCGTGAAATGAATATTCACATACTTCGCATAAAATACGATCTTTTCAAGGAAAAACTCTTTTTTACAAAATCCTCAATAGTGTGAATCACGTAGTCGTCATGACTAAGAATACACTGGCTTCATCCCCTAGAGAAGTGTAAGGCCCCCGCCCCAAAAAAGTTATAAGATTCCTCAAAAAGGGTGTCCATAGATTGACACCACTTCTCTTTATCGGTGATTATCAGGTTCTCGAGATCTGAGATGTGTGGAGTACTAATTCATTGCATTTACTCTTAGGTCTACTTGATGTGGGAGAAATTGCTCTGTTCTTATCTACTTATCAAAATGACCTGTAAAAAAATAATAGTATTTGGTTTGAATCCTTGATGCTATGTTAATGCAAACTTGTATTAAGACTAGTTGCTTTCTGCTAAAATTGTTTACGAAGGATTATAATTTGTAATAGTTTGAAACCAAATGATTGTGTGAAAAAAATATTTCTAATCAAATAAAAATAATTACTTGAAACTATGTATTTGAGTGAAAATCATTAATATCAAAAACGAATATATAAAACATACGAATGCGTGCAAATATTTCTATTAGTTAGGATAATTTGATATAAAAAATATGAAGGGATTCTTTAGAAACAAAAACACAAAAATGTATATAGGCATGTACAAAAAGTGCAAATCCTTAATCTATTGGCATAAAATAATCATAGACAGGTTGACATGCCGTTAAAATAAATACATCGATAATGGCACAATAATGTGGATCTAATTCGTATATAGATAGAGAAAGAGATTGGTTGATTGATTGCACCAGTGCTAGATATACCCTTTCCTTGGTAAAATTCACCAAAGTCGAGTGTATGATAAATGAAGAAAATTCCCTTAAAATCTCCCTTCAAAATCCTGGTCATAGCGTAAGTTTAATACCACTAACGACCAAAAGGAGATTAATAGACAACTATATCTGGTCACATGTTTGAATTGAAACAGTAAACGAGAGTTAAATAAGTAAAATCTCTGAAAATTTATTCATTTATATGAATATCTATAAGCAAATATATACACATGGGAGTAAAACGTCGAAAATATAGATTACTTGATTTAAACTTTGATATTCTACACGCGGAGTTCGCACGTTTCAGTCTGTAAGTGAGTAATTTACGGTTAAAAAATTACGCAATTTCATCAAGAGGCTCTAAGGAATACATTTATCAATATTCAAGAAGACTTGTTCAATTGATATAAAGTTCATTTTCAGATTACTGAGAAAATATCATACATTGTCGTTCAAAAGAACAAAAAGGTTCTACTTATGTCTCATAATTTTTAATGCCTCTTCTGGATGTATTTTAAAAATCAATTGGAGAAGACATTATGGGATGTGGCTTTTTGGACAGGACTATTTCATATTTCTTGATAGCAATATCTCATCAACTAAAAGCAATGCAAATATAGGTATAAGTAAAGCATAGATTTCTATTGATAGGATAACGTTCATATGGAAATTTCATCTCAGATAAAATAGAAAGGGAATTCTTCCAAGTTGTGTCAATATTAGAAACATTGGTTTTGGTTTCTTTGTTTTATGGGATATCAAATCTTTTTAGGTTATTTCATGCCAAAGCCATTCTCCTAAAAGAACAGCAGTGGTACTATTTAACCCATAGCTGTGAGGATAAGGGGGTTCATACCTTACCCAAGGGTATTTGCCCAAAAGTGAATTTAATAACGCGACTGGAATACGAACTCGCTTACTACGATTCCGCAGTCCATCGCTTTAACCATTACGCCACGAGGACACCCCCCCTTACAAAGATTGGTTTCATATAGTTAAGCAAAGGTTGATTTATAATTAAACAATCTCCGTTGCATCTAACTTCTTTTACAACTAGTTACATAATACTTAAGGCTTAAACGAAACGGTTGGAGAAAATATGGAGCTATACAAAGGTGTTGTGTGCTACTTTGAATAAATATTAGAAGTAGCATTCCTCAAAATTGCAGTTGAATTACAATATACTTATCATTCCCTAAACCATTCATATAAGATGAACAAGACATGTTAGATACCCTTGGGGAAAAGTATGAACACCCTTATCTCACAGCTTGGGGTTTAAAATTACCACAAGGAAGGCTTTTGTCGTATATAACCCACAATGTTTATATGTACCATTAAACAAAGAAACCAAATAATCCAAAGGCACTGATGTAAGAGCTAACTACAAAGAGACGTTTACCGCTGGAATCCTGCACATAGGCACGTTAGTATAAGCCGCCAAGAAAAATATCTTAGATCCATCTACTCGGTGTGGGCTATAATTACCGTGTAGAGGACTTACCAAATGCCATGACCGATAGGAGGGAATACCTAGAAAAAGTAAAGGAAAACTGTGCTATCATCACGCTTTAATGATGATGATGGTGATGATGATTTTTGTGTCGCATAATAATTGTTATATTCTACGTGTTACATTTGTATTCAGAAGTAAAAAGTGCTATTGGAAAATTCTGCTGTTTATTACAACTAATTCCAACACTATCCTCCTGCTCAGTAGACGAATCATTTACGTAGAGAATTTACTCATTTTTCTTCGTTTTCTCAGCTTTGAATAAATTCAATTCAAATGGTTTTGGGAGGTAACATTCAAACTATCGCACTGCAGTTAGCTAAAATATAATAATTTTGTAAGCTTTGATTTTTTTTTTTGTGCTACAAGATCATAAAGAATGTGCTTTCCAATTGGTATTCAGCGAGAGTTGGCAAAGAAAAATATGTATGGTTAGATTGATGCATTACCTTTATTAGTTTAGCAATATCAAAAACTATATATATAAAAAGAGACAGACATTCAGACAGAGACAAAGAGGCAGAGAGAGCAAGATAAGATAATCGGTCAGGTAGGCATATAAAGACAGTTGGAATTGATGGGGATATTTTAAGAATTTTGTCGGCTTTAGATGATGGCTAGTTGTATGTATATCAGAAGGCAAATGCTAAAGCCTCTCCAATCCATATTGAAAAAGAAATAAATAAAGCTTAATTACAAAAAGAATTCATTTCTGTTTAATTGCTGTTGGAGAATCAGTTACGATATAGGAAAGCATCGGTCCGTCTACATGCAAAAGCGTTTGTGTGTAAGTGCATTCACTTCTACACAAGAAAGTTAATTGCGATTGCATACACAAACCTTTTGATCCATTACTTAACTCCAGATATTTGTTATTTTGATAATTATTATGCCCAGATCTCTCTATCACACACTCTCTCTCTGTCATTCTCAGTCAGTCTGTCTGTCTGTCTCTGTCTGTCTGTCTCTTTCTCTCTCTCTCTCCCTATATATATATATATATATATATTTGCGTATCGACTGAACTCAGCCGTGGGAACAGAATGTGACGCAAGGTCAGTTTTTAAGCAGAGTATATAAGCATATGAATGAACACACACACACACACACACACACACACACACACACACACACACACACACACACATATATATATATATATATATATATATAATATATATATATATACAAAGAAAGTACGAGGATCATTAAATAAGTTTTCAACTCAGGTCTATTGACTTCCTTACTCCGCCCACACTTCTCATCATCTATCACAGACTTCCTGCTTTCTTTGAATCTCTTATGCCACTCAAAAACAGATGTTCGATTCACGCAAGATAGTCCAAAAGCAGTCTGAAGCATTCCATACGTTTCTGTAGCATTTTTTTCCAAGTTTAAAACATAATTTTATTTCATATCGTTCTTCTAAAGTGTCCTGACTTCCAGATTGCATTTTTGAAATTCACCAGCTGTGACAATCAGGCATTAGTAGGGTGTATTCCAATTGCTGCTGTAGCTTTTGATTTGAACCTGAAATCATGAATATTGGCCAGTCATCTCATAAGATGTATAGAAATAACATACTAAATTTTCAAGAGTCTTCGACAATTTTAAATGCCGGTAGAAAAGAGTATGGAAACTTATTGAATGCCCTACGTATATAAGAGACAGCTACAGAGACGGAGAGACAGAAAGAACTTCTTCGGGGTCGACAACAGGAAACGATATTATACTCATTGTACTCACTCTGACTTAGTTTATGTTCTCCTTGAGTTCATTTATGTGTATTGTTTCATACACATATTTTCGTTATCCATTCATGTCTTCCGGAATTGCATTACACCGATTCGTCTTAAAACACCTACACGTTGTCTCATTTGATTTCATGGCTTCGGGTTCACGAAGAGTTAGAATCTGCAGACAGAGTGTGTCCACATTCTCCCTGCCAATGAGTAAGAATTTGTTTTATCTCAAATGCAAAATAGCAATTTGTCTATTTTGATATAGTATCTGTTCATATTAATACAACGTTTGCAACTTTTTTCAATCTCTGGGATACTTTCTGCAAGTCCCTTTTCAGAAAAGGTTTTTTCATAGGCACTTTTCATTTCTTTTTTTTTCCTATCTTTTTTTAAAACAAGATGTATCTGATGTGGGTTTCAGCACTGAGAACAGTAACTGCCTGCAGGGGTTAGATCTAAAGTGAAGATCGGCTGGGCATTGAAAGCTATCTGTTTGGATATGTAACTCTACACACTTGTCTCATCGAAACACACTAAGCAATGTCCGAGAAAATACATTGGCAAAACTAGAAAGAAACTCAATAAACAATTGAATATAGAAGGGACATGAAAATAATCCACACACTTCATTTAGTATTATTAGAAAGCCAATGGCTCTCGATTTGACATGTGAAGAGTCTCTAAAATACTTATCACGACGGTGTTTTTATAATTCAAGTTTGTTTGTTTGGGTTTGATGAACTATCAACCTTTGCAGGTTATTTAATGCCTAATCCACATTTACACAAATGAAAAACTCTATTTCAAACAATTCAGTTTTGCAAAATTATATTAATTGCCCAAATCATTTCTATTTCAAGCTTATTCAGTTCAGTCGAACTGTTCTAATTCGAACAATTCAGTTTAGTATAAGTTTAGTTTTTGTTTACTCCCAGTTAAACCTAAAAATAAATTATTTCAAACAATTCAGTTTAGCCTAAATACACTCTCAATGTTAAAAACTGTTGTATTTCAAACAATTCAGTTTAGCATACAAAAAAAGTTTCATTTCAAGAAATTCAGTTTAGCATCAGAATGTAGTTTAAAAGTCAAAACAGTTCTATTTCAAGTGAATCAAGGTAGCCAAATTAAGCAGCTTAAATTTTGAAACAGTTTTATTTCCAGCAATTCAGCTTAGCATAAGTACACAGTTTAGTACGATTTGACCCATAGATATGGCCCCATCAGGTGCTACCACATCGTGCCAGAATGATGGCAATGAAGGGGCACTCTGAATTCCCCAAAGCTCCTGTATTCCTAGAATCTCACCATCAGATTCTTTAGTGCAATATCCAAGACACTCATTGGTGGTGGGGTCTTACCTCTCTGTAGAGATACAGAGAGTGTATTCTACAGCGCCAGCTGACTGGGCAATATAATCCAAGAGTTACCTACCGTAAATTATCGGCAATTTTTTTTTTTCCGAACAAAACTTTCTTCACTCAGATGATGTAGATACTTTTCTAGAGTTTAAGAAGAAGAAAAAAAAAAAACTTAAAAAGCTAACAAGAACAAAAGATCGGAAAAAAAGAAAGAACAAATCGTATACTTTTCTCTTAGTACACATGAATTCATTTTGGAATTATGAGTTCATCCCGATGAGGCTAATCCACTAGTAAGTCATGCTTATGTCATTCAAATACAATATTCTTTCTTTCCTACTTGCTTCCCTTTTTTCAGTCATTCTTTCTTTCTCTCGATCACTCTATCTATGTCTGAATACGCACACGCGTACAAAAAGACACATCCACACCTAACTGCTTTCTTCTAATAAAAATATACATACATACATAAATAGCTTTTATGGTAGAATTGCTATGCTATCAAGAAACTGCTGCTGAAGCAAAACAATGTCAGAAGGCTCCGGTGGTTCAAGGTGCACAAAGACTGGACAAAAGAATAGTGGAATAAAGTCCTTCGGACTTGCGAAATTCTAATTCTTTGGACTGTATAAGAAGGTCTATATGGGACGGAGAGCAGATGATAGATTTACAACTCCCTGTTTAACACCGACCGTAAAGCATGGAGGGGGCTATGCTATGGTTTGGGGAACTTTGGTTAATTGCAAAATCAGGGATTTACACTCCGTGTTGGGCAAATTGAATCAAACCATCAATCACAGCGTACTACAGAACCACGTGATTCAATCTGTAAAGTGTTTTGTGGGTCAAAGATGTGTATTTATGCAAGATTATGACCCAAAGCATATTAGTACACTCAGCCAGAGGTACATTGAAAAGGAACACAACGTCCTTCAACTGATGTCTTGGCTGGTGCAATGAGCACCTTAAATCCCACTTAACTTGTGTGGGATGAGGGGATGAATTTGACCGAAAAGTCAGACATAAATAATGAAAAAGTGCAGCTCACCACTGGCAAGTCTTGCACGAAAGCTTGGTATAACTATTTTTTGTCTACTTCCCGTTTTTGGTGGAACAAATGCCGAGAATCTGCTAAGCAGTAATAGCGGCTAAAGAGGGTCATTTTGATGAATCAAAAGTTGAAGAATTTTTGTTGGTGGTTGGGGTTGAAATTCTATTGTGTGTGGCTCAGGAAGACTTATATTTAGTATAATAAAGAAAACCATTGAGTTGTTTAACGTGTTCCATTAAAAATAATCCTTTTAAGATGAGAAATAGCATTTTTGGCCAAATACCTTTGACTGGTAGTACATATATATTTCTGCCTATTTTGTCGTTGATCTGTTCAAGTCATCTTATGAAATATTTGACCTCTGAAGAGAATGAATTTGCAAAGGCACTAAATCTTTCTGAAGCCATATTTTTGGAACGAACAGGGAAATGACCAACCTAATGCAGCTCTCTATAAAGATATTAACAATATTTCATTTCATAAGATCAACTTCGGATGTAGCAGCAGCATTCAGATATGTCGTTAACACTTTTTTCCGTCTATTCTTTACCTTAAGTAAAGTTACCTTCCTCCGAAACTAGCTCTCCCACATCTTTTTCTTTAAATTTTATATATACATATATATGATCACTCATAGTTTTTTTCATTTTACTGTTTGTTAATGCTTAGATGGCTTCAGCTGGCACCGAAAGTGCTTGGAAAAGTATGGCTACTTCTGGTTTATTCCATCGAAATATCAAAAGGCTCGTACGATAACTTCATGGATCAACAATAAATAGACCAAAACGAACTATGTGTCCTATTTAATCATACATAGATACGTATATGTGTGTATGTGTGTGTTTGTACAAGTGTATATATATATATATATATATATATATATATATGAGGGACGTAAAAAAGTTTTAATCCTCACACAGAAATAAAAGCCAATGCAGAAAATTTTACTTATGTTAACTCTATGATTGCAATAAAACTACAGATCCTAGTTTAGGATTTCTGTTATAATTTTTGTGCAGCTGAGGAAAGAAGACAGCTATCTAACAAAACTAGAGTCTTACTGAGACATAATGAAGAAATATTATGACCTATAAACCATATATATATATATATATATATATGCGCGCTCGCGCTAGCCCGTGTGTGTGTACGTGCAGGTTTGTGTCTCTATGCGTGTTTGTGTGTGTCTGTCCTTGAAAGTTTGTATGAATGTGCCTAGGTGTATCCAAGAGAAATCTTGTGGTCTGAATTTTGGCTAATCTGTAAAATTGGAATTATTTAGGTAAGAGGCGTATTAGGTTAATGTAGATATAATATTAGAATATAAGACTGATATATATATATATATATATATATATATATATATATATATATATATATATATATATATGTGTGTGTGTGTGTGTGTGTGTGTGTATGTGTGTGTGTGTGTGTGAGCATATGTATGCTTATATCTATGTATATATATACATGCATATGTTCATTTGCTTATGCATGTATGTGAATGATAATATATGCATGTGCTTATATATATATATATATGTGTGTGTGTGTGTGTGTAAGTGTGTGTGTGTGTGTATATATATATATATATATTTACACACACACACACACACACACACACACACACACACACACACACACACACACACATATATATATATAATATATATATATATATATATATATACTAGCATATATATGTGTGCATGTATATAAATGTGGATGTGAATTATGATACGTGATTACAGTTATGAATAGCTCTCTCGAAATCAAAAGTAATAAGTTTGCCAAGATCTCATTGCATTTGTAATTATACAAATAATTCCAGTGTTTTATTGATAATTGTGAAACATCATTGGGTACAAATGATCAATGAAATAAACTAGAAAAATAAAGTTTCCTTTTGAATTGTATAAATTCAGGATTTTGGGCGCAGGGCTAATTCGTAATTAAATTTATGCTGAATGTAAACAAATACGATTGAAATCGAACCAAACATTGTAGATTCTAAAATATTACTCCATCAGATTATCTGTTATTCATCATCCAATTATGAATCTCATAATAATTTCATTTTAGATAAGTGACAACCACATTAAGTTATCGTCATGCTTTCAATTAAAACCAACCAGTGTAAATAATCAATAACTGAAATGAGTCTAACCTAGATATACATCGAAATGACTGCGAATTAACTTGCAATTATACATAATGGTTGTTCAAAAAAGTTTAATGGTAAGTCAGACAGAAAAGCCATAGCTAAACCTGTTTTTGCGTTAGCGAACTCAGTCGAAGGTGACTCGAAGGCTTCCTTTTCAATAGCTACTACACTGTACTACATTACGTGGATTGCTCCACTTTATCATTGATCCTTACCTTATAAAGCTGAACGTTAAGCTAGGCGGCATCAAGTACTATTTTTGAGTCTTTGGTATGACTCAAGCCGGACTTTTGGCGATCAATCGACTCATTAGGCCATAGTTCGTATAAAACTAGAAAAACAACTATATATATTTTTAATTCTGAACTGGCGAGAATCATAGAAACATCAGAGGTATATCACAAATCTATCATCTGGCGAGTGTATTTTTGAACGCTCCTCGTACATATATATATATATATATATATATATATATATATGAGGGAGAGAGAGAGAGAGACACAGAGAGAGAGAGAGAGAGAGAGAGAGAGAGGCTCCGAGTCATAATGATTATGTTCATTGCAAAAAAAGACTGTGACCCGAGTCCAAAACTGAATGAGACTTTTTGTATTTCCTATCGAGATTATACCGTATGGAAAAATATGAATCCAACTATACTTCCTCCTTTTATGGATAAATAGTAAGGGACTTTACACTCTTTAACCTCGATATGTCAATTGGTCAAGGTGAAATAAAATCAGAATTAAAACCTCTTAAACTCCACTTAGGAATGACATTGTGTCATATGCTACTCGTGCTGCATACACGCGCATATATATATATATATATATATATGTGTGTGTGTGTGTGTGTGTGTGTGTGTGTGTGTGTGTGTGTCTTCATTCATAGAGTCAACTGCGATATTTTTGGGGACTTCTTTTTAACTCCTTCCTAAAAATAATAAAATCTAAAACCGGCTGGTGAACACAATCTTTCGGGTTTATTGTCAGGTCTACAATTTATCTACCAATCACCAGACACTTTTAAACAAACAAATGATTTTCCAAACTGTTTTCATATGATTCTATCGTCGTTCTATCCCAGATATTTAGTCCTGGAAAAAAGCCAACGTTTTCGTTATTTATCTCCGTTATTTTTAATTTTACATTCAAAGTATATATATATATATATATAGTCTGAATCAAAAATTTTCCCATTAAAAAAAAATATTTCTGTCAAAGAGACAATTTAAAAGATACACTACATTATATCTAAAAGAAAACTGAAAAAATGAATAAAATTAATTTATATTACATCAACGCGAAAATTCTATGTAGACAGCTCGATCTTTTCACTTTAAATTCTTACTTAAAAAATTAAATGAAATACTACAGCCAATAAAAATTTTGTTATATTAAATCTCAACTAGTCATTAATATTTTTTAAAAATGCAAATTAGAATCTAAAAGAGGAATTATAGAAAAACATCTAATTCAGTCGTTGTTTGGATCATCTCTCAGCAGCTTATCTAAACAAAGTTTTTGCTAAAAAAAAGTCGATTTCTATTCTAAAAAAATAGTTAATCTTAGTGCTAAAATAGGCCCAAGAAGCTGAAATTTCTGTATCAATATGTTTGCATTTATTTAGTAATCAGTCCATTCGTGTTATCTTTAAATTTAGAGGTATTTTACAGAAGACAATATTTGACTTGCAGCGAAAAATTTGAAGGATCAAAGCCCACACTAATCTAAGAAATATTTTCCATCTTTAACTTATAAAAATCCATTAAAAAGTTGATTTATCTTTGATTCTAATTGGTAAAATTAGAATCAAAGATAAATCAACTTTTTTTATATATAATTTCTAGCCTCTCGTCATCTTATGAATTAATGAATAAAAATATTTCTTATGTTGGTATGGACTTATATTGTATCAACTTAAATACTTATCGGTTTATCTATTTGGGAAAAAATCTTTTTTCCTAAAAGATATGTATCAATTGCACACATTACTCATTTACCGTTATTTAAACGAATATATGTGTAGACATTTTATTGTGTTAAAAATATTCGTAGTACTATTCCATCTACATCCTACTGATAAAATAAGTCCGTTGCAGTCGCATATATGTTTAAGGTATAGATATATTTACTTTCTTAATAGTGACACTTTCACACAAGATCTATTACACAAACATAATTTATCAACTCAGACTTAAACCACACAAACTACTAGATTGAATGTATCATCTCTTTCCTTATAACGTAAATATTGCATATATATATATACATATATATATATATATATATATATATATATATATATATATATATATATATATATATATATATATATATATATATTCTCTGACTAATATCTTTTCATTAAAAAAAAAATGTAAGTTCTTTTTTTCAACCAACTTTTCAGTAAATTTAAAGAAATAAAATTTATACATCTGTGTTTTTATTCAAGCATTTACACCTTTATCCGCTATTAATACCTATATATGAGCTGTCTAGAAGTTGACAACTTTAACTGAACTGTTAGTCCCGCTGCACACAGCTCCTGAGGGACTATCTTAAAATTTATGGCTGTTTTGGGGCTTAAGTAAACAACTTTTGAAAATAAAAGATTATATACGAAGTTTGTCTGAAAATAACGGGATTAGAGCCACAAAAATGTATTTAGATTCCAAACAACAAGTTATATTGTTTTCTCTTCAAAATAATTCTCATCAGATCAAATGCACATTCCCTTCTTTCGTTGCCATGCCTCTTTGCACTGCAGAGTAGGTCCTTCTAGGATAACCATCAGACACTCGATACATTCTGTTCATGGCCTCCATGAGTTCAAAAAGGGTTTCCTTGATAATCACTTTAATCTTGAATAAAAGAACAATCTCACATGATTCAAGATTAGGTAAACAGGGAGGTTGCTCCAGTACGCTGATGTTCCACTTAGTTAGGAGTTGTCGTAAGCTCAGGACATTATTAACACTTGCATTCTCGTGGTAAAGTACCAACGATTTGTTTTGACGCTTCTCTCGTTTCTTATAGAGCGCTGATTGAAGTATACACGACAGGATCTTCTTGAATATTTGCTGACTGGTCAGCTGATCCTGTAACTCTCACATTGGAGGACGTCATAAATATGACTTTTGACTTTGTCTTACTTTTCTCGGCCTCTGGAACGGAAAGGACTTTAAAATACTGTTCCAGTGCTTGGTTTCCGGTTTGTACTAATAGATCAGGTCTCCTCACCAGCAATGACTCAACGAAGCAAGTCTGGTTTACTTTGAAGATGATCGATCAGGTTCTGAGAAAATTTGCTAAGGGGCTCCTTCTGAAAATCATTCGGCAGTATTGGCACCAATTTCGCATGCCCAAATCTTTAGTGATAATTTTCCAAACACTGTTTCTCGTATCCAGCTGATTTGGTTAATTTCAAAAGATTTGGACTATAGAATATGGCCTATGCGTCTCTGTAGAGGGGTAATTCCCCTGCCCGTCCAACGAGAGTACTGAATTTAACAAAACAATCTGACAAAGAAGTTTCACGCTTGGATCTCTGAGAAAGTGGAGTACCCCTTCATTACTATAACTCTAGGTTCCCTCCAAATCGGAGTGAGAGAAGCAGTTAGGGTCCAATCTATCAGGCAAATAGAACTATTAGCCTGGGTATGACAACAAACTACATCTGATAGTGAGGCTCTAGTTCTTGATCTTTCGAGGGAATAGGGCTTCCTCCCTTTCATTACCGTTTCTTCCCCATCCAATTTGACCCGGTGGAGTAGTAACTGTTTGCGTCCCCTCTGTGGGTCAAATAGTCCTGTTTAAACATTTAACTGTGAGTAAAAAAATATACTAATGTTAAATTGAATGTTTCGTGTGCAATTGCAACACTTGACACCATGTAACTATGTGCAAGTAAAAATTCAGTGTTATGAGTACTTTAATGCATTTAAAAGTGTGAAAACGAATTATTAAAATTAGGTAGGACGATTAGTGTTTGATAGAAATAATTGAAAGCATTCAACTAAGTGCAAAAAAATGAACTTTGGCATGTTTAAATGTTTCCTGTAAACTATCCGTGCACAAATAATATATATATATATAGTCATCCACAGACACACCTGTTTTTTTTTCTATCAGAACTCTTCGGTACGGCTAGGCAGGCGATATTTCCGAAGCTATATATATATATATATATATAGAGAGAGAGAGAGAGAGAGAGAGGAAGATAGATTGAGAGAAACCAGATTCAGAATTAAATAACCTTCAAGGGTTGATATGTCTTAAACCCGATTAAAAATTGAAATATCAAGCGATGATAGCCACATGCCACCTGCTTTACCCGCTCGACGTTTACTTCAGTCCTGCTTTTTGAATTGTTCTCGCTCATGGAGTCACTTTCATCTCACTCTTGGAACATCTGCCACTCAAAATAACATCTGCATGATATGGTATTATCACTATTCCCCTACTGAAGCCTTTCAGTTTCTTGAGTGAAGGTTTACCCAGCCTGCCTAAAACATTCAGGTTTATTCATTGATCAGTGCTCCTTGTTTGTTCCTTAACGTTTATAACCGAATGACTTGAAAAAGAAATGGTGTATACAAAGTGTGGGGAAAACAAAATGGTGTATGAAATCTAAGATTAAAGTAGACACATCAAAGATATCAGGGGAAGTAAGACGACCCAGTCATCCCTCTGCCGGCCATTGGTCACACTGCACAACCACTAATACACATCTTTAGAAAGACGTCACATTAGTTTAGTGGGTAGAGTGTTCGCTAATGGACCAGAAGCCCGGAGTTGAACCACAGATCGAGTCATACCAAAGACTCAAAAATAGTACTAGATACCTTGTTGCTTAACACTCAGCATCATATAATACGTATCAAGGGTAAAGTGAAGCAATCCAGGAAGAGACATATATATATATATATATATAGTATAAATGCTTAAATATGTATATAAGATATATATGTACAAGCTATATATATATATATATAGCTTTTACATATACATCTTATATATATAAATATATATATGATTTGAATATATATTTTATACGTGTTTAAGTAATTCAGTAGAAGAAATAAATAAAATTTTAAAACGGAAGTTACAGTCTGCTTCGAATAAACCCAACGCTGATTTTACAACTTTCACGTCTTACTTTAACTTTTTTTTAAGGAAAAATGTTGTTGGACTTATTTAATTTTTTTGTTATTGTTCACCGAACTGTAAATAAAGAATATCACACTGTGAGTGTTGCAACGATCTATTGTGTTATATATATGAACACATTTTTTTTTCTTTTGTGTGTCTCTATTGCCCATCTAGTCGTAATAGGAAACTAGTTACTCTTTAAAAAGGATCATTCAGTTTATTTGTACCTTACTTCTAAAGTAGAAATATTACTTTCTGGACAGCTATATTTTACAGAGTAACCGTGCCAAGTACGTTGATTTTGATTGTTTTATTTAACAACATATAAAACTCATACACATTATTTAATACCGAAATATGTTTTATTTGTAAATGATTGATTATTACAATTTTTGGTATTAATCTTTTCAACGCCCTTGTGTAATCTTTTAGATATCTCTCTATTTGTGAATGATAATAATGTTTTAGCTTACAAATATGTGTTATCAAGTAACCGAAACGAATAAAACAAATTTAGCACTTAAATGATACCCAGTGCTACCATCTAATACGAATAATTTATGCATATTTTTTTTTGGTTTCTAATAACACTACTTATTTATCTGATAGAGTTTATAGTTCAATGTTCCGTGTAGCCTCCCGGTTTCAACAAGAAACTCATGAAGAAGGCCGAAACGTTGTGAATATACCAATGAAAACCATGACAGTAGTACGCATACTCAAAATAATAAAAGTGATCAAGCTTCTTCTAAAAATATTTATACAAATAATTCCTATTTATTAATAATTTGTTTATACGCAGTTATGTCGTACTTAGCATCCCTCTCCAATACAAAATGATTTAACCCAATAATGGAACCCTAAAACATATGGACACTCGAGATTAGTGTGTACCTGAGATTACTAAAAACAAGCTACACTCTTCACTCCCCAGACCACTAAAACTGGAGCATAAGCGCAGGATGGAATATTTTGTCATACAACCAGGACATCTCTTTGGAAGAGGGGGTATTACCCCTCAGCAGATGATACAATCGGTGCCCGATCACGATTACCTAATAATTTATTTTAGATCATTGGCACAATTAGTTATCTTCGTGGTAATCATGTTTCTTTCTCTTCTAGTCAATATTTTTTTTAATTTTTTTTCGGCAACTTCGTACTTTTCACTTCACTTCTTCTTTAGGTTGCTATTTTCTTTAGTTCGAAGCATTAGCACGATTGCAGCAGGTCTTCCGCTACTTTTCCTTTCCCTTTTACCGTTTCGCCTAAGGCATTTAATTTCTGGCATGAAGGTCATGTATACAAATACTTTTAGTATATATATATATATATATATAGTCACCATTTACTGAATACAAAGGCTACAAAGCCGTTAACACTGGAATGTGAAGCTATTCACGAACAAGGATTTAAAAAAAAAAAGAATTCACCCATGTATATCTCTCGGATATACACAACCTAAGAGCAAACGAGATGTGTGTTTGGGGAGATGAAGACTAGAGGAACAGAAAGATTCTTGGATCAATGTTCTACAGCTTCTTTAACATAGCGGCACGTTGTGTAATGGGCAACATTGCTTTCCGGTGTTTGTGAAAGATATGGATCTGTAGATCGAAGATTCCTCTTACAAAGCGATTGAACCTATATCATGCATCTTATGTGTCTTTAATGATGAACAATTGCAACAGTTCGGTAGTTCCCAAGGCACGAATGAATAAACGTGATATCTGCCACCGCAAACATCTGAGAACTATCACCGTACAGGTACTTTAAAAGATATGCAACACTATTCCACTATACATATGGGTTGCACGACTACGATGCTTCATGTTTGGTGATATAGATGCCCGAAGAAACACCTTTACAAATATCTATTGAATTTGCTATGAGCAACAGCTACAATGCATAATCGAGCAGCTCCTGCACAAAAGTGCTTGATGAGCTGTGGGTTAACCTCCAGGATTTAGGACTGAGAGCCTAAACATATTACCAGCGGTTGAGGTAGCTATCGATTCTTACAAAGGAAAGGTCAGGTTGGTCTCAAATGAATGAGGACTGAATGTTGTTGTATGATGTTTCAACAAACTATCGCAACTGAATGCATAAAACACATAGAAATGTTAATAGATTTTAGTTTGAGTAAAATCAATGAACGGTTTCATCAGTGTTACGATATAGCACTTCCTTTGAGATAGTTTCAGTTGGATTCGCTTTCTGAAGTCGACTTTGTCTCATCCACTAACACCCGCTTTCCTGGCGTGGACATAACTTACATGATCAATACAGTCGAAGGCAATGAAACAGTTTTGCTCCTGTCACTTCTCAGATTGGTCGTCATGGTTCAGTTTGATCATTCACCTTACAGAAAAAAAAGTGTTGTAGACGCCCAGCAAACATTTTCTTGCTTCCAAATACCTGTGGCTTCAATCTTTTGAATTTCTTTCATGTTTTATTCTTTTTTGTCATTATATCAAAATCACAACTATTTCCTTCGACCTTTTTTTAAATAACCATCGACTAGATTTTCTGAGCGAACTTCAAACAAACCTAAATTTTATATAGCAGTTCAAGGCCTTTTTGAGATTTGCATTCATTTTCTTAATTTTTTTTTTATTTATACGAACTTCGTCGGTTACTATTTAATTTTTGATCACAAAGTCATTTCTACACATACTTGTAGCACACACACA
The DNA here is from genome assembly GCA_963585895.1 of Sepioteuthis lessoniana. Classification (NCBI taxonomy): domain Eukaryota; kingdom Metazoa; phylum Mollusca; class Cephalopoda; order Myopsida; family Loliginidae; genus Sepioteuthis; species Sepioteuthis lessoniana. The sequence continues at coordinate 42,844,025 of OY757906.1, read as the reverse complement.
CACACACACACACACACACACACACACACACACACACACACACACACACATATATATATATAGCGTTTATTTAATGGGTGACTTGAAGTTTACCGGTTTTTCCTTACACCCACTGAACTCTTACTTATTGAGTTAAAATTACTGCGATTTGTTACTGTGACTGACTTGAAAACCTAAACACATTAAATTTCTATGGACGTAGTTCTCAAAGAAAACAGGTACACAATTTTGTTTTCCTGTAGTTATTTTCTATGCAAAGAACCAGATATACAGTATTGCTTTTGAAGAATTACAAACTTACCAAATCTGAATTAGTTATCTAAAAAAAGTAAAAAACATATTTCATTATTTATTTAGGAATATATTAAAATCCGAACTGATCTTATTTGGTATTATTTTACAAACTAATCCTCAGTACAAAAAATCAAAGGAATTCCTAAAAAGAAATGCACAAGCTTGCACACACACACACACACACATACACACACGCAAATATATATATATATATATATATATATATATATATATATATATATATATATATGTTTGTGTGTGTGTGTGTGCGCGCTTGTGTGTGTGTGAGTGTGTTTGTATAAACTGTATACCTTTCCCAATGTTCTTTGGCCTATATGAAATGAAAACATTCTCTCCAGGATTCGAATGCAGATTAGCGACTTTTTCCTGGAATGTTAACCATAATACCATGAGAGCCTCCCCTGTATGCTCTGTGTTTGTTTGAACACACACACACACACACACACACACACACACACACACACAGACATATATATATATATATATATATATATATATATATCGTGTAAATGTTATTTGAGGACATGTTTTATGAATCTGAAATACACTTTGACTACAAATGACAAACATAGAACTTAGCAAATGATTGATTAGTTTTATTCAATAAAACCACCACCAGCATCAATTACTACCGCTTTACAAGGTTGAAATAGTTTGCAAGCTCCAATTAACTGTTTCTTATTCAAGGCAAACATTACTCGAACAGTGATATTTTTCAAAGAGTCTTTGGTGTTATGGGATGTTCATTAACCTCCTTCTCAACAACGCTCCACACCTAATATTCCAGTGGATTGGGATCTAGACAGTTAGGAGGCCAAATGCTGGAGTTGATGAGGTCGTACAGATTATTAGCCATCCGTTTTTTGCGTTCTTTGACTTTTGAGGGAAGGAGCTAAGTCTTGCTGGAAGTTGTAAGTCCTATCATTACATATACTGTTAACCCAGGACTTGACATCTGTTTCTAGAACTACAATATAAGCAGGAGCAGTTACTCTAAGACCCAGTGGAAAAGAGTATGATGGCATATGTCCTTCATTACTAACAAAACCCAAAACCATTGCACTAGAAGGAAACTTTCTGTACATTACTCTTGGCATCTCACAAGGATCTGAACATAGCCATCTGTCATTTCTTCGGTTAATTGTTTGGTTTAAATGAAATATTTTTCTCATCTGAGAAAAACCAAGTCACACTGAGTCTGCAGGATTTTTGAGTTGGCTAAAAAGTCTTTTTAATCTGTATAGCGGTTTTCTCTTGATTTTTCAGAAATAAATTTACCTTTCTTCATCACGTAGTATTTGTATCGAATGTCTTCATGAACACATTTTTCTAATTGTCTCTTGAGACACATATATCTTTTTTTACAATTGACACCATTAAGTGAGTTTGACTTTCATTAATTATCTGCTTAACCTTATGAATAAATATGGGTCTTTTCATTGTATCGGAACACGTGGAATGTTTTCTAAATCTTTACATACGTTGAGGACAGACGATCTTGCAACTCCGAGAAAACAATCAATTTCTAAATCCCCATAATAAGCCTTTAATGCCACAATTTCATCATGCCTTTTCATTTCATTTGTAAGCATAGGGTCAGTCACAATTAATTTCTGAAAAATAAAAGAAGAAAAAGTTAATGGAAATATCATTAATCTAAAATATATGTCATCATATACCAGTCGCACCATATATATATATATATATATATATATATATATAATGCGATACCTTCTGATTAAAAAAAATATTTAAAAAAAACAAATGCAATCAAATAAATCAATAAATAAATATATATTTCCCAACATTCATGATGTCACTTATATTTTGAATCCGACTACTGTTAACTAGGATAAAAAGGCATGATTTTTTTTTTCATTTTTCGTTTGGATTTTTTAAAATTTGCAAATGATATTTAGAACGTTATAACATCACATAATAATAACACTCGAAACATGGTTTTAAAGAAATATATGTTGAACATAGCATATTATGTATGCACAGATAAATACACACTCAGAATATTACACACACACACACACACACACACACACACACACACACACACACACACACACACACATATATATATATATATATATATATATATATATATACTTATTCGTAGTATTAGAAGTTTATTTTTTGGCTAGAGACATTTGTATTTTACTTTTTGGTGACTAATTAGTAATATTTATTAATATTTTTTTTTATTTTATGAAGTTCCATTCAAACTAAAAAATATATAAGTTTTAAGAAATTAAGTTTTGTTTTCAATTTTTTTAAGTATATTCATTGACGTTCAAAATTGGATCTTTAGCCCTCAGACATAACGGATGTATATATATATATATATATATAGAATTTCAAATCTGATATTTATTATTTTTTCTTCATATAATTGCACTCAACACGTATTTCGGGATTTCCTTCTTCTTCAAGAAATTTGATATAGATAAGTGGATGCTATTATTTTTTAGAGTAAACAATGTTTTTTATAGGTTGGTGAGAACCTGTTTAATACCAGGTTTTGTGTCTGTGAATGTCCCACTGGAGTCAATTATCCATTAATCTCTGTAGTCTATATACATGTTTTTCCTTTTTAAAAAAAAATAATGTGTATGTATTCCATGTGCATGAGCACACTTATATATATGTGCGTACACTTAAATACATATACACTAGGTAGGTTGTTGAATGGTTTTAGTAGTTTTGCTTGTTTCCAGCTTGGTGTCTGTGAATGCACTATCGGATTTAATTGTCTATAAAAAAAAACTCTGATCTTTTAAAACTTTTCTCTTTATATATATGATAGGGTCCTATTGATGGGTTAAATAGAACTAACGGCATACTTATGCTAAACTGAATTCCTTGAAGTAGAAATTTATGGACAATTAAACTGTACTGACATTTAAACTGCGTGTTTATGATAAACTGAATTATTACAAATAGAATTGATTTTGACATTGAAACTGTATTTAAACTAAACGGAATTGTTTACCTTATAACTCTTTTGACATGTAACTGAGCGTCAACAAAATCTTTAATCATCCGAAACTGAATTAGCTGAATTAGAACTGCTTGAGTAAACTGAATAGCTAGAAATAGAAATGTTATTTACAATTAAACTGTACTTACATGTATACTGCGTGCTTATTCTAAACTGAATTATTTGAAATTGAACTGTTTTTGACATTGAAACTGTTCTTACACTAAACTGAATTGTTATATATAACTACTTGAATATTTTGGAATTGAAATGTTTTTTGACATTTAAACTGTGTCCTTATGCTAAACTGAATTGTTTTAAATAGAACTGATTATTTACATAAAAATGGATTTGGCGTTAAATAACCTACAAAGGTTGATATGCCATAAAACCCAACAAACCGAAACCAAATAGACAGATAGGTAGATAGATAGATAGATTGATGCATTCATGTATACACACACACACTCGTACCCATATATCAGATATTTTTTTTTTATATTGATTAGATTTCATCGTTTCTTCTTTCTTTTTTTCCGTCTATCTCGCTCCATCTTTATTTATTTATTTATTTATTTCTTCGTACACAAGTATACATGCATGCGAACTTATGTATAGGTGCGTATGAATTTATTTCAAGTGAATTGGGTGGATTGAATATGTTGGAGAATACATTTGCACCCATACGTTCATAGAGTAAAAGCGTGTGTGTGAATATATTTTTGCGTGTGTGAATTAGTGGTCAGGGTTAGGCTCAGTTTAGTGTTGTTTTAATTCTATCATTTATCTTCTTTTTTTTTTGTTACTAATGAGAAGTCATTTGTCTGGTATATTGGCATTATTTTTAAAACACTATTGCTGCATTTGTTAATTTATTTTTTATATACATAGTGTTTTCTATTTCCTGGCAATTTAATGGTGTTTTTTGTAAATTAATTCTGTCGCGCAGAACATTAGTGCAGGGTACCTTATTGCATATAATAAACTTGATCATGTAGACTACATTTTTTTAATTGCAGCTTAAATTTATTATAAATGCTGTTTTCAGGTTTTTGAAGGTCTAAGACTTTCCTTCCATGATTATTTTATATACTCAATCTACATCGTAGTGGAATTTCGAAACTTCCTGCGGTATGTGTTCCGCAAATTTAGATGAGGGTTGTGAATGTTTTAAGATTTTTATTGTCATTTGCTTCAAACGATTTTTTTGTCTCTTATATGTTTTAATTCTATCTTTGTTTTTAAGTTGAATCAAGAATCGTTGATATTTCTGTGAATAGTTTTGGGTTATTTTTTTATTTATTTTGGAACATATGTTAAGGTTTGATCGTTGCAATTTTTTCGTAATTCCCTTTGTGGTATTTTTTCTACTAAATCGAATCTCTTAATTACAAGTGTTGTGGATATCCCTCTGGTGGAGGTCTGTGTGATTCCACTAGACGGGTTTGTTAGAGGTTTTATTAGTGACTATGATGCATATTGTACGTGTGAGAGTAAAAAAAGTTGGATTTTATGCAGTTTTGGAGATGGTCATTTCTAAAATTGAGGTGTTTTGGGATGCCCGAGTGTTTGTGTTAAATATCAGCGATAGGTTGTCCATTTTGGTTTTTAATGAGGGTATCTAACATGTTTTTTTCTTTAAAGCTGTGTCCATTGTGAATTTTATTTTAGTCTATAGTTTCTGGTGTAAATATGTAAATCGTTTTTGCTCCCCCGGGAGTTTTCCAAAATATGAAACAGACATCCAGATACCTTATCCATTATCTAATAAATTCTGTTTTATAATATTTCCCAATGATTTTATACAGGTTTCCCTATAAGTATGCTAATGCTAATTTGGAGTACGTTAGTGTCACTTTAGTTCCCATGGGGGATATTAATATATCCCCCATGGTTTCTGATGTCAAATGTTATTACGATTGTATTGGGATGAGTTTTTTTGTTGCAGTTTAAAAAATGAAAGTAATCTTTTACATAGATTTTTAAAATGTTATGTAATAATGGTTATAGAAGAATATGGATTAGTTTACAGAGTCTGTTAATGCGACATGATAGGCAGGCAACTCTAGGATTAAATTTGAGGTCATAGGAGTTCGGAATTTCTATGTATTCAGATTTTTATATCATGTTATTTGATCGGACTAGTGGATTCTTTGTCATTCATAAAAATTGTTCGATTTTGGAATGTAGTAGGTTAAGAAATCTTTTTCATTCACAATTGATGTTTTATGGTTTATTGTGCAAAATTTTGTAATGTTTGGCGCGATATCATTGAGTATGTTTATACAAAATTAATTTATTTTTTGTTTCATGACTTACTATATCCTGGATTTTTTCTGTAATTTGACTTATTGACAATGTGTACTATGCTCGCCCTTTATAGTGTTTCTTTTCTAAGTATCTATGTATTTACTCAAATTGGTTCTCAGACACATTAAACCCAACCAATACTCCTGGAAAACCCTATATATGTATGCATTCATAATTACATACACACACACACACACACACACACATACATATATATATATACATACATACACACACTCACACATATATATATATATATATAGAGAGAGAGAGAGAGAGAGAGAAAGAGAGGGAAAGGGAAATTATAGGCGAGAGAGAAAGAATAGTAAAGAGAGAGCAAAAGGATGAAAAAAATCGACCCAACCCTCGTGAAAATATGTGTTTGGGCGTGTGTTTACATGAATACGCATCTATGTATTCATGTATTCAGCGAATGTATGCTTATATATACAATAAAATATTCATACAGAACGGAGGCTTACATAGACAATTATTGAGTAGAATATTCACAGACACAAATCAGGAATTAAACAAAGTCATAATTTTGTCAAAGGTTCTCACAATTTTCAAGCAATTTTAATGTTTTGAAAATTTGAAAAAAGAATCGTTTTGTTTTTATAAAATACTGTTTTGTTTTCTAGAAGTTCTTGTATGTACCTACGTTCCGAAAAGAAAAAAATACATCAAAGTTTTTTCTTAATATTTGTGTAAACGATTTAATCTCATAACTAATGTAAGTGTACGGGAGAGCCCCGATATTTTTACATATGAACATATACAACACATACACAAACGAAATATATCCTTATATATATATATATATATATATATATATAACATTTACGTTGACAGAAGACCTACAACGATTAGGAACTCTAATGGGTAATTCACATAGGTAAAACCAATTTTACCTTAAAATCTTATCTATAAAAACAACAGGGTGAAATTAACTTATCCATTGAAAATCTTCAGGTGAAGACTTAAATCTGAAATACCTGTAGACCCTAAATAATAATAATAATAATAATCGACGGGGTGGAGACTATCCAAAAGACAGCAGTGCTGAGGACGGCCAGAATACTGAGACGCATCCTAGAGACTTGAGAAGACTTCCTGTCACTCAAACTCCAGTGAAAAACCATCAGCTAACACTGATGTGAAAAACTCTAAAGGAGTAAATAATCGACCAGAAATCTGAGAAGAGTCCTTGTGTCTTGAGGAGATATTCCGTCATACAAACATCAGTGAAAGACTATCAGTTAACTCTGATGCAAAAAAAATATCTCAAAGAGTAAATGATAATAATAATAATAATAATAATAATAATAAGAAGAAGAAGAAGAAGAAGAAGAAGGACCAACAATATCAAAGCAAAATTAGATAATACGCAGCAAAACAAAATGTAGGTTATGTGGTGATAGAGACGAAACGATCAGTCACATCAGAAACAATTGCAACAAATTAGCACAAAAAGAGTATAAGACTAGACACGTCAAGATGAAGAAGGGGATCCACTGGGAACTGTGCAAAAAAGTTAAATTTGACAACATGAACTAATGGTATATGCGCAACCTAGAATCTGCCCTGAAGAATGAGACGAATATACTCTGGGATATTGAGATACAAACGAATTACCTAATCTCGGCCAGATGATCAGACCTAGTTATAGTAAAAAAATGCTAAATTGTGGACTTGCTGTCCTGTCTGACCACAGAGTAAGGCTGAAAGAGAGCTAAAAGAAATATAAGAACCTGGATCTTGTAAGAGAATGAAAAAAAAAATGGAACATGAAAGTGACGGTGATACCAATTTTAATTGGTGCCTTTGGTCCAGTCACGAAAGGATTGGTACTGGGAGGACTTAGAAAAAAGAGAACGAGTGGAGACCACCCAAATTACAGCATTTTTCAGACTGGCCAAAATACTGATAAGAGCCCTGGAGACTTGTGGAGACTTGCTGTCGTTCAAACTCCTGCGAAAGACTAGCACTAGAACAGAAGCCTGCAAGGAGATAACGTACCCGAATGGATGACCAAAGGAAAGACCACATTGATCCAGAAGGACGTAATCAATGAAACCACTCCAAACAACTACAGACCCATAACCTGCCAACCGATAATGTAGAAAATATTAACAGAACAAATAAGGGAAGGAATTTACTGCTAGCAAACAAGCAGCGGATTGTTCCTGGGGAAACAGAAAGGATGCTACAAAGGTCCCAGAAGCACAAGGGAGTTACTTTACATAGATCCCGATTTCCTAAACGAGAGCAAGATCAGACGGAAAAACCTAGCTATGGAATGTATTGACTACTATAAGGCATCTGATCTGGTTCCGCAAGGAATGGAATTTGTCATAGAAAAATGCCCTATGCTAGTTAGTAAAAGCGGCAAACGACACTTGACAGACGGAATGGAACAGCCAAATCAAAATAAGATTAGAACGCCCGGAGAAAGATAAATCAAAAGTACTTGGGCATCTTGGAGGCTGACATCATCAAACAGGTGGAATGAAAGAAAAGATAAAGAAAGAATATCTTAGGAGAACCAGAAAGCTTTACGAGACAAAACTCTCCGGCAGAAACTTTATCAAAGGAATAAATACATGGGCTGTATCCCTCGTTAGATATTCGGTACCCTTTTTGAATTTGTCCAGCAAATAACTTAAGCAAATGGATCAAAGAAAAAGAAAACTAATGACCATGCATAAGGCATTGCATCCTAGAGAAGACGTTGACAGACTAAATGCATCAAGAATGGAGGGAGGAAGAGGACTTTCCAGCATTGAAGACAGTGTTGATATATCTATAAAACGACTCGAGAAATACATAGAAAGTACAAAGGACTGATTACAGACACGAGAAACGACACTGACAACACGAAAACCATCACAACTACAATTACTATGAGACAAAAATAGGAAGTAAAACAACTCTATATGCGTTTTAACTGACTAATAAACAACAACTCGAGCGAAAAAAACCCGAGCGTGGCTAAGAAAACTTAGCCACGGTCAGGAAACCTAAAGAGAGAAACTGAATACCTCTTCATAGCAGCAAAAAACAATGCCATGAAACCAATTATCAAAGCAAAAATAGATAAGACGCGGCAAAATAGCAAATGTAGGCTATATAGTGAAAGAGACAAAATGATCTATCACATAAGAGAATGCAGCAAATTAGCACTGAAGGAGTGTTGTTCTAGAAAGACTAGGTGAGCAAGGTGATCGCCTGGGAGATGTGCAAGAAATTTAAATTTGACCGTGCGATCAAGTGGTATATGCACAACCCAACGGCAGTCCTGGAGGCTGACACACATAAACTCCAATGGGGCTTTGACATACAAACGGATCACCTAATCTCAGCCAGAAGACCAGACCTTATAATAATCCACAACAAAAAAGAGAATTTGCAAAATTGTGTAGTAATTTTTCCCGGCTGACCACAGAATAAAATTGATGGAAAATGAAAAGAAGGACAAATACCTGGACCTTGGTAAGGAATTGAAAAATTATAGATCATAAGATGACAATTATACAAATTGTGATGGGTGCTATTTGTACTGTCACCAAAGTACTATTAAAGGGACTGTAGAACTTGGATGTAAGAGGATGAGTGGAGACCATAGAAATATTGACAACAGTCAGAATACTAAGAAGTGTCCTGGAGGTTTCTGTCAGTCGAATTCCAGTTAAAGACCATCAGCTAAAACTGATGTGAACAACTATCAAGGATTAAATAATAATGATAATAATACCAGACTTAATAATAATCAACAGAAAAAGAGAACTTGCAAAATAGTCGTCTTTGCTGTCCCGGCTGACCACAGAATAACAGAAAGCATGTGAAAAGAAGGATAAGTACCTCTACCTTGCTAGAGAATTAAAAAAAACTGTGGAACATGCAGGTGACAATTATACCAATTGTAATTGGTGCGATTGGAACAGTAACTAAAGGATTGCTAAAGGGACTAGAGGACTTGGAAGTTGGGGGACGAGTGGAGACCATCCAAACGACAGTGTTGTTGAGAACAGCCAGAATACTACGAAGAGTCCTGGAGACTTGAGAAGACTTGCTATTACTCAGACTCCAGTGAAAAACCATCAGCTAACGCTGATGTGAAAAGCTCTAATGAGTGAATAATAATTATAATGATATCAAATTTGAAATAATTTGAGTATGTACTTATTTTTAAGTATTTCCTTTTCCTACTTTGAACCAAAGACAATATATATGTATATATATATATATATCCTCTAAAATATATGCTTATTACCTACCATATTTTTGCCTACTTTTCACACACACACACACAAACACACATACACACACACACACACACACACACACACACACACACACACACACACACACACATATATATATATATATATATATTGTGGTTATTATCAATATTATTATTTTACTCCTTTGAGAGTTTTTACACAAACGTTAGCTGATGGTCCTCCACAAAGGTATAATCGAGAGTACGTCTCCTCAAGTGTCAAGGAATATTCTCTTTATTTTGACCGATCTTAATAACCCTGTAGTCCGGATGATCTCCCACTATTCTCTTTTAAATCATGTTTCATGTTCACTCATATTTTTGTTATCTCTCTCGTAGTATATTCGACGAACATTTTTTTGCATTGTCACCGGGTATTTCGTAAATTCCTGGTGTGTAAGTGTATTATTATTATCTTTATTTTTATACCACCGTGCTATTGGCTTAATGTGTTTAGTGTTCCCCCAGTGGTCCGGGAGATTGGCGTTCAATTCCAGGTGGGTAATATCAAAAACTACCCACGACTATGGTCACTGACTTTACTCTTTAATTTACGAGGTATCCATTTTTAATGGTGGTTGTTTATGTAGTTATATCCTTCATTAATCTGAGGGTGTTTTTTTTTTTTTTTCGATTTTAAATTTTAAACGGATTAGACTTTTTTCCACGCTTTTTGTGACCGCGTGAGTTTAAAAAATACGCCACGTTCTTATATCCTCGCCTAAAGACATCATCACGAAAGAAAGCAAAGCAATTAATAATCCAATTTGAATATTAATTATAATTATATAGATCTCAATCTGGACATTATAATTTCAGGAAGGCGAGAAACAAAACTTTTTAATTGTGAATTATTGCCACTTATTTCTTTGTCTATTCATTTGTAATTAATCATAGAGTCGTCCATAAATACATTCAGCCTAATCAATTTTGTATAACAATGTAATGTTCCTTTTAATCAAAGATGCTAGATTTTTATAATTTCTTCGAGAAACACTTAATATTGAGAACGGATATCATTATGCATTATATTTTACTAAAACCTTACAACAGTGAAATTACAACAGTGTACAGTTATCAGTATCTCTTAGTGGGTTGGCGTCAGACCAAATGCCGTATAATTTTGGGAGTAAATATCCAAAGGAGATGAGTTAGAAATGATTCAGTTTAAGAATATGTAAGTTCATTCTAATAAATCTCCAAGAGTGCTCAATATAGAATAATGAATATATAAATTTCTAGATTTTATACGGAGCAAATTCATATAATTGTAAAAAAAATCAACAAAACGTCTTCTGGCCATTAAAAATTTATTTCATGTGACTCATAAGAGCAACCTACCTCTTCGGATCGCCATCACACAATGGATGGAAAAGGTTTTATAAAGATATTCTTTCAATAGATTATTACTCCATATATGTATCCTTATATATCTAAAAGAATTGACAGGCGCAAGAGAACCTTCAGCAAGTAAAATGTTTTCAATTAATTAACATATTTTATTGAAAGAAAAAATATTCATCTATTTATTTATTTATTTATTTATTCTTTTATTGGAATACGTGGTGATAAACAATATTATGAATATTAAATTTATCTTTAGTTATTTTCTTAGGATAAATTTAGTCTTACTTAAATTTCCTCATATTTTTCATGTTTTTTGTAAAACTATCATTCTAATTACCGTTAAAATCATTAAGATTATTATTATAATTAATCATTGATAATTATATCACTAATGATAAAAGTAACCATTATGGCAATTATTGCTAAACTAACATTATTATTTTTACTCCTTGAGAGTTTTTCATATCAGTGTTAGCTGATGGTCTTTGACTGGATTTTGAGTGACTCCAACTCTCCTCAAATATCCCGGAATCTTCTCCGTATTCTGGCCATTCTCTATAATGTAGTAGTTTGGATGGTCTCGTCCTGTTATTTCCAAGTCCTCCAGTCCCTTTAATAATCCTTTCGTGACTGTGCCACCAGCACCTATCACAACTGGAATACTTGACACGTTTAGGTTCCACGGTTTTTTTCAATTCTCTAACAAAGTTGAGTTATTTATCCTTCTTTTCATTTTCCTTCGATAAAATTCTCTGTTCAGCCGAGACAGCGAAGTCCACATTTTTGTAAGTTCACCTTTTCTTTGTCGATTAATATAAGGTCTGGTCTTCTGGCCGAGATTAAGTGATCCGTTTGTATGTCAAAGTCAAACAGGAGTTTAAGTGTGTCATTCTCTTGGACAGAAGCTGGGTTGTGCATATTCCATTTAAATTTCTTGCACAACACCCAGTGGCTCATCTTGACCACCTAGTCGTGTCTAGTCTTATACTCCTTCAGTGCTTATTTGCTGTATTCACTTATGTGTTTGATCATTTTGTCTCTCTCTCACCACATAACCTAAATTTGCTATTTTGCTGCGTTTATCTATTCTCGCTTTGATATTCTTATGCCGTTGTTTTGTGTTGCTATAAGGAGGTATTCAGTTTCTCTCGCAAGTTTACCTTTTTCTTAGCCATATCCAGATTTTCTCGTGTGAGAATTTGTTTATTAGACGTTTCAAGTGTTTGTCATTTTTTTTTGGTTGTTGTCAGTATCGTTTCTGGTAGCTGTAATTAGTCTTTCCATCGAGCTTTTCAATGCAGTCCTTGAGCCGTTGTACCGATTCGTCAACGCTGTCTTCAATGTTGGAAAGTCATCTTCCCACTTTCTTGATACATATAGAATGTCAACGTCTTCTGGGGTATAAATGTAATGCCTTATGTATTCCTATTAGTTTTCTTGTTCTTTGGTCCAGTTCTTGGTTTTTAGTCCATTTCTTGTTTTTTGGTCCATTTGCTTACGTTCTTCCCTAGTCCACTTCAAAAATGGTCCCGAATATCTTACGAGGAGTAGAACCCAGGTATTTATTCCTTTGATAAGTTTTTTGCTCGATAGTTTTATCCTAGATTGCTTCCTGGTTCTTTTGAGATATTCTTTCTTAATTTTTTTCTTTCATCTCCTCTTGTTTGATGGTGTCACCTTCCAAGATGCCCAAGTATTTATAGGTTTACTTTTTGTCTTGATTCGGCAGTTCCATTCCGTCCGTCAGGTGTCGTTTGCCTCTTTGCCTTAATAGCAGGATACCTTTTCCAATGACAAATTCCATTCCTATATCTTGACTGTGTATTCTCACAGCGTGTATTAGAGTTTCCAGTTATTTTTCGTTTTTGGCAAATTTTTTGACGTCATCCATGTACATTTGGTGATTGATCTTTTCCTGCGATTTACTAAGTTTGTATCCGAGTTTGCCTTTCCTGAGTATGTGGTTAAGTGGCATCATGGCAATTATGAATAGTTACAGTGATAGTGCATCGCCTTGAAATATACCTCTTTGGACCTTTGCTTACGCCAAGCTTCTGAATAAATCGATGTGCATTTCCGCTTTCGAGCCTTCTTCGAGTCCTAATTCTTTTGTCATGTCACTTATCCATTCGGCTTTTTTGTTATGTTCTCTAGGTTTCCATATTTTCATCCAAAATTATTTGGTTTCTCTTGTATCCGGTTGTAGGTATGTTTTTGTATCATCTCCACCCACTTGTTGGAAAAATTATTTCCCTTGTTTTGCAATGTCCTGTTTTGTCCATATTGTTTTACGCTTTGTCGATCTCTCCTTAATCTTTCTTCTTTCGTCAGTACTTTCTTGTTTATTTCCCTTAGTTGTATTGTTATTTTTTCATGTGTTATTTTTTTTCTTTTTTGTCCCTTCATGTTCCAAAGTTTTTCTTTGTTTTTATTTTTTGGCCTGTTTTTGTAGATTTTTTATATACGTTTCCACTCGAATTATCTATCCAAGTTTTGATTTTTTTTTTCTTTCGTGCTTCTTCAGGAGATCCCAATTTTCTCAAAAACTAATTTCGCTCCTGCATAGATTAGTTCATTATATTCGGTTATATTATATATTGATATATTTATTTATCGATATATATATATTACTATTTGATTTATTTTTTCCATCTACATCTTGACTGTTCTCTATTCTATGTTATGGTAAGGTAGTTTTTTTCCATTCATAATTCTCTTTTAATTTTTTAAATTTATTTTTTGTTTATGTGTTAGTGTTTATTGCGTGTCGTTTGGTTGTAAGGTGTTTCTATTTTCAGAACTTATTGGTTCATTTCGGTTAGACTGTTCTTGTTTGTCGATAGTTGGTGTGTCTGTTATTGTATTAGTGGCTTGTTCATTATTTGTTTTCTGGTGTATTTCTCGTATTTCAAGGTAAAAAAAAATAACTTTTCTTTATTATTGTCCTAACTTGGTCTGCAAGTCTCTGGCTTGTCTGAAAACTCGCGCATTCTAGCCACATCTCCCATTATTTTTCCATATCCTCTTTGTTGGTTGTTTATTTGGGTTTATGGCATAACAAACTTTGAAGGTTATTTAAGCTAAATCCATTTTATACAAATAATCAGTTCTATTTCAAACAATTCTGTTTAGCATAAGTACACAGTTTAATTGTCGAAATCATTTCTATTTCAAGCTATCCAGTTTAGTCAAAAAAGTACTTATTCACACTATTTAGTTTAGTATGAGTATAGTTTTTGTCCATACAGTTAATTGTCAAAACAGGTCTCTTTCAATTAACTCAATTTAGTCTAGTACAGGTTTAATGTCAAAAACATTTCTATTTCAGATAATTAAGTTTAGCATGAGTACACAGTTTACATATCAAAATAGTTCTATTTCAAGCTTTTTAAATTACCATAAATACGCAAATTATTTCTATTTAACCTATCAATCGGGTCCAATCAGGTGCTACCACTCCGGGCAAAAGTGAACCTGAGAGCAATGGCAATGGGTGCTCCGCATTTCCCATAGCTCTAGCATCACTGGAGCCTTACCATCAGATTATTTAGTGTCATATCCAGAATACTCATGGTTGGGTGGGGTCTTACCCCTCTGCAGAGGTGCAGTCATTGCATTTTACAAGCCCCACTGACTGGGCAAATATCCCTTTGTGTAGGCTTACTCCTGAAATAGCAGTGAAATCCAAGTGTGTTGTCTTTCCTTGTCCATGTTTCGTGTTTGCCTCTCTGATTTCTGTGGTTCCTTAGATCATCGTTCGTGTACCTGAAAAAATAACAGCGAACATTCGTAGGATGACTCCAGGTCTCCCATGTTGGGTATCCGGAGAGCACCTTCTGATCATAACACTCAGAACTCTACCTGGGTCCTAGGTTGTGTCATGTTTTGATTCAATATTTTTATCATTAGTGGTATATTGTGGCTATACCAAACCCAGGGGTTGTTTAAAATATGTGCGCCTGAAACAGACGTGACCTTAAGCGGGTCACTATTTTTTTTCTTTCGTCTTTCTTTTTCTCCTTTATATCTTGTCATTTCCTCAAGTTTTGACTTAGAATAAGTCTTCATCTCTGCTACTTTTGAAATTCAGAATTATTGTAGGTCCCTAACAATTGACTAGTGCAGCCAGTGCTATTGTAAGATTAAGTCCTGTAAGGATTATTTCAATCTGCTAATTCTTGAACCGGCAAATAACAATAGTAATAACATAAAGACTAGGGAGAGCTACTAACTTTTGAACGATAATTTAGTTACCTTCTGGGGTCGTCAGTTTTGGAATTAGGGCTTGATAGTAGACCTCTATCGAATTCTCTGATTTTTCACTTGAATTCTAAGAACATTTGTGCGAGCATTTATGTCCCTTCCAACATTTTTTCGTTTTTATTTCTCCCGTCTACTCTTAATTACTTATTATTATTTACTCATTCGAGTTTTTCAAATCAGCGTTAGCTGATAGTCTTTCACTGGAGTTTGAGTGACAGCAACTCTCCTCAAGTCTCCAGGACTCTTCTCAGTATTCTGACCGTTCGCAATAATGCTGTAGTTTGGATGGTTTGCACTCATCCGCCAACTTCTAAGTCCTCCAGTCCCTATAACAATCCTTTAGATACTGTACCAAAAGCACCAATCACAATTAGGATAATTGTCACCCTCATGTTCCATAGTTTTTCAATTCTCTAGCAAGGTTGAGGTACAGCAAAGTCCACAATTTAGTATACTGTCTATTTTTGTTGATTATTATAAGGTCTGGCCTTCTGGCCGAGATTAGGTGACCCGTGTGTATGTCAAAGTCCCATAGGAGTTTATGTGTGTTATTTTCTTGGACAGGTACTGGGTTGTGCATATACAATTTGTTGGTGTGGTCAAATTTTAATTTCTTGCACATTTCCCAGTGGATCAACTTGCTGACCCAAGGGTAACTCGTCTTTTACTCCTTCTGTGCTAATTTGATGTATTCGCTTATTATGTGATTGATCATTTCCTATCTCTAACCACATAGCCTACATTTGCTTATTTGTTGAGTATTATTATTATTATTATTATTATTATTATTATTATTATTATTATTATTATCAACTATGATATCAATATTAATAAAGATACCTTTAAGTTTATCCTACTTTTGTTATCACAATCAATTTTTACATTTTTAACCTATTCCATATGAGTTTAAATCTATTTATATGGCTCCATTAAAACATTAGTTCCTTACGTAAATTTAATAGTTGTGTAGTAAATGTATATATTCTGATGCTTTTTTTTATCTCCGGGAAAAGGTTATATTTACTGTTGAAGCTTTCAGGAGTTGAACATTTCTTAATATATCTCCACTTAATTTGTAGAGTTATGCCTCTATATCTTAAACTCAAAAAAAAATCAATAGGAATGTTTGATTTCTGAGCAAAAGGTTTGAAAAAGGCATCTACTATTCCAGCTGAAATTCCAAATAAATCTTCTAATCCTTACTATTTTCCATGAAAAAATAGTTGATAAACCACTTTCTCGGAATCACACATTCTACCCAAAAGAAAACCCTCTTTATTTCTCCAGTTACAAACTAGTTAATTTGTTCACAGATAATCTATTAGCGATTTATCAATTGATTTCTTATTATCATTATAAATTATTTTTGATTTATTATTTGCGAGAGAGTAATTTTTTCTGTGTTCGGAATGAAATTAAATTCATTGTTGTTGCCTATCTATTAACTTAAAAAAGTACATGCCTTTATTGATATTAAAAAGTTTGCAAAAAGGTAGAGGTTAAACGATATTACCTTTCTTTTTTTTTTTTTTTTTTTTTTTTTGCTATCCCAATTTTTTGTTTAGTTAGTAGAAGAAATATCATTGTCACTATTTTAAAGTTCATATTTACAAATCTGAATACTATTATCGTTTTTATTCCTGTTGCAGTGTTAAGTAACTTTATTAGCCATGAATTGTTTCTTGTATTCCAGCTTCTGTTGGAAACCACCTTTCTATATGGCCTCTTTATAGAATCTATTTTCATCGAAATGTTGTTGCTAGAAAATAATCTATTAATTCTTATGCTAACTGCATTCTGTGCATGTTGGATTATTGATCGGGGTGGTTGGAATTGACTTTAATCTAAATCAGTAAATGGTTATCTTTGCTAAATGGTTTAAAAGTATCGTTAGTGAGATTAATAGAAGTGGAAATTAACTATTTGATGGTTAAATGACAATCCAGTTTAAAAGTCATAATAACTTGAAGGCCCTAATAATTTTCATATGCATTTTTGAAGTTTTGGGGTCATTCCTGTCGGGGATGAAGATATGGCCGTTGACCTTTATGAGCCTATTTACTTGAGATCTATTATCCTATCTAAACTGTCTATTTTATGAATACCCATCAAATCCGCTATTTGTGCATGGGAACGTCAAAGTTATCTTTACAATTTTTTATCAGGAAGATAAGACTTCCTACATGTTAAAATAATTTCTAATTGCTCATCGGTAATGTTTATAAAATTATTTGCATGGTCTAATTTTTTTTAATTATAAATCTTAAGAAATAGAGGGTTAGAATTCCATAATATCAAATAAGATAAACGTAGTTCTACTTTTAAACTTAATATTTCTAAATCATTCTGATGAATCAGATGTGTTTTCCAAAGCTTGTACTTAGTGTCTTTTTGTATTTTTAAGATATGTATATTGCATGTATTTCCAACCTCACCACATATATAGAATGCGAGAGAATGTCAGTTATTAAGTGGAGATAAATCGTTTTGAATTCAAAATTGTCCTTCATTTGACCGGTTGCTGTATTTTTCTGTCCTACTTTTAATTAGTTTTGCAGGGAAAATAGTGGGATGCATATTTTTTTCTAAGATTATCAGAAGTATGTGAACTGCAAACTGCCTAGTAAAGGATTTAAACTTGCGTTGCCCTGTCTATTAATCACAAGCGAATATATATATATATATATATATATATATATATATATATATATATATATATATATACCTTTTTTCTCATTGTGGTAAAGTTTTTATTGGCAATTCTTCTATTACTATATATATATATATAATTCATTTTTTATCCCAGTATCGAACATTTAAATTGTATAAGGACCCGAATCGATGAGTGGATAATCATTCACACATTCATTTTGTTTATTATGCCGCCGTCTGGTTGAACTGGTTCATCTAGGAAAGAGTAGCTTCGTTTTCAATTACTTTGCTGCCGGCACGATATTGGCGCTTTTAATTCACAATGAAATACCAGTATTTTTTCTCTTGAAAATCAATCCTTGTCTCATCATGCTGTTTGCTTCATCTATGTAATGTTTTCTTTTTACAATTTTTTTTCTGGAGACATATTAAAATCCACCGACATAGTTGACAGCACGTGTGAATTCTAATCATCTACCGAGATTCGGTAAACCAAAATTCACTTCACTTTAAAAGATATCTTCAAAGTTTTGAGATGTTGCTGAGTATTGATAAATATAAAATCGGTTTAAATTCACTTGCTATGTCTTGCATTTCGAGATACCGAAACTGTGTTATCACCCTGGTTGGCGGCTGATGAGGCTAGGGTATCGCACGTGCTTTCCCCCGTTTTATGATGAAAAAAAAATATATACACATACACACGCACACACGTGTGTGTGCGTGTGTGTGTGTGTGTGTGTGGGCACCATTTCTTCGTTGAGGCATATCTGCTTAAATACCATAGAGGTTTTTTGTCTACATATTATAATTTTTTTCCGTTCAAGTAACCGTGTAGATGTTATAATATCCGGCCAGAATTAGATAATACATTTTCTGTATTAATTGTTTCCGAAGTACATTCGGACCATGTTGGGCAATCATCAGGGAATGTGTATATTTCAAAAGTGCTACATCATTTGCAAGTACAATACACGTTTGTAAGAATTGTTGCTTTAATGATATCTAACTGATATTTATTTTTATCGCCGATATCGAACAAAATTGTCGGAAAATATTTTGAATACTTCACATTAGATTCAATCAAAGAAATCTTTACTAGTTTCTAACCCTTGCTGCCCGATGACGTTCCAACGTTCTCTTTGTTTAACTCGGAAATATAGCCGATATTCTTTGCTTCATCTTTTGTTTGCCCGTGAGTTTTCTTCGTCTCCCGCTTAACCGTGATCTCTCCTTCAATATAAAGGGAACTGTAATCAAGGAAGTTCAGCAGCTAGATGTTAATGTTGATATTGCAGAAATTTCTGACAGTAATAATTGGTTTCTTCTCGTGGTATCGCACGGCGCATAATCCTGTTACAGAATGTAGGGTCGTTTAGTAGCCCCTCCCTCAATCTAAGTCAGTACTAACACTTTCAAAAAAGTGATGTAGTATTCTGTGGTGAGTCTGAGGCCACGTGGGGAGATAAATGAAAGCAAATCCTCATTATCACTAATGAACACAAAGATGTGGACTGACTGTTTTTCATCATAATTGGTTAATCTTTTAAGGAAAGTGCAATTGTTATGTGAGTCCATCATCTAGTCCCGACGGAAATTTTCCTCATTTGAGGAAAAAAATAACGAATCATGTTTGATTGGAGGGGATGCTTGAATTTGTTCATTAGCTTTGCCGCTCGGTCTTTCCTCATATCCTTCATAGCCTATAAAAAAATTACCCTTTCTCATCTTTCTTGAAAAATACCGTCTTAATGTATTACCAGCATTATAAGAAAGTAATACACCCCTATGAATTTAGTTTTAGGAGATCGGAGTGGTAGCATCTGAAAGGGTTAAATAAAACAGCTTGATCGTTAAAATGACACGTTAATTTGAATTGTTAGAAATAGAACGGCTTGATAATTTAACTGTGTGTAAGCAAATGACTGATGTTCAATTGAATTGTTGTGATACATAACAATTCTTGGAACGATTTCACTGTGTGCACATGGATGAGTAATGTTGAATAGAATATTTAATGTTAAATAGAATTAATTATTACCACTTCACTGTGTGCACACAAAGGATTAATATTGAATAGAATTTTATGGTTTCAGTTATTGCTATTTAGAAAGAATAGCAATTCTAGTGATCGAAAAAATTATTTTTGACTCCTTTAAAAATGAAAATACCTATGAACTATGTTTGCAAACAAATGACTGATGTTAAATTGTGGCTGTTAAGTAGGAATACTTGAAACTATTTAAACGTGTGCAAACAGAATGAGCTTTGGTTAAGTTAAAATATTATCAACAAAATGTGTTTACAAATAAGATATTATATATAAATGTGTAAAGATGATTTGGCATACAATAGCTTACAATGTTTCATAAGCCATAAAACCAAATCAACCATTATTTGATTATTAGCCGTTACTTCTTTTTTTTAATGATTTTGTCTCTGATATAAGTTTCCATAGAATTATTTAAAAATTAAATGTGTTTCTCATGTACTGATAACTATGGCAATTTACATGCAGATTTATACGATCAACAATTTCAACGTATGTATCAGAAAACGAACTGCTCTTATAAATAGGAGAAACATTGTTCTTCTCCATGATAAGGCAAGGCCATATTTTGATAATAATCATGCAGGGAAAATATTGAATTTTGCTAGAATGTTTTAATCAATCCCCCATATTCAATAGATCTTGATCCAAGTAATTTGTACATTTTTTCGTTCCCTACAAAATGCTTTGAATAATAAAATACTTTATCAAGATCTGTTAAAAATGTTTGTTGAAAATTTCTTGAAACAAGCAGAATTTTCCTTAAGAAGAATCCACAGGCAACGTTAAAAGATGTCAAGAAGTGATTTAAAAGGATGGCAAATATACTGTTTATTTCATTTCTATAGTATTCATGTGTAAACGTTACCCGCCTCTCTCACCACATTATCTCAGTCTTCTAACCATGTCACTTCTTACGCCGGCCGGTGATCAACTAGTGGTTCGAGGGGGTAACGCACATTTCTTGCCACCACACAAGAATACGATCGAGGGAGACAGGAGAAAACAAAACAGACGAACAAACACGAACAAAATTGGGGTTAACCAAGAGCAGAGGAAGGTATGCAACACTACATGCATGTGCATTCCTGATAGCATATATGGACTAACGCTAGCGTGGGTTACTAGCGAAAATTCCACAATGCTACTGGAATCAGACTCATCTTGACTCACTTTCGCTGGACCCTATCCCATGCTGCCTCGCCTCTCTGCTCCGGTGTCTGGTGTTGACTGCCCCTCCGTGGATCCACGCCAACCTCTCTGTTCGCCTCTCTCTTTCCAGCCGCCAACTGCCCGTTCTGGGTCGCGTCGTCAACTGCCTCGTCCGGGTCCCCCGTCAACTGCCTCTCTGGGTCGCGTCGTCAACTCTCATTCGCGTCCCCTTACCACTTCCGGATACGGCGAGACTTCATGTCCAAGAATCCTTTGTCTGGTTTCGCGCCAAAACAGACAATTGAATCGTCTGCTTTGACAGCCCAACCACATAGTGCTACACATGAGCGAATCATACTTTAACAAAATGAAAGTTTCACTCTGATCAATACATTAAATTCGTTTGAAGAACGTCGTAAGGAATGCGTTGACAGCATTTTTACGATCATTTGTCATTTTAAGAACCATTTTTCATTTTCATTCGTCATTTTGAACATATTTTGAATATATTTTCTCATTTTCAGAACACATTGTAATTTTGACATTTCAATCGTATTTCTTATTTTGTGTTCCTACATTCCCTCAAGCAATTATTACCAAATAGAACATTTAGATATGAGCAAAATTATGAAAATATGAACTACTTCTTTTCTCCCAAGTTTAAGTGTATAAAAACTATGTCTTCACCAGAAAATATGAATATAAAATATATTAAGTGTGGCCAATGATCAAAAGAAAACTATACAATGTAACAAGTAAAATAACATAAACCAAGATTAAACAGGAAGAAATACAGAATAATATCATTTCATGCATTTAATCAATAATATTACGATCAACTTTGAAGATCAACAAAATAATCGATTACATTTTTAAAATTCATGAGATGCGACATTTATGCTATATTTGATGTTAACTGCCAAGGAGTTGTATGGATTATATCGATCATTCAATTGAAAAAATATGTAAATACGAGTTTAAAATAATAAATGAAAATAAAGTCTATAATTCAGTAATTTCTTATGTTGTATTATACGAATAATGTAGGAAATATTTCATTTTTCGTTCAGGTTTAATACCCTCTTAATGGGAATCCAAATTAAAATATAAGTAAAAAAATAAGAGCAGATAACAAGTGATTGAATCAGTCGCTTTCTATGTGTAAATGAAAATAAAATAAGTTTAATAAATGGAACTCTGTCTTACCGTTTGTCTACGTGTCTGTCTGTCCGCCCGTCTCTTTCTCTCCATACATATATATATATAAACAAATTTTTGGTACCAAATAATTTATAGAAAAATATAATTAAAGGAATATGTAATTAGGGAGATAGGTTAACAAATGAACGATAAGATAAAAAGGATATAGGGGCCCTTTCGTCCAGCTCTTGTCAAATACCGACACCGGAGAAACGATTAAAAACGATGTGTTTAATTAGAGCTAAAAATAATTGCGATTTAAAAACGGTTGATGTGACTAGGGAAAAACAACAAAGATATACAGAGGGAGGACCTTAGGTCACACCAGAACTACGAGTATCTCCCAATAGATGTAAATTTTGATTTGGTCTCTGTGTACATAGAGAAGGTCGATCTAAAAGAATATAGATCGCCTCAAAGATGTTAAGGTGAATTTTATTTCTCGCTCTATAAAGAACAAAGAACCAATCATCTTGGTATCTAGTCCTGCTACTATTTATTAACAAAAGCGCTCGCCAATAGCCGAGTCAAGAGTCTGAGAATGCCCGGATATTATGCGTCCGGTGTTAAGGATACCTCGGGGGACATGCTGTTTCGCTCTAACATCCAGTCGTTGGCTTGTACGTCCTATACATGTTGAATTGCAACAACATTTAAATTTATATGTTAATAAGCTTTGATTAAAGATAGGAAGTATATCCTTGTGGATGGAGTTAAATGACACTTTAGTTGTAAATATATATCGAACTTTGACAGTAATAAAACAACGAGACACAGAAGGAAATTTTATCAACAAAGGACTGGCTAGCAGGACTAATCCAAGAAAGTCTGAAATACACTGGACATTTAGAAGGACCAAAGATCTTATTCTTATTTCTAAATTTGGTCACAGTTAAATTGATGTTATGATTAATGATTGATCCTTCTATCCTTCTTATACTATCTGATTTAATTTCAAGCTTGATTCAGGGATAGAGAGAGAGAGAGAGAGAGAGAGAGAGAGGTAGGGAACGAGGGGTAGGAGAAAGAGAATGGTGAAGGAATTGCACTACACTTATCTGGAAAGACACAAATCTTCATTCTTCAAAAAGAATGTATATATGAAGACTGATTAAGAAAGGAATATATGAGATGAACATTATTGAGATAAGAAAAGAAAATGGAAATCAGCCAAATCAACCGAGAATCTGTCTATCGATCTAGTATATAATTAAAAATCATATATATCTGTAAGTATGTATTTCTGAGTATATATATATATATATAGAGAGAGAGAGAGACAGAGAAACAGAGAGAGAGAGAGAGAGAGAGTGGGGGAGAGAAATGGACATACAGATAGGAAAAGGCTGAAGTAAATAAAGAAAAAATTGATGTATTTATTTAAATGAACTAATTTGTTTGGTTAGTTGTGTTTTAAAGCATATCAACACTTGCTCGTTATTTTTGACCAAATCTTCTTTATAGACATCTATCAAATATGGGTGATTTGTAAATGAACAGTTTTTTGGTAGGAATCTTTATACAACCAAAAATTATTTTTTGCTCACATTTATATGGGTTCAAGTTTTGCTATCTCACACAAACGTTTTTTTAATACACACAGTTAAATGAGTTAAAGTATTGCTATTTGACTCTATGAATTCTTCTCAAGATTAGTTATTCATTTGTACACAGCTACATGTTTCCAAGTATTTTGCTATATATTACTAACAATTTATTTTAACAGTCATTTACTTGCAAACAGATAAATGGTTTCAAAATAGAACCCTCGATGTAACACT
The DNA here is from genome assembly GCA_963585895.1 of Sepioteuthis lessoniana. Taxonomy (NCBI): domain Eukaryota; kingdom Metazoa; phylum Mollusca; class Cephalopoda; order Myopsida; family Loliginidae; genus Sepioteuthis; species Sepioteuthis lessoniana. The sequence continues at coordinate 42,819,684 of OY757906.1, read as the reverse complement.
CACCGGTACAACCAAGCCGAGTTAGAGACATATATGGGACAAATAGCAGTAAGGCTATATGGGACAAATAGCAATGGGGATGTACCCCTCATTCCCCAAAGTCAAGGAGTGGAGCCTCAATATTAGATTTTTCAACGTTATATACAGGACACTCCTTGTTGAGGTCTTGCCTTTTTGCAGAAAGTCGAAGAATTTTTCGGTTCCAGCCGGCAGGACTGTGAACATATTTAGATACAGATTATCGAAGATAGATGAATTGATAAGCTGTTTGAAAAAAATTGATTGGTACGGAAAGATCTATGAAAATATATTGGTTGAGTGGATCTCAAATCTACCAACTTAGCAAAATTTTTGAATGAGGTAAACATTATGCGTTTCCCTCCAGTAGAAACTGCTGATTTTTAAAAGCAACTACAAAATTCTAAAATTTATAAGACGAATATCTGGCGCCAAAAGTGCTTTTTAGGGTTATCAAGATATAAAGACACACAGAATCAATTTTATTTTGGAAAATTTGCAATACATTCGCGGTGTTTTTTGTATCTAGAGGCACCTTTTTTTTGTTTTGTATTTTGGTAGACGATACAGTAAGAATATGTAAAAATATGGAGACTGGTGCCAGGCGTTGCCAAATTATGTGAAGTGAAGGTAAAATTTATCCAAATGCATGCGGTGTCATTAAGATATATCAATGCATAAACATTTTAGGATATTTTTTTTTGGTCTTCCGGCGAGGAAAACATTTAAATGACTTACGAATTAAGTGTAATTTTCTTCAAATCTCCATAAATCGAGAAGACAAAGACATCATTCGCATTTATTCCAAATCCAAGATTTATACAATCACAAATGGACACACACACTCTTTCACACACATACAAACTCTCTTACAAACACATACTCACACACACACACACACACACAGACACACACACATTTTGTACATACTTACTAGGCCTACTGTATATTTATTGAAAGAGTTTACGGAAGAAAGTGCATTGTTTGTTTATTTGTTTGTTTGCTTGTATTTTATTGTATATCAACTTTTGTATGTTTTTAATACCAAATATTGGTTGATTGGTTGTTTGGTTTTATGGTATATCAACCTTTGTAGGTTATTTAATCCCAAACGCATTTTTATACAAAAAATCAGTTCTATTTAAAAAAAATCAGTTTTGCATAAGTACAAAGTCTAATTGTAAAAAACAGTTCTATTTCAGGCTATTCAGTTTAGTCAAACAGTTCTAATTCAAACAATTCAATTTAGTATATATTTTGGTAACACACATATAAATGTCAAAACAGTTCAATTCCAAACAATTCAGTTTAGCATAAGTACTTTCAATGTCAAAAACAGTTCCATTTTAAATAATTCAGTTTAGCATATAAAGACAGTTCCATTTTAAAAAAATTCAGTTTAGCATAAGTACGCATTTTAGTTTTATTTGACTCATAGATAGGACACTGTAGGTGGTACCTCTCCGGGACAGAGTGAACCTGGGAGTGGTGGCAATGAAGGGGTGTTCCGGATTCCCCAAAGCTCCAGCATTACTGGAACCTCACCATAAAAAATGTTTAGTGTCTTATTCAGGTCACTCATTTGAGGGTCTTAAACATATGCAGAGGTGCAGTTGGTGTATTCTACAGCCCTTAGTGAATTGGGCAAGGAAGAAAATTGAGGAATAAAATAGAACACTTCTATACATACAACTACATATATGCCTATATCTATTTGTACGTTTTATCCTGCGCATGTAAATACAACATGCTCATGCCATCAGTTATATATATATATATATATATATATATATATATATATATATATATATATATATATAGTGAAAAACACTAAAATGTAACACTTAAATGATTTCAATTTGGGAGGGGAGTATGTAGTATCTCATCTAATATTAGTAAGATTTTCTTTTCCACATGATTCTGATATGCTTTTGCACGGGGAAAACATAAGGAAATATGAAATAGAATGAAATTGTGACAAACCTTACCTTAATCTCTATAGTGGATTTGATTAGATTTCTTTCAATGATCTTTCACATAAATTATTCTTTTAATATTCACTCTTATTTTCTAAAATCCATGCATACATGTGTTCACGTATAAAGCTACACAGGCGGAAAAGTGTTTCAAAGCTAGAATACATATATAAATATATAAATAAAAAAGCACACAAACACGCATATATATATATATATATATATATATATATATATATATATATATATATATATATATATATATATATATCTGTGTGTGTGTGTGTGTGTGTGTGTGTGTGTGTGTGTGTGATACGGATAGAATATAAATATTTGGATTTGAAAGTAATGAACAATTTAATGCCCGGATTTTCAATTGTCATACACAGATAAAAGAAATATAACGCAGGGAAGAATACTCATCAAAATTCTCAACCTTTTGGAGCATGGAATAAATATTTACGGGTTCAAATCCGGTTTAAATCGATCATCAATCAATTCACTTGTTAACCCGTATTGCCCACCCTGAATAGAAAGTGATGGAAGTATGATTAATATTTGACATGCTCTCTCTCTCTCTCTCTCTCTCTCTCTCTCTCTCTCTCTCTCAGTATATATATATATCCCTCAGTTTGTGTCCCTCAACATACCAGTCACTTTTTCTCATATATATATATATATATATATATATATATATATATATATATATATATATATATATATATATATATGTGGGGGGGTATTGAAAACTTATAAACTAAAGCATACTCTATGTCTCGAACTCTACACAGAGCCACTAGAAAACCTAAACTTTTTAAAGAACTTCACAAATTTGAAGCTGTTACTAAGTTTCGTAAGGCGTTTTAATCACAATCATCAGACAGCAAAATGAGGAGGTGGGCGGAATTATGATTTTATTAATAGGTCGTAAAAAAAATTAAAGTAAAGGATTTGAAAAATGAAAATGAAATAATGGAAAAATAAAATGAAACAAAATAATTGAGGAAAAACTATTAAAAATATAAATAACTGAAAAAAAATAATTATAAACAGTAGAATGATTATTGAAAAATAAGATAAAAAAATAACTGCCGACAAAATTTCCCACCTATCAAATTTAAGTAATCTAGAGATGAGCCATTTATCTCAGGTTACAAACTATGAATTATAACATTATCTGGAATTCTGCACCAGTACAGCAATTTATTTTAATGACGATACTTCGATATCAACTCGGATCTTTTGCTCGGCAATCTATCATGGTTAATGATTTTTCTTTCTTTCTTTCTTTCTTTCTTTCTTTGTCTTAAGTCTTTTCATCAATTCTTTGTTTTTCTTTTTAGTTTTCCATCTATTTCATTTTTTTTCTCTTTTTATCTTTTCAATCCTTTCACCAATTCTTTCTTACTTTTAATCTCTTTAGTTTTTCACTCAATTTTTTTTTAACTTTTTCTTATTTCTTTTTTTTCTTTCTTCACTCTTTGCATTAATTAATTATTTCTACCTCTTTATGTCTTCAGCTATTGCATTAATTCTTCTTTTCTTTTCTTTTTCTTTCTCCTTTTCTTTTTCTTTTTTTTCTCTCTTATCATTTTTTATCAATTCTTTTTTTCCATTTTTTTTATCTCTTCAATCAATTCTTTCTTTCGATTTTCTTTTCCCTCTTCAGCCCAGGCACCAATTCTTCTTTTATTTTTGTATTTATTTTTCTCCCTTGAGTAATTGCATCATTTTTTCATTTTTCATTTTCTTTTTCATTTTTTTCTCTCATCATTTTTCACCAGTTCTTTTTTCCATTCTTCATTCTTCAGTATTTTATCAATTCTCTTTACTTTTTCTTTTTTTTTTCTTCCTTCTAATTTTTGCATCAATACACTTTGCCTTTATCATTCTATTTCTTTTTCTGTTTTTCTCTCTTACCATTTGCATCAACTATTTCTTCCTTTTTCTTTTTCTCTCTTTAGTCTGTGCGCCAGTTCCTCCTTCTTTTTACTTTCCTTTTTCTTTTTCTCTCTTTTGTCTTTGCATGAATCATTTTTATTCCCATTTTCTTATTCATTTTCTTTTCCCTCTTACCATTTTTCGTCGATTCTTTTTTTCTTTTTTCATCCATCAGGTTTTCATCATTTCACTTTTTCTTATTTTGCTCTTTCTTCATTTTCTTTTTCACTTTCTCCAGAGAGCTTTTTCAAAATTTCTTTCTTTTTTTTTTTTTCACATTTCTGTCTATTTTGATTCTTAGTTTGTTGATGAATTCTTTCTTTCTTTTTTTATTCCTTTTTCACTCTTCAGCTTTTTTATTAGCTCTTTTTCATCTTCTCTTCTGCGTTGTTAACATTTTTCGTTCTTTTTTCTTCTTCTCCTTTCACCCTTTTCAAATGTTCTTTCTTTCTTTCTTTCTTTTTTGTTTCATCTTTTTCCTTTTTATTTCATTTTTCTCTTCAGATATTTCGTCAATTCTTTCTCTCTTTTTTCTCCTTTCTTCACTTTTTCATTAATTCTTTCTACCATTTTTCTTCCTATTTCTCTAAGCATAACCATCAATTTTTTTCTTTTTCTTTTTTCTTTCTTTTAATCTCATCATTTTATTCGTCAATTCTTTCTTCTTTTGTTTTCTGTTAGGATTTTCATAATATTTTTTTCTTTATTCTTTCTTTTATTTTCTTCAGTTTTTTATCAAATTTTTGTTCGTTTTACTGACTTTTCTTACTTTAGGTTTTTCAATAATTCTGCATTTATTTTTATTATTTTTTCTTCTCTTTTCTAAACACCATCTACAACTATTTTTGCTACTCTTCTATGCTATGTCCTTTTTTTAGTATTCACCATTTTCCATCCTGAAATCTATCAAAATCTTCTTTTTTTTTTTTTACTTTCTAAACAAACGACGAAAGAAATGTGTTATTTCATAATGTTGTTTGGAAAAGTCATTTATAGTTATACAAGGGACTTTTTCACTTTCCTTGTGTAGCGCTAATGTATGTTTTTTTTATTTCCATCATTTAGATCTGCCTTTGACACTGATATATTTTGGGTGAGAATAAAATCACCTAAAGAATATTTCTTACGCTACATAGAGATACAAGACAGCTAAATATGTTTTGAAGATCTTTGTTACGGCGGTACATAAATTTCACGCTGTTTTTACTGAATAAATATTTTAACTAAAGGTTTTTTTTATTAAATTCCATCCAAGTACAGTTTCTAACATTAGTTACCACTCATTTTTTAAAAGAAGATTTGTTTTAGATCAGGTTCATTCAGCGACTAACACGCTTTTTATTATTATTCTTGGTAGTAAAACCGTCACCAACCTGAAATTTAGTATGAAGTCCAGTTTTCTCCAATGCAAACATAACGGCCTAATAAAATAAATAGCAAGACTGCTGGTCGTTAATTTGTGAATGGATTTTGCAACTACCCGGTAGTGTTCAGGGTTGGTTATATATATATATATATATATATATATATATATATATATATATATATATATATATATATATATATATATATATATATATGTATATATATATATATATATATATATATATATATATATATATATGTATATATATATATATGTATGTATGCATATATATATGTATGTATGTATATATATATATGTATGTATATATATATGTATGTATATATATATGTATGTATATATATATGTATGTGTATATATATATATATATATATATATATATGTATGTATATATATATGTATGTATATATATAAATGTATATATATGTATATATATATGTATGTATATATGTATATTTATATATATATATATATATATATGTATATATATGTGTATATATATGTATATTTTCGTGTATATATATGTATGTATATATATATATAGATAGATAGATATGTATGTATGTATATATAGATATGCATGTATGTATATATATATATATATGTATGTATGTATGTGTATATATGTATTTTGTATGTATATATATGTATGTATGTATATATATATGTATATATATATATATTTATGTATGTATATATGTATGTATGTATATATATATGATGTATGTATGTATATATATATATGTATGTGTGTATATATATATGTATGTATATATATATGTGTATGTATATATATATGTATATATATATATATATATGTATACATATATGTATGCATGTATATATATGTATGAATGTATGTATAGTATATATATATATATATATATGTATATATGTATATATATGTATGTATATATATGTATGTATGTATATATATATGTATGTATATATATTATATACATATATATATATATGTATATATATGTATGTGTATATATATATGTATATATATATATATATATATATATATATGTATATATCTATGTATATATATATATGTATATATTTACATATATATGTAGATATATATATATACACACACACACACACACACACACACACACACACACACACACACACACACACACACACACACACATATATATATATATATATATATTATATATATATATATATATAATATTATATATATATTTATATATGGTACTCAGAATCGGTGATAGAACATTTGTAGTTCTTAGTTATAATGATGAAGACGGAGAATCAGCCGCGCTTGGTGAATGTCAGATTTCGACTCAGCGATAATCAACCTATAGCTCTTGCATATATATATATATATATATATATATATATATATATATATATATATATATATATTAGAAAAGTTACACAATACGGTCAATTAGAAATTATACTTTCATCATACATTTGATTTTTTTTTCCATGTATTATATATACATATATATGGGAGTATGCGTGTGTATGTGTGTGGCTTGGTCTGTGTGTCAAGAGAGATAGATAGGTGGATAGATCGATAGGTATATAGATACATAAACAGATTTGAGAGAGTGAAAAACAAAAAGACAGAATAAGGGAGAGAGAAAAAAGTTGATTGTGCTTACTTGATTTTTCACCGCCAAATAAATATTTAACGAGTTAGACCGAATTCTTTATACGTTTCCACATTCTGTCGTAGAAATTACAGAAAATATTGATTTTTCATGTGAATGAACTAAACTTTTTGGTTTCAAATTTTTTGGGGTGTTTTTTATTGTGGTTTCTATCCTCCACCATTTGCCATGAGCACATAAATATGCTGAATAAACAACAATTTTATGACCAGATCTCTCCAGCATCTTCCAGTCTAAACTCGACCCAATTTTCGTTTCATTCTCAAACTAAATAGCACCATGCATTCATACCTCACGACACGCCTATGTGACAGAGCAATTTACGGATATCCTTGCGCCTGCCTTCGGTTTTCGAGTACTTGGAATATGAATTTTTATGGAACAATGGAATAATACAAGAAGTCTGTCTCCCACACAATCAGTCATTTTCTTTTCAAACATTTGATTCAACTTAGGTCCTTTTTCAAATCACCCATATTTATATAAATATTACTTATAGGGTTACAAAAAATTTGAAGAAAAACCATCTATAGGAGACAAAATCTAAGAAGAATCTGCTAGAAGCCAAATATAGGTAAAATGTTACTGTTATAAAAAGACAAGAAGATAAAAGATTTGGTATTCCAATTGAAATATTTGTCTACGCGAGATTTGTGGTCAAAATTTGGATCATTGCATAAGGTTATACAATTTTTGTTAGTACTTGAAAATTTATAAAGAACGTTTAAAAGGTAATTTCTGCTATAAAATGATTAATTGCATATATATATATATATATATATGTGTGTGTGTGTGTGTGTGTGTGTGTGTGTGTGTGTGTGTGTGTGTGTGAAACAGTTTTAAACATAATATATTTTGTACTATAGTAAAAAGCTAACATTCTATGCAAAATTTCTTGTAGAATTCAATACAATATTTTTTTTCAAAATTTATCAATTTATACGTGAGTCTTTATCGATGTAAAGGGTTTATTTCTATCACTATTGTTACTTCGTGTTTTGTAACATTGCAATCAAGTTATCTTGCATTTCAAGCCGAAATATTTACCTAACAACAAATTAAATGTGAATAGTTTTCTTCTAGACATAAATGATCCCTTTCTTTTCTTTTGATATTATGAACATAAAATTTTGAAAGCATTTAGTCAATCCATCTGTCAAACAGGGTATTTTTATCGGAAAATAACTGGTTTGAATCCAGTTTTCCTTCTTGCTGAACGCTTGCAGAGACCCAGTCTGTCCTGCATTTATTCATATATTAGGTAACAACATAAGGACCCCTGTAACTTCTCAAGAGCATTTGTGTAAAGTGCAAGATTAACAGTTTCATTCAAGATTTGAACATGATTCATTGGGTTGATTTCCAGTATGCCACGTACAAATCAATTATTTTTATAATTTACTATTTGGACCAATGTGGTTACCAATTGATAATTGTTTATAGTTATTTAACGCACAAGGTGTCTGTAAATAAACGCAACCCATTAATATGATAAGGATTTATTACTGAGACAAGCGTAACTGTGGTCATTTGTAACGCGTCCTGTAAATAATGCATCCTTTCAGCTAGAGTCAAAAAAGCGATGTTTTTTTTTTTGTCTTATATCATCTTTCAGGATGTACAATTGTTTCTTCTTGACTTTCATGTCTCTGTAAAAAATAATTATTATATTAATGTGTTGCATCTATTTTAAGACAGTTTTGAAGGATTTTGTTTCCAAATAAGTAATGACACAAAATATTTTTCCTCTTTTTTCCAAAGCATTGTGATCAAGGATTAATAGTTGTTTTAGAATACTATTTTCAAATCTGAAATAGAAAATAACACAGCATTATTATAAATAGTTTTTTAGCAGTCACATTGGTCCCATGTATTTTGAGACACCCTATTCAAAATAACTATTTCTATAGTAAAATTATTTTCTTGGTTTCAATGAGTGTGCATATCAGATTTTGTAACTTTACACGCACACACACACACACACACACACACACACACACACACACACACACACACACACACACATATATATATATATATATATATATATATATATATATATATATACGTTTAGGATAGGAAATTTTTCATCAAGTTACAAATTGTAAACCTCATATCAAAATATTTGTTCAAACTTCACACCGTGTTTAATTTTGGTAGTTTTCAATGAAAATTCATGTTTTGAATGTATAACTTTGTATCATATTCAAATTTGCTTTATCCATATTTTTTATTCAAATACATTATCCATATTCAAAATATGTTACTTCGAATCATGTTCAAATTTGGTAAGTTCAAAATTTCTATTTATCTTTAAAATATATAACTTCACAGCATATTCATTTTTGGTATCTTCAAAGCTAAGTTCATCTTCAGAATATAAAACTTCACATAATGTTTAAATTTGGTAACTTTACATCTTAACTGATGTTGACCATGGATTCATTGAGTACACATTTCAAATTTGCCAACTTCCTAAACATTCACAATAGACAAGAAAATAAATGCACACAAAAACATATATATATATATATATATATATATATATACTTTCTTTAAAGAAAAAAACGAAGACCGGTTATTTTAGCATTATTAATTTATTTCCATCCTGTTTTGTGTTTCTGATGTAAACCAAAAACACGAAGAAAAATATAATAGGACTTCTTCAGATCTTATGGATAAAATAAAACAGAATAGACACAGGGGGGTGGAGAGGAAGAGAGGTGAAGAGTTACCTCCTCGGATGGAAATAGTTTATAATCCTAAAATAACCGGTCATTGTTTTTTTTTCTTTAAAGAATGTATTGCTCTGTAATATTAATTACATTGAGCTCTCTACCAGGAAAATTTAAATGTTCAGCTTTTGAATGATTTTCTTGTCCTGAAGGAATTACTCCCAACTCTGGTTTAACTGAACAGAATAATACTATATATATATATATATATATATATATATATATGATCGACAACAGAGATATGAATATTAAAAAAAATTATAAAAGCACTTATAGTATGTGCCATAGTAAGGAATAAATACAAAATGTAATATCATATGTGTACGGACAATTGACTCATCAACTTAAAGAAACACGAAGAATGTTTAAATAGCCTAACTTTACATTTAAACAAACTCGCTGATGCATTAACTTGCGTTTGACGTGAAGCATTAATTGGATATTTCATTGAAATAGTAAAACATAGCTTCTTTCTATTGCTGTCCAACAGAGTTTCACAGTTGGTTTCAGCCCAAGACTGCCACCTACTTTCTCAATCACACGTGCGTTAGTTATGAATCCGCTGTTTGAAAGATGACTCTTGCCACGAGCAGGTCAAGAGAATTTCACTCTGACCAGCATTGTCTGCCGGAAACAGGAAATTCGGCTTTTGCTAAACCCATCCTTCATTGGTTTGATCTCGATGCAAACAGTCACGAAGCAGATCCGTGCAGGTTTCCTTAATTCACATCGATTTGTGGAAAATGCTTCTCCATCAGGAAAAGCAAGAAAACTATACGTGTACAAAGACACAATTGCTGATACACACGTATTCAAATGCATATTTATCTTGAAAATTCCCATTTTTATTTCCACTCAGTTGGATAGCCATCGTCTGCTATATATACACACACGCACACACACACACACACACACACACACACATATATATATATATATATATATATATGTATATATATTGTATTAACACATGCACAAATGCTCTGGCACTCAAACATACATGAATAAACACACACCCTCACACACACACACACACACACACATATATATATATATATATGCAAGAGATATACTATAGTTATGCTATAAAATACAAGGTAAAATAACACATGACACAGAAGATATAGTTTTCGGACCTAAGAGTGCAAGTTCGCCTGAAGGTCGGATACTTCGAACTATGTCGTCCATATTTTTAGTTCCTATATCGTAATATTCCTCTGCAAACTTGTATATAGCATTATATTTCACTCATTTAGATCGGTTTTAGTCGTAAATATCAACTAGAATTTTAATATATATATATATATATATAGAGAGAGAGAGAGAGAGAGAAAGAGAAAGAGATATAGAGATAGATAGGTAGATAGGTAGATTAAAACGAAGTCATTTTTTACCTTTGAAATGACCTATTCCATTGCTGAAGCAAATTTCCTGTCATGCATTGTTCTTTTGTTTCTCAAGTAGAAAAACAAATTTTCCAAATGTCTCCTGAGATAGATTACATCTCGTAGCAGAACTTCTTCTATCTAGTCTTTCGTATAGATTGCAGATTCAGTACAAGTGTTCATTATTAAGAAAAAAATCACTCTCCATTCAATGGATTTGGCTTTCCCGCGAATCCAAACATGAAAAAAAAAAAAGATGAACAAAATACTTGTTTTAGAAAAGGGCTGAAAATAATGGAGTTTATGATGGTGACAGCAATATCAATTGTAGTTGGAACCCATTGAGCACCGATTGTTATATTTTGACCTTCGACCCGGCCCAAAAAATGCTTTTCCAAGGTGATACACCGGAAGGAAGTGACACATTCCAATGGCCAGTAATCGAAAGAGATCGCGTGGGCAGATTAAGGTTTATGATATGGGACAAGGTGAAGGTCCCATTGTGCCACTACAGTGGTGCACCGGAAGAGAGTAACCTCTGAACTGCATGACAGTTATTTCCGCTTGATGACGATTAAACATTCGATTTCAAAGATCCAGTGGGCGATCGTGTGGGCGTTGAATTATTATATAATTGAGTTGAGTTGGGTCCCAGAGCAGTTGCCAGTAGAATTCCAGACAGCTAGAGACGAGATATGGTAGGGAAAGCCACACCCGACTGAGGGGGTCCTCGGAAACCCCCGATGGAGTTAGCGGTCCAGAGAAGATGCTGATAAGATGCAATAAAAGAAAGCCAGCATCCCGCCGTGGACCCCAAGACCACTGGTTGAGCATCTAAGAGAACAAGAAAGACACAACGTGACGGTCATAAGTAGTGGAGGTCAAAATATGAAGTTTATGTTCGGTCTGCAGCACCCTCTCACATGCAAACCCTTGAACAACCCTTTCGAACCCTTGCAATAAAGTGAGAGGTAAATATAATTGTAAAGAAGTCTTCCTGCGTTTTCCATCTTGCGTCTTTATCGTTGTGTCTCTGTGAATTATTCTACATATATATGTGCATGTATGTAGATGTGAATCTACATATGTGACTATATAACACGATGAATGTCCTAGAAAAGAGACTATGTGAGCAAGAATCAAGGCCATCCAGACCAGTGCACGTTATAATCGGCTTTAATGGAAAAGTATTCGAGACCAGAAGGGACTTGTCGTCACTCAGGGAAAAACAACCCATTAAAACTGAGTTTTAGATTAAACAAGCAGTAAAGAAACTAAATTTTTATTAATGACTACATGAAATAATACCAATAAGAAATAATCCTGAAAAGGCAAGAATAGATAAGACTCAGGAGAACACCAATTGTAGGCTATAAGATAAGAGATGAAGCATTCAACAAGAGTAGTGACGACCGGGTTGAGAAAAGTATTCACTGAGAAAAGTTCAAGCGAGTAAATTTCAAATCATATAAAGAAATGGTATTTCCAGCGACCAGTATATGTCCTGAAAAATTAGACTAGCAGAATTATCAGAGCTTTTGAGATAAAGAAGACTTGGTTTAATATCAAATTAGAAAAAGAAAATAAATCTCCAACTATCAAACTTCCCCGTTTTAACTGATCTCAGATTGAAACCAAGGAAATCGGAACAGTCAATAAATACCAGAACCTTGGCAGGGATCTTGGAAAGGTTTGTAATATGCAGATGAGGGAGATACTAATCATAGTTATAGTCATTGGAACAATTTTGAAGAACCCATTGAGACTTGAGAAGAATTATTACCTCTCAAATTCTTGTGAGAAACCATCAGCCAACGCTTGGGTGAAAACTTTTCTGTCCCGGCGGACCATAAAATAAATCTGAAGGAAAGTGAAAAGAAGGATAAGTACCTCGACCTTGCTAGAGAATTGAAGAAACTGTGGAACATGAAAGTAACGATTGTGCCAATTGTGATTGGTGCGTTAGCCACAGTAACTAAAGGATTATTATTGGGCCTGGAGGACTTGGAAGTTAGCGGACGGTTGGAGACTATCCAAACGACAGCATTGCTGAGGACGGCCAGAATACTGAGACGAGTCCTGGAGACTTGAGGAGACTTGCTGTCACTCAAACTCCAGTAAAAAAACCATCAGCTAATACTGATGTGAAAAACTCTAGAGGAGTAAAAATAATAATAATAATAATTATTATTATTATAGTAAAAAAAAAAACGACCTCCTGCCGTATTGTGGACTTTGACGTTCCGGATGACGACAGGATAAAACTGAAGAAAAGCGAAAAGAGAGATAAGTACTTAGACCTTGCTAGAAAAAGGAAAAACTTCATGGAACACGAAAGTCGCCGTGATTCAATTGTTATTTGTGCGTAAGGAATAGTCACCAGAGGATTGCTACGGAGACTGTGTGACTTGGAAATAAACCCTTTAATGAAGGAATTTTGAATTAGTACTACTTTTAAATCTGTTCTACTTCAAATTTCTGTTCCTTTTTCTTGTACTGCGATATACCAAGTCTTATAAAGTCTATAAAGACTGAAGACCCAGTTCCGATGATAAACAGAATTTGTATTGCTCCAATCGTCTCTGTGGAAATGGCTAGCCAGTGTGGCATGACGACAATCATTTGATTTCTAGGCTTTTTACATCACTCGGTCATTGCCTTCTTAAGCCCGAGGAATATGCGTAATTCAGTCACTGTGCAATATATATATATATATATATATATATATATATATATATATATATATAAAGGAAAATTATCGATTGCATCAGATCAGTAACATATTGGCTGCTTATAAATAGAAATAACCGTATTTGAGTGAAGTCATGGAGGCAACACCCCCACAAAGCAGCAGCTGTACGGCCACCAACTACTCATCATGAAAACTATCAAAGTTAGACGAACCAGACATGCAGGACGCTGCTGGAGAAGAAGGGACGCACTCATAAGCGTTGGAAACCTGTGGATCCCTTCACATGGAGGAGCAAAGGCTGGACGACCAGCTAGAATCTACATACAGCAGCTCAGTACAGATACGGGATGTAACCCTGGACACCTGCCGCAAGTAATGGACAGCAGGGAAGGGTGGCTAGAGAGGCTCAGTGATATCAGTGCTGATTGCGAAACGGGATGATGATGATGATGATGATGATGTAATTAGCGTCCATGCAATATCTTGCGGCATTTTGTTGAGTGCGATGACCATTAGCTTTTGATACTATGACACCCAACGAGTGCCTGGTTATATACAAAGCACACAGGTTATACCATTAGATTATATGCCATACTAGAAAAAATTATTAAATTTGAACACTTAGTGGATGCTCATTTTTTTTTTCATTATTTTTTTTTTTACAATAAATAACCTAATAACTGATAAAACACAAATCATTTTTATTTAATCAATGAACATTATGGTTTCATAAAATATTTCTTACATGAGATAAATTAAAAAATCTAAATTGATGCTATAATTTCTTACTAGCAATTCAAACGAAAATGATACTGTAGAATCCAACATAGATGGAAGAATTATGAAATTCTTTGACAAAAAAATGGAATTGATACTCGTTTTTCTTCCTCAAACCTTTAAAATAATCGAAGATTATGATGTATTTCTCTAATACAAATAATATTATTTCTCAAAATGTTCCCAACTTTCTTAAAAGGCAGTGAAAATATATATTCTACTAGATGGAGTCTTCTCGGTGGTTATAATAAAAATGCACCACAAAATTTTACTTTGATTTAGATCCAGTTTGTTTGCTGGACATGCCATTGATTTGATCTGCTTCTCTGAAAGAACAGATTTAATCCTTTTTTCTCGATGATACGATATTTCATCGTGCTAAAAAAATGCTTCATCATGACCAAGTCAGTTTTCTAAAGATAGAATAAGAAAATATTCCAGGAATTCAATGGGCACTTATGCATTGATTCATGCGCTAATAATTGCCATATCCGTTGATCTTTCAAATGCCACGCCGACTCATATCACGAATTACTTGGGGACTTTACGCGTTTTCCGATACATCAAATTTTAAGAGGTATAGCCATGAATTTTCTGCGACACAAGTGATTTTCTTGGTAGATTTTTTTTTCCAAATGAGTAGTCGTCGTAAGGGTTGAAATATTAGGGTCGGCTTATTGAACATTTTGATAAACTTATAAATATTTAATAAATTGCCACCTCAATATCAACCTAATATGAAAGAGTTATAACAAAAATATGAGCCTGAAAAATCAGTGATAGTTGACCAGGTCTGAAATGGGGATAGATAGAGAATGAAAGAGAAGAATGAGAAAGGTGGGAAGAGACATTACACTTTCTGGGCTGAAAACCAAATTTTAGAGAGAGCATGCCGCTGAGAATCGAGAAAAATTAAAAAAGCAGCATTAATCAAGATGCAAGACATCATCACGGATTTTAACTCGTTGGGGCAATTTCTGCAAAATTAAAGGAATTAAAAAAAAACAACATACGTATAGAAAATAGCAAAGATATAAAGTGGCATTCTGTAGAAAAAGACGTTAGAATTTCCCAGGTTAACGAAAAAAATAACTGAAATTTTTTTTTTATCATAAATGCACATTCTGTTTCAATGTCTATTTACTTGTCTTCTTTGTCGAAGAAAATATTTCCAATTTCTAATGGATTTAATGATTTTCTGTGAAAGATTTTACGAAGTTTTGTACAAACATACACAAAATGAAGTGAGGGGTGTCCTCGTGGTGTAATGGTTAAAGCGATCGACTGCAGAATCGTACGTAAGCGAGTTCGTACTCCCGTCACGTTATAACGTTCACTTTCGAGCAAATACCCTTGGGAAAGCTATGAACCCCCTAATCCTCCCAGCTATGGGTTAAATAGTACCACTAATATTCTTCTAGGAGAATAGCTTTGGCATTAAATAATCTACTAAAGGTTTATATGCCATTAAATAAAAGAAACCAAATAAAAATGAAGTGAGCAACACTAATATGATTTAATGATTTATCATATTTTTGATCTGGAGTATTTGTTTAAACTTCACAGTAACGTTATGTTGTTACATAGCCATGATATAGCTACGTTAAACGTACATAGGATGTTCATAACATATATACATATATACATAGGAATCCCGAAACACGAAAAGCACTTACGACTTCTTAGTTCAGGTACGAAACTTTTTAATTACCTTTGAGTTTAAAGGTTCTTCGACATGAGGAGAGAGAAACACATTCTTTCTATTCTGGCTTTTTCATCTGCCCCCCCCCCACATCTCGTGCGGTGCCCGTAGCTCGCAAATTCGTCTGGCCTCAGCGTGCCCCGAAAGTCGACCCTTCTCGTTCGGTGTCTAGTTCTCAACCCAACTGACTTTTTTTCGAATCCCCCCATATCCTCCGCGCTTCTGGGCATGACGTCATTCACATCCCCCTATCTGGTATTTTTATTTTGACATCTCTGAATGACACGTCCGCCCTGCGAGCGTGCGTGAACACATGCGTTCATGTTGCACCTAAGTAACCCATGCACTGAGCCGAAAGATTCTCAGCCTAACTAAACCCAAAGGCATGAAACGAAATCCCTCGGCCATTATATCACAATGTAACAATTTTAAAACATGAGCCCGGAGTATTTTCCATAACTATAAATAAAATAAAAAAAACTTGAGTCCAATTTGAATTATTAATTAGGTAAAACATTTATTCCTTTTTTTAAAGTTGGAAGAGTAAATTCTGTACGATTAAGTGTATACTGACCCAAAGTCTCCGCTCTGAACAGGATGTGAGACAAGGGGAATTATTAAGCATTGGGAATTCATCGTTTCCTTCTAGACTGGTTTTGCCTACTGGTTTTAATAACACCCTGTCTAGTCTACTCCTTATCCAAATCTTGATGTAGAAAAGATCGATCCATGCCTTTTCCAATGGTATTTGCGCAGAAAAAAAAACGCAAACAGCCTTGGCTAAGAATTGTACTCAGGTTATAGTTTACAAAGATTTTTGCTTAGATGTGGCACAAGATCATATAAATGGGGCACCCAATAAAACTTGAATTCACTTGTGAAGGTTTACTAGTCAAAATTGCTTACTATTAAACCAAGCGAGGTGCCCCGGAATCGTAATCGAGTTTCCATTTCCATTTTATACAAATAGGTGTGTCTGTATGATTAGGTATGTATTTCAGTAATCCATGTAATTATAAAAAAACACAGAATCTTTATGAAAAGACATCATCATCATCATCATCATCATCATCTCGCGCTGAAAGCACGGATATCCCTGACCCTCTCTCGCCACTCCTCCCTATCGTCCATCGCCCTAGGTAAGTCGTCAGGACAGCATCCTGTATCCTCACATAGCTGCTGAATGTATGTTCGTGCTGGTCGTCCTACTTTTGCACGGCCATGTGTGGGGGTCGATAAGAGTACATCTCTTATGAGTTCGTCCCTGCTTCTCCAGCAGTGTCCTGCATGTTTGGTTCGTCTAACTTGAATAGTTTTCGTGATAGGGGGCAGGTGGCCGTACAGTTGGTGTCTTGTGGGGTGTTGCCGCCAGGACTTATTTATAGATAAACTTACTGCTTATTTAAACCCATGCATGTTAATCAATTATGTAAGGTTATGTGATTATTTTACATCCTCAGTTTGAAGACATGCACTAAATTAGTAAAATTTTATCAAATTTTGATTTAAGAAAAATAATTTATAATTTTGATATAATAAGTTGACGCCTTGCAGCAACATAACTCTCATCTCATTTTTTATAAAATATTAGAGATCCTTTTAATGTAAGAGATCTTTATTCCCACCAGTGATATCTTCAACGTTAACACATTTCCTTGAGTCCAATAAACATGCATAGGAAATGTAGTACCTATAAATCAAACTATTCATGATTTATACAAGACAGACAACTTTTCCAAATATTTTTATAGATGATCAGACCAAATGTCTAATTTCAGAAGTCAATTTCTGTAATTTATCATTAAAAAAATCAACTAATAAATAATACAGTATATATTTACCAAACCTCTCCACAAGTGACAAAATATTTTTAAACAGATTAAAGCTGCTTTGAATTCAGGGTTTTCTAACTCCTATACTAACTGACGTCCTAGAGATAAGCAAAACACTCTCTGCCCTACTATTTTACCCATAGTTATCAGGAGAATGGATGAATTTATACCTCTATCTGGAATATTAGGACGATGTAAAACGAAGACGGTCTCGTCCAAACTCAGGTGGTAGATTCCATTTCATCGGACCCTAATTACAGCACAAACATGCCTCCAATAATTATATTCTTAGTAAATAATAATTTATCTAATACAGTGTATTTTGGTACAACTTGTTAGATATAATTTTTGAAACAAAGCGTATGACTAAAACGTTGTCTAATGAAAATGGAAGTAGAGAATATTATATTTTCTTATATACGACTTACAGCCAGAGATATTAGTTATCTACCAATCATAAAGTTCAATAGTAACAAACAAACCTCAAATCAGTAGTCCTCCGCCACGAAAATGCAATGTTAATATTAATAAGAAAACATGATTAATTATGTAGATAAATTATGGCAACGAATAGATACGCATTAGCAGAAAGAATTAATGGAAAGTATTAAAAAGATATATATAAATGCAAAACAACTGAAGAAGGAAAGGTAGTGTGAGAAGTAGCCTAATGTAGTTTGTTCTCTTATGATTGGTTATCTTCCTCATAGTTAGTGATAGACACAAAGACTGACAATTGCAGGCATAATGTCTCGACGAGTTTTAAAGCCTAACTCATGAATATTAATTAGAATAACCGTTGTTAATGCAGACTTTGTTTGTTTGTACAATTGTAAAACAGCACAATAAAAAGAAGAGAAAAAAATGACACAGTACGAATCGATCAATAAAAAATAACACAAGCAAAAAGTCTGTTTTTATGTTTTTAATCCTTATTGGCTTAGATTGAAGGTGCCATCAAGGGTTTTGAGCGGGAAGTGGAGTCGAAATTAACATCATCATCATTATCATCATCATCATCGTTGTCATGCTGATAGCTCGAAGTTACCTGACTCTCTCTCTCTCTCTCACTCTGTCTCTGTCTGTCTCTATCTCTCTCTCTCTCTCTCTCTCTCTCTCTCTCTCTCTCTCTCTCTCTTGAAGATTACTGATTATTTAAATGTTGCGTTTAAGTTATACCATGGGACGGTGTCCTCTTTTAGAAAAAAAAAACGATGAATATCGATGTGATATAAATGTAGGATCTAAACACCCAAAGAAGGTTTTTAAACAAATCCCTAATAGCATTATGATAAGGTTATCAACAAATTCATCAGATGTAGAAATTTTTATTCAAAATAAGCAATATTATGAAATAGCTTTAAAAAATAGTGGATTTAAAGAAAAACTCATATATAAAAGTAGAGAAGACAATACGAACATACAGAAGTGAAGTAATAATAACAAAAGAAAAATCATATGGTTCAAACCTCCATATAATATGGCTGTAGCCATAAAAATAGGAAGATATTTTTTTTAGATATTTGAAAAAAATGTCCTTAGACGAGATATTTATAAAAAATATTTAGTAAAAACACAGTGAAATTAAGTTACAGCTGCATGCCTACCATTTCCACATAAATTAGTAGAAGCAACTCAAAAAAGCCTAAGAGAAATAAAAACCCTAAACCCCCAAATGGTAACTGCATTAAGAAAGAAAACTGTCCTCGCAAGGGAAGACGTCAAATAAAGTGTGTAGTGTATAAGGCTGAAGTACTCAACTCGATCAGTAATAGTAACAATAGGAATGATAAAAATAAGGGTATGTGTGTTCAACGCAAGGGCTTTTCAAACAAAGATATCGCGATCATAAAAGTCGCTTGGCAAATTAAATATATTAACATCAAACTAGTTTGTCCAATTACGTATGGAAAGTCAAAAACAAAGTTGGTATATATCCTATATGAAAATGGGAGTCGTGAAAAGATGGAGTAAATATAAGTGTTGGGGGGGGTTAGATATTTTAATCTATGTATGGAGGAAAAATTAACCATAGCTACCTATAATAAAGCAAAGAAATTGCTTCAACGAGGTCAGAAATATTTAATATTTACAGACATTGGAAAAATTGGTTAATTAGTGGATAAAACGAAAAAGAAACATTTTTATCGGTTTCTCCAATTAATTGGTCGGTTTTTTATGCCAATTTTTGTAAAAGTGAAGGATCTTTTTAATGAATTAAATGTATTTTATCCTAACCCACTTCGCCAGGGCAATCCTGACGAGCCGTTTGGTGAAACCTTGGTAGACTCCCTCAGGGCCATGTAGGAATTATTTTCATTATACATTTATATATATATTTCTCTTTCACTCTCCATTTGTCCTTATCGTCCGTGATTCTTGCACCGGTCTTCAAGACCGAATCTGGTGTCCGCACAAACTCATGTACGTAAGTCATTACTTCTCAGTTTACACTGGTGCTTCCAAGTGTAGAATTTCATAAGAAAATGTCGCTTATGTGTTCATCCTTACTTCAGTGCCAAGCATATCTGGTTTGTATCATTTGGATGTTTTTTTTTGTTTGTTTTTTTATAGAAGGTATGTTGTCATACTGCCTCATTTTTTCTGCGGTGTTGCTTCCAGGATTTCTTCAAAACAGCGCGTAAAAGCTTGTCTTTTCTCTCTGCGTTTGTGTCCATGTGGTGCATTCATACAGTAGTACTGACACAACCATGATTTGGAAGAAACCCCGTGTTATTTTTTCAGAGAAGTCAGATTTACATTTAATCGATAACCTTCCGATTGCAATACCTTCCCACTCAATACACATCTTGATATTGCTTTCAGGAGATGAGATATTACTGCAGAGGTATGTGCACTACTCATTTCAGAGGCTCGCCACTTTACTAACCTTGGAACTCTTTAAAATAGTAATTTGAGTTTACCTTCCTAATTTTCTTGATATATTCTAAGAAAACATTCTTGAAGGTCTGAAAACAAACTTTTTCATTAGAATGTGGTACAAATAAAAACCGCTAACGTTTCCCATGGGACTGTATATTTAGTTCTAGTTTTTTTTGGAAAAAAGACATCGACACGCGGCTAACGAAGCTGTTGATAAACTATCGATCATATGGAACTCAATCCTGACCGATAAAATGAAACGCAGTTTCTTCCAGACAGCGGACGTGTCGCTACTGCTGTATGGGTCCACTACTTGGACGCTAACAAAACGGCTGGAGAAGAAGCTAGACGGTAATTACACAAGAATGTTGCGAGCAATATTGAACCAGTCCTGGTGGCAACACCCCACTAAGCACCAACGATACGGCCACCTGCCTCCCATCACGGAAACTATCCAAGTTAGACGAACCAGACCTGCAGGACACTGCTGGAGAAGCAGGGACGAGCTCATAAGTGATGTATGTACTCCTATGGACCCCCACATATGTCCGAGCAAAAGCAGAACGACCAGCTCAAACATACATACAGCAGCTATGTGAGGATACGATATATAGCCCTAAATACCTGCCAGAGGCGAAGAACGATAGGGAGAAGTGGCGAGAGAGGGTCAGGGATATCCGTGCTAGCGGCACGACATTATGATGATGATGATGATGATGATGACTAATAAAAAATCCCTGCTTGGGATTTGGTATTCCGAACCAGAAAACAAAGCATTCTTAGTCATGTTTACTATAGTAAAATTTTGTGTCTGTATTTTATCTCTTGCTTTCCAAATACTACTTGTAATGGGCTCATGTTGGCGAGACTAAATAAGCATATAAATGAAGCATTCGCCTAAGTCATATATCAAGGTCCTGACTTGACAACTAGAAGCACGTACAAGTGCATGCTTCTCTATCCACACTGACAGTAATTCTTGCGCCCCAACAAATATCAGGCTGTATGACGCACGATACCATGCCTACATGTAAGTCTTCAAATAACAAATTCTAATCTTATTCATACATATATATTTAAGGACTCTCAACTTCTACCAAAACATCTTTCAGTATTCCTTCATGCAAATCTTTGTAAGTTTTTTCTTGTATCTTATAATATTCTTCAGTTCGTTTTACTTACTTTGCTTAAACAATGAAATGTATTGGTGTTAATAAGTTGTGAATTGTTTCGTGTGTGCACGAGAAAATATTAAACCCAAGTACATATACTTTGCTACAAGTTTGGACATTGTTTTTACTCTCTTATGAAATAACTGTAGCGGGGCGTTATGATGTTCAGATACGACAAACATACAATGACAACCTTCAGGCATTATATTACATAACCCCATCTCTATATTGGTCCTTTTTGCGAGGTTCCCGTTTTTAACTCCCAAAAGCATATTCATATGCTCTACTATATATATATATATATATATATATATTAATTTAGCTAACCATAGTCTTGGGTTTCCCAAGGAATCCCTTTTTCAATACACCGAGTATTATACGGCCTCACTTACACCGAATGTAAGTGTGGCCGTTAATCCTTCATCTGGATTGCTCAACTTAACATTTAATGCTGAGTGGTAAGCAAGGAGGCATCAATAACCAATTTTTAATATTTGGTATGACGCGCACTAGGATTGAATCCCGATCTCTCGGACTATTGGCGAACACTTTAACCACTACACAGAGAGACCGACAGACAGACAAACAGGAAGAGAGATAGAGAAGTTAGAGAGAAAGATTTATTAATTGTCATTGATGTAAACCAAAACTAATAAATCTAAACGGCCCTTACTGCTGTATAATATAGGCGTTGAGAGCGGAGGACCTCGTGCTAAAGTTCGAGCAAAGCGAAAACCTGAAGGGAGGTCATAGTTGGCAGGTTTGAAGTACGAAAACGGAAAGATTACTCATGGACAAACTTGACAGGTTGTCAAAAAAGATTGCACCTAAACGCTCTGAAATGACACATACATCTGATGTACGGGAAAAAATCACAGGAATGACGTCATAGGCAAGTCGAAAAAGGTTGAGTCACGCGCTAGTGTTGTAAACGAATAGGTATGTACATTGTCGTTCTTTGAAATTTTTCAACGCAAAATTCTATGCTTGAAGATGATCGGCACAAAATCAAAAGAAGAAATAATGTTCCAAAAGAGAAAAAAAAAGCGTTGAGTTTTATTCTTTTACTGATGCGAATCTTTAACCGATGAGCATCCAACATTCTTCGAATTTTGCGCATACTCTGTTAACTTTCCCATCAGACCCAAACAACAGTGTACATGTCTTCCACTTAGATGTGTTTTCATTTGATGACAGCATTGGATAGAAAATGGTTGCTAACAAAAATTGTTTAATGTGATTTTTCCTTTTTCTTATTGAAATCTCCATATGCTCTCCAACAGATATCGAGCTCACTTTGTCTATAGATAAAGCAAACAATATATATATATATATATATATATATATATATATATATATATATATATATATATATATATATTATTTCAAGCAAAAAAAAAAACAATATATGGTCACGTTTGGATAATAAATTTATTTCCATCATGTTAAGATCATTGATATGAATCAAAGACTCTAAAATAACTTTTAACAGGACTTCATCAGATCCAATAGGAAAATAAAATAAAATATCTATTTTATTCTCCTATTGGATCTGATAGAGTCCTGTTAAAAATAATTTTAGAGTCTTTGATTCATATCAATGCCCTTTACAGAAAGAAAATAAATTTATTATCCAAATGTAACCGAATATTTTTCCTAGAAATAATATTATTTGCTCTGTCAATTTATTTACATTGAACTCTTTACCGGGAATATTCAAGTATTCGAAATTTGCATCATTTATTTCTCCTGGCGGAATTGTTCCCTACTCCGGATTTACTGGATTGAAGAATACGTTATATATATATATATATATATACATGTGTGTGTGTGTGTGTGTGTGTGTGTGTGTGTGTGTGTGTGTGTGTGTATTCATAACTTAAAATTTAAATTCTACGCTGAGAAGATCAGATCAGATCAGAGAACGACAATAAGAATGCAGTTTACTTCCTTAAAAGTCAAAAGTTAAAGGTTTCAGCTGATGGAGGGACCAATATCTGCATATTATTTACCCGGCAAGTGAAAACAGATGACGATGTTCAAATATTATCTTAAAGATTTGAATCAATTGATTTCTGCAATCATCTACGTGTTTGTCAACCGTCTCTGCTGTGAGGTTTTCAAGAGTTCTGCTCGTTTGAAAAGTCATTCGAGTGATTACAGTCGGAGAGACCGCATCGATTCAGATTTTCTGAAAATCATTGCCCATTTTTTTAAACTGCTATTAAAGACATGCGATTTGAAATTGGGAGTAAAAAAAAAATCTCAGAGTTAAATCTCTACTGTGGATCTGGGTTTCCCTGATAATGGAACTCACGGTCATCAGAGATATATCTGTAATATGTGAGGTTATTTCCTTTGTATTCATTTTTTCTCATATTTTTTATAAAGCTGACGGGATTCAAAAGAGAAAGAAAAAAATCATTTATTCTTTTCTATCTATCTATCTATCTAAGTGTGTTTATGTATATCTCAATATTCGCATGTATCATTATCTATCTATCTATCTATCTACACATGTATGTTGCCGCTACTTTTACGGTGATTGTCACATTTTAAGCCTGTGATAAAATCTTTTATATCCATATATATCTATAAGTATATACCTCAATGTATACCAATAAAATATGGCCATTTATGTAACGCTTACGCCAAATAACCAATATTACTTATATCAAAATATTTTTTAAACATAAGAAGACATAAAGACTTGTTTTGAGATTCCATATAGTGTTTTAGAATAGACAGAAATCAAAGAGAAGACCATTTCAGTCTCTTTGTTAACATTCCAATAATAAATGCGTTATTGTCTTCTTTTTTTAACAATAAATGTTCATATTTTGGCTTTTAGCTCTTGAAGTAAGAAAATGCTTGTCAAAAGTCGAAAAGTTATATTAATGGCAGAAATATCAATAAGACATTTAAGAAAAAACGCATTTTTTTTCTTTTTACGTGTATGAAACAGCAATACAATAGTCTTTTTTATCGTTTTTTTTCTGTCAAACTTATAAGCTGTGATGGCAAATCACAGGCAGAAAGAGGGTGATATTTTTTCATGGGAAAATCTTTGAAACAATTTAGAAAATACTTAAAATGTCAAATGTCGGATGAATGCTAAATCAATACTTTGATTTATAACCTGAAGATTCAAACAATTCCCTCTTATCAAATAAATAAATAAAATAATTACTAGTTTCGTAAAATATTTGTAAAATTGAATTCCTTCATCTGCGGAATATCTGACAGCCGTTTGCGCTGTCAACATTATCCTGATATTTTTTTTTTCCTTTGCAGGTTAAGAATCTCCTCAGTCATAAAAAAATAAAATAAAATAAAACTTGTGTTCTCTGTTTGAAAAGAAACTGCATCTGATACTTTAGCACTAGTATTGAGACTAGTGTTGAGTACACCTTTATCAAAATTACTCCCATGTCCACTTTAACATGGAGTTGCAGTACATCATAGGCATCCATGTGTGAGTTAATTACATCTCATTAAAAATCATTCATATTTGATTGGAATTATTCAAGTAATTATTCATATCATATAAGTGTAAATTATCTTTACTAAGAATACTTACGTACATCCATGGTTGTTTACTGAGAACTGTTATTATTAATTACTTGAAATCATATAATTCTGTTAAACAAATGATGATTGAATACAAATAATATCTTGAAACCATTTAATTCTTAATATTTTATTAGTATACTTGAAACCATACAAAACGCGGCAATTATTTGTATTAGATAGAAATACTTGATATCATATAACTGCGTTTAAAAAGAACCACTTAAGAAACAACAACCACCTAAAATAAATATAAATTAACGTTATTCCCTAAACTAATGTCAAAAATAAACGGGTTTAAAATCTATCAAACAATCTTTCAGTGGGAATGTTATATAGTCATGATGATATCAATAATAATAATAATAATAATAATAATAATAATAATAATAATAATAATAATACTACTACAAATACAAACGGAGTCTGTCGTTTCTGATACGAATGGGTTTATTTCTTTCTGTCTTCTGTCCTTGGCGACACGAGGAAAGAGTCACAAATCATAAGGGCCTATTCTGACCATAATATGCTGACACCAAGTATGAAAAAAAAAATCTGAATATGAGCACAGGTAACAAAAATTATACATAATAGTAGTAATTCTAGTCAAGAAAGAACATCAAGTTTATAAGTCCCAAAAATTCACTCTGAATTGTCCAGCAGGACACATAGCGTAACAGTTATAGGTGTTTTTTTCCCTAAGTCTCTAAGGAGACAATCATCTGGAGATTGCAAGTTCAATCCTGACTACAGGCAAGTAACACTACAGGAATACTTAACTCTTGTACCCGGTTGTGGCTAACGGAATCAGAACAGACGACCCCCGTGGATTCAATAAAGGATGTAGTTCGAAGTTCCGTGAAGGTTTCCGAGTTCGACAAACACCTGAAGAAGCCCGGAAGACATATCGGCCGAAACGCTGTTGGAATAAAGATGAAGACAATAGTCCGAAAACCCTTGATGATAAAAAATGACTAATATAATTAATCATTACCTTAATTATATAACAGCTAGACCATCTCTTCAACGTTCTTCAATTTGTTCCTTGAATTAACCTAAACTTCCTCTCATGTGGTACGTTTGTATTCTTTTTATACAAATTAAAACTTTTTCAATTTTTATTCCGTAAAGTTTCAAGATCCACAGCAATTCTAAAAGGATCGTTTTCCAAATTCTAGGCCTAAAATAACTAGATGATTTCATATGCAAACAAAAGGAGTAATCTACCCTCGAGCTGTTTCACTTACGCGCTTAACCCCATCAGCAATACACTCGTATCGAGAAATTTTTAATAAACTAAAACTATTTTACAAAATAGAGTTATAGGATTGAAATAAAATTACCCCCCCCCAAAAAAAAATGCTCCAACATGAGTGTTTGAATAGATCATTTTTAAAACATGATTTATTGAAATACGCTCAATGCCAAGTCTGAAACATCAAATCGTGAAACGAAGAACAAAAATTGTTATTTTCAAAAATCGTTATTTCTCTACTGCTTGTTTTTTGCTTGATTTATTGAATTGTATATTTGGTTGATCACGTTATTCGAATGTGTTTCTTCTTGTGGGTAGTAAATTATCTTCTGTTATTCAAAAAATTTAATTTTCATAGTAAAATTGCTTTTCACACAAAAAAAAAGTAATCACGGTATTGCATAGTGACTGTCTTACTTAAATTTACACTTTATAACATGGAACCTTTTCCAGTCTAACTTTATTTTTCATCAAATAATATCACTAGCAACGCTTGCTCATATTCTATATGGATTGTAAACTGTTCATGATTAGAATAAATAAAATACCTTGAATCGTTTTAAAAATTGCTTTAGATTATTCATATTTACACTTGGTTTTATCTATTTTTCATCATGTATCATCACTTAACAATACTTACCCATATCTTATATGGATTGTAAATTGTTCATAATTAGAAGAAATAAAAGATTTATAGTCGCTTTGAAAAAACATTATTTTAAGTATTCATATTTACACTTGTGTTTAATTTATTTTCATCAGATATTATCACCAACGATACTGACTCATATTTCAAACTGATTTTAACCAGTTCATAATTAGAAAAAATAAAACTTTCAGTCACTTTTTAAAAAGTGATTTAAAGCATCCATATTTACTCGGGGTTTTATTTATATTTATCATTTATATACCAACCGTTATTGCATTATGATTATATCTTAGAAAACTTCAAAAATATCAAATAAGATCAAAAAGTCTTAGACTCAATGAATATTTAAATAAATATTTAATTCTATCATTTTAAAGTGGGAGAAAACCTTTTTTTTTTTTTACACAAATGAAGTTTCTAATTCCTTTGTAATAAAACAAAGTATGTATCTTGACATACATTACTGAGAGAGCAGATGAGGACTGTAAAACAAACACCCGTTTAGAGTGAGAAGGGCGAAAGAGAGAGAGAGAGATAGAGAGAGAGAGATTCCTTTAAAAAACGTCTTAATCTCCAAATATGATTTAAAACTTCTTCAGAAATTTCTCGAACATTTGTTGAAAGTTTTCTTAAATTGTACAGAAAATATCACAACCGTATGTTGAGTAATGATTCCTCAACCAACTTACTGGCTGTTGTGAACATTTGTGTGGTAGTGATCGACAGATGGCGGGTCAGATTTCAAATCTGCAGCGTTGAGAAACTAGGAGAATCGAAATAGATATAATTATATTATAAAAATATTTAATTTTTTTTCTTTTCTTTTGATATAAAGTTATTAATTCTTTGAAATGTTTAGTTACTTTTGCGCATCCTAGAAAAGAATTCACTTAAATTGAGGATAAAATTGTTAACTATAGACTTCAAGTCTGACAGTTTATTCTTGATAAAAATTATCAATGAACTTACTTGACGTTATTTCAGTTAGAAATAGGTAGGGAATCTTCGCTCCCAGAGGTACTCATAATTTTTAAGCTTGAAGATTATCAACATTGACTAATTCGTCAAAAATCAAATAAAATTGCTGTCTGCTGGTATATCTTCTTGCAAGATGACTAAGGACTTTTGGGGGAAACAGTAATCATAAAAGATTGATTTTATATTCACATTGCAGAGTTAATAAGAAAATATTGTTTATTTTTGGCGAGTAGAATTCAGTTACCTCAAAGATAAAGATATCTGCAGAAAAAAGGAGGGGAGTAAACGGGAACATATTTGCATAAGATTAATCAAGAAGGTCTAACTGGACAAGAAAATAAGGAAAATTGCTATCTGCACTTAAAGGTCTCTATGATTTTCTGAAAGAAAAATAATAGGATATAATTAATTCTTGTGCTTGTATAAAGCCTTTGTCATACCGATGTGATCTTTTTTTTTTATCATATTTTAATTATTTGAAATATATTTTTGAAACTAGTTCTTGTCAAAAAAAGGTTAAAGCATGATGAGATTGATGTGTAAACGGTTCCCTGATGGTGAGGTAAGAAACATTTATTCTCGTAGGAAAATTTTCATGTAATATTGATCGTAACTTTATGCTTCCTCAAGTTACTAACAATATAAGCTGGTACATGATATATATATATATATATATATATATATATATATATATATATATATATATATATATATATATACACAAAATATTATTTTCCAATTGCGTAAGCCTATTGTAGGTAGAACGGCCCTTTTTTTTTCTTTTCAATATTTTATTATGGAACCTGGGTTGCAAAGTTGTCTTAGGTATCCATTTTCCATAACTTTCTAGTTAGTTTCCCTGATGAGTATTTGGCATATGCACACACACACACACACACACACACACACACACACACACACACACACATATATATATATATATATATATATATATATATATATATATCATTAATTCATGTAAGAGCATGGAGTTCCTTGATTTTGACTCTTTCTCTTCTACCATCGATCATTTCTGGTAAGTCTCGTCTGATGCGTCTTTTTTCTTCACAGAGCTGATGTGATTAAGTATTTTCTGGTCTGCCAATACTGGCTCGTGCATGTGCAAGAGTCCATAAGAGAACGTCGCTGATGAGTTCGTCCTACATTTTCTAACAATGCTCTGCATGTCTTGATCGTCTTACATGAATAGTTTATAGGATCGAAGACCAGTGACCGTAAAGCTTCTGTTTAGTGGGGTGTTGCTGCCGGGATATGTTCAAGTTTGCACTCGCTTCATTCTCTAACGTTAGCTTGAGTAGTTGTAGATACTATTTGCGAATGTCTCCCACCAGGCAAGGCTTGACACAAGGTCAAAAGCCCGAAGGCCTATTAAAGTGGGGATAAATGGAAGGGGAAGGTCGGGAACGAGCCGAGGCTCGATCCCTGCTGGTCTGTACTGCTCATTGACCCACTAAGCGCAATGTGGGTCTAATGAGGCATGCAGTTTTACGAACCCAAATGTGAGTCCGGGCACGTATGCCGGGTTATAGCTTGAACTAGACAGCAAGGTCTAGTGCAATACATGGAGTCATGAGAGCATCCGAAGATCTCTCTTTGGTATTTGTAGATGTTTATTAATTGTTGCTGCTTTGTCTTTCTTTTTTGTAATTGTTGCAAGAAGTAAAGAAGTATTGTGACATCTTTTGAGAGAAATTTGTGAGTAATATAAATGACATCTTCCCTGTTTTATGAAAATTAATTGATTTTCATTTGTTTTTCTTTTTACTTTATACATTAAAACTACTGACTTCATTCCTACCCTATTTCTTTTTTTAGGATTATTTTTTTAGTCGATTTACTTTTGAATAGATATACAAATTTCTGGTTCTTTTTTATTTGATGTACAAGGGCCGTAAATAATGCGGATACAACAGCCCCTATGTTTGAGATTATGCTTGCCTGAATGTTTGTAATGTTGGCTGCGGTTTCCAACTCACTCAGGTTACAAACATTAATCAAGACTCAAATACATGATAGATAGATAGATAGATAGATAGATAATGTATTTCTATTTCAGGTTAATCCCAAACTTTAACTCAGGCAGATTAAAAAAAAAACAAAAACAAATGATCCAACTTGTTGAGAAACAAATACACAAATTGATATTTAGGAAAAATACCATAAAAACGAAAAGACTAAAACCACCCGTATTGTCTGAAAAAAGGTCTAGCCACCCCACAAAAAAACTCTGACAGAGGACTAAGTAAACGAAGAAAATGCTCAATACAAGCTAGAGTAAATATTTATATAAGTACCTAATGGATTAGATGAAATCGACCCAGGCTTCAATTTTACGGATCATCAGGCCAGCCTCATTCTTGTAATCCAGAAAGGTGAAACCTAGGTAGATTTCGTCGGACCCATTTGATACTTATATATATATATATATATATATATATATATATATATATATATATATATATATATATATATATATAATTCAATTGATTGGCCATAGAAGAGGTATTTATCGGAGAAAATATAGTTTGGTGAGTCTTAAAGTCCAGCAAAATAGCATGTTCTGTTTATTTCAGACACTAAAAGGTGCACTTGCTCAAATCAATTTTTATATTTACATGATCATCAAGTTAAGGATAATTCCCTTCAATATACCAGCGTTTCGAGAGAATGTCTCGTAATATTTATCCGAATCTAATATTTCTTCTAGAATTTAGTCTTCTTTGTTTGAGGGCGTATCAAACTTCAAGGGTTATTTAACAGCTAAGCCATCCTTGTTGAACAGGTGTGGTAATATTTAACTCATAGCTGAGTAGCTAAGATATTTACAACATCCCGTAGGGTATTTGTCTGAAAGTAAATACACACACACACACACACACACACACACACACACACATATATATATATATATATATATATATAAAACTAGCATATGTTAAAAAGTTAAATGATTGTTATAAAACAACGTAAACTTGTTTTTGAAAATACCGTTGTAAGAATTTTCATCAGGGCTGTTTTGATTGGGTTAATGTGAAAAATCAGTTTTTCATAATTTTCCCATAGAACAAGTTGATTATTGAGAAGACTCAGCTGTGATCCCAAAATTGCGATAGGTCAACCTGTGTTGTTGATTTTGAAGATGGTAAGCCATGCCAATTAGATAGGCGCTGACAATATTGGTAATACTGTTTTTGATTATGTCGTGCGACCAAGGACTGAAACAGAATTCTTGTTAGCAAAAGGAATGAACCTCTTAACTTAACAATTGCTGATATGTGAAGTATTTTCAACGTGGAAATAGATTTAGATTATTAAGTAGTAAGCTTACAATGACAGTATTTTAATGTCAAATATTAGTTGGTGTGCAGGCTGGAAAATGGACGGATCAATTTGTATTGAGAGACACAGATGCAGTTTTTATAGCAGTCGACCGAGGTATAACTCTTTATCATCTAAAAAAAAGACATCAAAGTAAGACAAACAGGACATACGGGGCGCTACTGGAGAATCATGGACGAACAAGTACATGGCGTTCTTCCATGGATTCTTACATGGACGCGCTAGTGTTCTCCAACAATCAAGGACATACTACAGTTCTATACCGACACCGGATGTAGTTCGGAGGAACTGGCATATGGGATGAATGATAGGGATGGATGAAAAGAGATTATCAGGGAACTCTGTGCAGTCAGATGCACTTGATGTTTGAGATGATATTGTAAAATATTATTCCCCTATTTCCTGTGACTTAAAATTAGAATGGGCTTGTATTTCTTTTCGATATTTGATTTTGTAACCTAGGTAAGAAAAGTTTCGAATTTACGCATTTTCCAGAACATTCTTGTAAGTTTCGTACTGAGTACTTGACATTCCCACTATATATATATATATATATATATATATATATATATATATATATATATATATATATAGTGCAATTAGAAGGAAACTTTAACCTGTCTTCGAACGCTGACTGATGGTTGGTTTGTTGGGTTTTATGGCATATCAGCCTTTGTAGGTTATTTAACGCCAAATCCATTTTTATGTAAAATTTCAAACAATTCAGTTTAGCATAAGTACACAGTTTAATTGTCAAAAAACATTTCTATTTCAAACTATTGAAGAAGTTATATGAAAAAATTCAGTTAAGTGTAAATACAGTTTTAATGTCGAAAAACAGTTCTATTTCAAATAATTCAGTTAAGCATAAGCACGCAGTTTAGAAAGCTGACTGAATATATATATATATATATATATATATATATATATATATATATATATATATATATATATATATATATATATATATTGTAGTTATGAGGAATATTATGTATTGTAAGATTAATAAGAATGTACTATCTATTGTTCGAGGTATTAAGTTGCTTAGGTAATATTTATTTATTGATTTATTACATTTTTGACCAATTTTTTTTTGTGGAAGATTTTGATTAATACTTTGATTCAAAGTCAAGTAAAGAAGAATCGATTTATTTTAAATTCCGAAATGAGTGATTAATGAGGAGTTTAGTATTTGCTGTATTTTCTTAATATTAATTCATTTTCCGTACCGTAAGCTATGATGGCATACCAAAGTGATATTACTTTCTGTCCTTACTATTATTAGAACGTTTTAACTTATAAGTTTTTTTTATATATTTTCCTACCATATCTGTAACATAATTACGGTTATTTATCATTATATTAGATAAGAGTAATTAAAGCAATTCTCGATTCTTTGCTAATTTAGTTAACGCATCCGACGCGTTTACATTTATTATTAATTTTCCTGCAACACATACAATTTTATTCAGTAAAATACTCTAATACCATGTATTTTGTATATATAAGAATTTCTGAATTTCTAAGATGAAACTGGAAGGTTTTTATCATTCAGAATTTTCGGACTGTTGTCTTCATCTTTAATTTTACATCTATCTTGTTTCGACTGATATATCCTCCGACCTTCTTCAGGTGTTTTTCTTTTCGATTTTGGGAGCCTATTCGTAATTTCGAGCCATGTTTTTTTTTTTAATCAACGGGGGTCACCTTACCTGATTCCGTTAACTATAAACAGGTAAAAGTGTAAAGTATTCTTGTATTGTTACTTGCAAACAGTTAGGATTGAACCATCAGATGATTGTTGCTTAGAGGCTTTGGGAACAAACAGTTACGCTGTGTATCCACATGCTGCAAGATAGTAAATAAAAAAAACAATCTAACAGTTATGAGAACTGTTCATCAAATTTTACGGTTAGTTTAGTTTCATTTCGAGCCAACCAATTATTTTCTTGCTTACAATTAAACTAATTCTGACCCCGAGCTGTTGTATATTTTTATTTCAAAATCCCAGGGAATTTTGAAGATAATTTCTGCATTACATGTTCAAAATTAGTTAGAAAGATTCACGGTGGATCACTTTCCCTCTCAGTCATGACTCTTGATTAACTCTTTTAAGTCTATTTCTTTATGATAAAATTTGTTATCCAATCTCTATTTCTCCTTGGAACTTCCACTTGCTATTTTCCTTAATCTTACAATTTCTACTTCTGGATTTTATAATTAAGTTATTAATAAGGTTTTTTAAGTAAGTAGAAAACGTGTGTTTTTCTTTTCGAACTTAGCCTTTGTAATCTGAACTGGGAAATTTAAAAATTTTCCCATTTTTC
Source organism: Sepioteuthis lessoniana (assembly GCA_963585895.1). Taxonomy (NCBI): domain Eukaryota; kingdom Metazoa; phylum Mollusca; class Cephalopoda; order Myopsida; family Loliginidae; genus Sepioteuthis; species Sepioteuthis lessoniana. Next base: position 42,785,396 of record OY757906.1, on the reverse strand, counting down.
ACAATATTTTGGATAGGTTATGTGTGGAGGACCTGGGAGAGAGAATTTTCAAAATTGTACTCAACAATTTATTCATTTATTTAATAAATCTTTTGTATAAATGAATGTAAATCTAGATAATAACTGTTCAGAACTCATGTAAATGAAAATGTGCTTTTTTGTTTCCGTTTTTGCTCAGAAAATACGTCAATCTTCGAATTTCATTATCCGGGGAACAAAAGCAACATTTCAAGCAAATAATTACCATTTTCTATAGTTTTTACTATATAATCTATTGAGAAATAACGAAATAAATCTATGAACAAAATTTGTGTTACATAGTGTCATAGATTTTCCTGTTAACGTTTCTTATCTTCTTATTAAGAAGCTCTTATCTTTTTGTTTGATTTTTTAATGACATTGTATTATTCCAAGTTGGCTTTTGATTGATGTAACCATTATTTGATTGCCTTACCATACTTATTTGAAAATACTTAAACATACTTCCATTTAAGAAGAAATAGTGCTAAGATTAATTTTGTGAATGCACTAGAAATGAACCTAGATCAGTTGTAATGTTAGGAGGCAGAATTTCATACGAGACACATTGAATGCTTAGAAATTCGATCGACATAATCACATCGATTTTTTGGAGATATTTATAAAACATGTATAATCAATTTGGTTTATAATTGCACAAATGACCTGTATATAAGAATATTACAATTGCGTTTATATATATCATCATCATCATCATATCGCGCTGGTTGCACGGATATCCCTGACCCTCTCTCGCCACTCCTCCCTATCGTTCATCGCCCTAGGTAGGTCTTCAGGACAACATCCCGTATCGTCACATAGCTGCTGAATGTATGTTCGGGCTGGTCGTCCTGCTTTTGCACGGCCATGTGTGGGGGTCCATAAGAGTACATCTCTTATGAGTTCGCCCCTGCTTATCCAGCAGTGTCCTGCATGTCTGGCTCGTCTAACTTGAATAGTTTTCGTGATAGGGGGCAGGTGGCCGTACAGTTGGTGTCTTGTGGGGTGTTGCCGCCAGGACTTGTTTAAGATTGCACGTAGCATTCTTATGTAATTGCCGTCTAGCTTCTTCTCCAGCCGTTTTGTTAGCGTCCATGTAGTGCAGCCATATAGCAGTATCGATGTGACCGCTGCCTGGAAGAAACTGCGTTTCATTTTATCGGTTAGGTCTGATTTCCAAATAATCGATAACCTATTGATAGCTGTCCATGCTTTCGCTAACCTCGTTTCGATGTCCTTTTCGGTTGATTCGACGCTGCTTCCAAGGTAAGTGAATTTGTCTACTAGTTTAAGAGGGGTTCCTTCTAGAGTGGAGATGTCCCCCGTTTGATTATAGCACATATATTCCGTTTTGTGTGCATTAACATAGAGGCCTATGTTTGCTGCTGCTCGTTCCAGAGTATGCAGTAGTGTTTCGGCTTGCTCAGGTGTATTTGCCAGTATCGCTATGTCATCGGCGTAGTCGGCGTCGGTAATTGTTGTTGCGGGGTACCTTCTGCTTCTTTTTTTCGTCAGTTCGTAGCCATTCTCTTTGATTTTGTCAATCGATGTTCTAAGTACGTAGTCTAGACAAATGATAAAGAGGTACGGAGCCAGCGTACAATTCAGCTTGAAGCATCACGCGTGTCTACTTAGACGGAAGACTTGCGATACAACAAAACAGTCTATTCGTAGACGACAATATATATATATATATATATATATATATATATATATATATATATATTTGTGAGTGGGTGTGTGTGGGTGAGTGGGTGTTTGTACGTGTGTAGTTGTAAGAAAACTCAACAGCCCGTAATTTGTCTATTATGAATTTATTTCAGAAGACCACTACACAAGAGCAACCAGCCTCTTCAGAGAGCCATGACACACACACATACACACACACACATATATATATATACACACACACATACACACATATATATATATATATGCGTGTATTAAAGTGTTAGAACTCACATCATGAGTTTGTTATTTTTTTTATTAGGGAAATACTTTAAAAATAATGAAAATATTCCCCAATCCAATTTTCAAACAAATAATTGTATTTATTAAACTGTAGCGCTGAACACCCGCAGCCTTTATATGACTGATGTAACTCGGAAAGGTCAATACAAATTCTCCATTCATTCCTAAATAGAAATATTATCACGATGGATTGAAACGGGAACCAACGGACAAATATTTCGTCTAATTTACTGAGTAAAATGTCATGAGGTCTTCATTTTTTCTTTACAAAAATAATAAACTTACCAATAGTAAAGTATTGTATTTTTTACCTCATATGAACAATATAACAGTAATTACAGCAACATTCCCATACGATTTACAATACATTTATCTCGACACAAATGCATTGTGTTCGTGAATAAAGACAGTTTTCTCTCTGACAAATATAATTTACTTTCGACTTTAATTTACACTTTCAAAACTAATACATGTTTTTGTTTTTCGTGTTTGTTGTGGTATTTTTTCTTTTTTTTTCTTTTCGTTTTTAGGCTCGTGAATTATTTCAGGCGATATAATTACTCCTTATCTTTAAATAAATTAAAATTTCAATGTTTTTTCTACACTAGTGGAAAAAAAAGTAATTTACTCATAAACTAATATTAAATTCATGTGTGAAAATTAAATACACTTCCGAAATGTAAATTAACATTGTTCAAAATGCGCTGCATGATAAAATTATACATTGAAGTGCTGAGAAATTGCATATCCTACAATATTAGCCATAGATAGATCTTAATGAACACTATTCCTGCATTATATAAAACAATTTGTGTCTTGGTAATGTGGTTCAGATATAGTGAACTTTAACATGCATATTTTTTTAAATAAGACCATAAACAATTAAAACGAAAAAATGTATAAATTACACAATCCGGATACCTTTATATTAAATATATAAAATATAACTGTTTAGATAAAGAAAAACTTAGAATTTCGCAAGTTATGTCACCGGTTTAGAGGTGGAACTTTACGTTGACATGCAATGGGTGCCCTGCTTTTTGGAGGAGCACTAGCATAATGCTTATTGTCGGAGTAAATGGACACGGCAACCTGGGTTCGAATCTTGAGACGAAGCACTTTGTGTTCCACTCCACACAAATGCACTTGGTAAAGACAAAAATCCACCTTTTCTCCCCATTTACAATAGGTGAATAATAGGGCTGACTGGGTTCTTTAAACTTAGGGAAGCAGACTAATAAAAGGAGAACTCTGAAGTCGTTGAGTCAATACAAACTTAATCGTTGTGGGGTGGGGGAGATATCAGTTGAAGAATTGCTTCTCTCTCTAAAGAATAAATATAAGACAAAGTATGAACAATTAGCAACAACATATTTGATTGCTGGAACAAACTAAATCGGAAGAATTTAAGAGGAATTCATGAAAATATGAATATAGAAATGTCCTTAATTTCCGAACGTATCTTGAGTTCCAAAGAGATATGAAATAATATTTTCGTGAAAATTCATTGGTTGCGTAGGAATTAAGTATGTTTGGGTGAAAGCGCCTAGCTTTGGACACAAGATTCTGAGTACTTTTCTCTGGTGTCGGATTTAATGCAATTCGAAAAGCCTACGTCCCGAAGGACGAGACAGGTCTTAACTTTCAGTCATTCTGCAGGTGAAGTGATTGGGATTTGCCAATCTCGATCTGGTATACTGTTTTGACAACGACATCTAGCGGTTATTAGCGGAGATTCATTGGGGAAACAAGGGTGATAATCCTACACTTAAGTTGTCTCGTCAAAGGCGAATCAGTTTGCATTTTGACATCACAGAGTGGACTTACATAGTATTATTTAACTGATTAGAGACAATACAATGTATTAATCATCAATTTTACTATAATAACAATAATTTCATTCTGCATTTATATTAAAGATAACAAAAATAGACTTGAAATAATTTATTAAATGCTTGATACGACATGTAAGCTTAAAAGCAATAAGTATGTATGCATCACCAACATGTTCATTTAATATGAAGTATAAAATATATCTGCATATTTTAAAAAAATCTGATTTTTTATACATAAAGGGAAATCGTGAACGAATTAATTGAAATTACAACAATTTAAAGTTTTAAAAATCTGCCTGATATCCATGTTTTGACTAACAGCGCCTTCCATAGGAACTTAACTGTAATTCTAGTCAAGCTTACTATTCAGTTTGAAAAAAAAATTAAAAGCATAGACTTTGCTCATTGCAATGATATCCGAAGTGGAGCTTTGAGAAAAAACAAATAAGGGAAAGTGGCAATAAGGTGTACCAATCCCCGGCAGAACAAAGGTGGACATTTTTTTTTCTTTTAAAAATCTTTTAAGACAAAATGGAAAACGTGAATTATTTCCTTTTGGCGCTGGTTCCAAAAGGAAGGCACTGCATTTTTTTTCAGACTGTAGATGAAAGGAAACACACTTTCATCCCATTATATATATATATATATATATATATATATATATATATATATATATATATATATATATATATATATATATAATTAACTTAAATCGTGAGTCGGAAATCTTCTACTTAAGTTTCACCTCATCAGATCATCAGGAAGCCTAACTCCACTTGTGTTGAGCACTTTAGTAATTGTAGCATTGCAGGATTCGCGGAAGGTTTTAGTTTTCTTTTGACCAACTGACTGCGTATCCCTTGATTTTTTTCAAGGGGTCGGACGAGGTTGGCCTTTTCTTTCTTTTTGACCTATATATTTTTTCTTTTTCCCCCGGGCGGTGATTCGAGATACTTTTATCTCATGTTACTGGCGGGTTTTTTTTTTCGTTTTATTTTTTTCTGGAACCGTGAATGCTGGTAGATTTTAGATTAGTAAATATATATATAGTTCAAGCTTTGTTAATTAATTTTATCAAATAATATCCTTCATCTTGATTTGTGTCTTTTCTAACTACACTCACTCTACAACGATTAACACAGCCCATAAGAAAGAATATTTGGTTCATTTCTTTGACAAATTGTACATTAATCCTCGTA
>OY757906.1:42737873-42770373 GCA_963585895.1 Sepioteuthis lessoniana | reverse complement strand
ATACATTGAACTCACCTCTATCAATAAAATAATATCATAAATTGTACGGCTCATTAATATATATATATATATATATATATATATATATATATATATATATATATATATATAGTGTATGTATGTATGTATGCATGTATGTGTGTGTGAATCTGCATATATATATATATATATATATATATATATATATATATATATAGTACTTACTGCATGATCTGAAACATATCTTTAAGTTAAATTACCGGATAAAGGAATGTGTTCGTAAGACACAGGAATGCATATAGCAGCGCTTTATTTCCGCAACACAGTGCTTTTTTCTCACTAGTTTTATTACTTTCTTTTTGTTGCACAAGAATTCAATAAGCTCAATTTCTTCCCGGTTTGTTGTTTCGTCCCATTCTTTTACGATTGGCCGCTTTACCGGAAGCAAGACCAATTCGATTATTTTGGCTTATACTTACGGCAGTAAACACGAACAATGAAAAATGGCAAACCTGTTGTGTTTGATCTTTTCTTTTTAAAGCATTTCATTGTGTAATTGTTCTTAAGAAATATTCCGTCTTCATCCTGAAGCCACGTTCGTAGGAAAATAAAACAATATATACGCACTAATGTTGCTACAATGTTTGTGGGTCAATTACACTGAATTTGTCGTTTGAAAGGAAATAGAAACATAGAAGGAAACGTCTATATATTTATGCGATGTGTATTCTAAAAGTATCGAGACTGAAGCTATATTTACAAAGGCAGAAATAAACAGGGAATTAAACGGTACTTTTATTTTTTCAAAATCACCCTCTTTTTATTTAGAATTACTTATCCCAGTGAATTTGCCAAATCCTCCACGTTTTATACGGCGTGAGACGTCGCCGTTGTGTTTTTAAGGTCTCTTTGTCTTAAAAATAAAGATATATTTGCCTTCTCGGCGGTTACGATTTGAAAATATACAGGCATCATCGAAGTGACCCAGAAAAACGTTAGCGTTTAAATAATGTGCCAAATAATGGAAATCAATCTGAGAATGGTACATGCCGGGAAGATAAACTCATTTACATCACTCACTGTGTCAGTGGGGCTTAGAATATGTAGAATAAATCTCCTGCAGAAGAGTAAGGATCTCTCAAATGGACGTTGATTACCACATGGTACAAAAACATCTAGAAAATAGGAGTTATGATTCATTTGTTCCTGAAACAAAACGTTGTGGACGTCGGTAAATAAATTAGTTTTGAGAACCTACTGGTCAGAGAAATCATGTCCCTTGTGACTCCAACTACATCCGTGTTCTTGATTTTGTCTCGTACAAAATATATGGTGTGTTTGGAGCCGGCCACATGACATGGTTACCTATATATACTTTACATTTTCGATAGGTAACCTTCTCATTCTCTCCTTTTTTGCTTTGTCAGCTAACGACATGTAACATGGGTGCGTGTATAATCTGCAACCTTTTTCCTTTCCTTTTCTGCCTTTCGGCTGGACTTGTCCCAGTTTCAAGCACGCGCATGACCTCAGGCATTTGTTCAAATCCTGAAAGAGTCGAACGACTAACGTGGGAGAAAACATGGCATTCTAAAATACATTGTCATTCTCATGTGCATTAGTTCTTTGGGTGAAATACTGAGTCAACGTACACATATAGTCTATATGAGACTTTTGATATTTGGTCTTCACGCATACACCTATATAATAACGCATAAATGTAAGTTAGATTTCTAACGTTCTTACCCTTCGTTCCTAAACAAAATACGGATTCACCATAATATTCATGTTAGTTACACACACACACACGCGCACGCGCGCATAGTTTACAAACTATATTCGAACATTCATACTGTCCTTGTAATGTTTCCTTTTTTAACTTGTTGATATATAAATTCATTTTTGTTCGTATTGTCTTGTGAATATTCTTTTGTCTACGTTGTTTATATTGTTTGCAAACAACAAACACCACCACAGACTGACCCAGTCAGCCAGGGTTAGAATATGCTGACCACATCCCCTGTGGAGAGAGAAATTAATCTCCACCCCAAATATGGGTCCTGGATACAACACTAAACTGTATCCAGTGGTGAGACTCCACTTCTGGGGTTTTATTGATTTTACACCCAGATACAATCTGACCTGAAGTGCTAGTAACTATTTTAGAGTTCCATCTATGTCAAATAGTTTTGTGTACAAGTGATTTATATTACCATTTCTCTAAGGTCCACTCTAACCTTGATTGGTTATATCTGTTAGAGTTCCATTTATGAGGGAAATAGAACAGTCAAATCCTTCCTAGATATTATTAAATAAAATCATTAGTGTTATAGAGAAAAGCTTTTGTTCGGCAGATCAGGGGAGTATGAATACTCCTTTATTACAATTAAATTCAGGTCCACTCAGTCTCGGATAGGTTGTACTTATTTGGTTGTAGTTTCTTTGTTTAGTGGCATATCAATCTTTGCAGGTTATTCAATACCAAAACTATTCTCCTAGAAGAGTAGTGGTACTATTTAACCCATAGCTGGGAGGATACGGGGGTTCATACCTTTCCCAAGAGTATTTGTCCGAAAGTGAACGAAATAGCTCGAATGGAGTTCGAACTCGGTTACTAAGATGTCAAAGTCCATCAGTTTAACCATTAAACCACGAGGACACCCCTGTACCTATTAGTGTCTCATGTATGTATTTAATACACCTGTATAAAAATTAATCGCATTTTATAGGAATATGTGAGGTCATATAGCTGCATATTGTTTGTATTTATTTAGTCGGGAGAGACCCCAAGGCTCCCTTTTCAATAGCTACTACACTGATGTGTATAGGGATGGCGCTACTCCATTCCCTGTATTCCTCCACTTTACCCTTAACTTATAATGCTGAGTGTTAAGCAGACGGTATCACGTAGCATTTTTTGAGTCTTTGACTCGACCTGGGATTGAACCCCGGTCTTCTGGACCATTTTCGAACACTCTACACAATTGGGAAAATGCCAATAAAGTATAATCGCTTACTTAAGATTATTATTAGTTTACCGAAATCATATACGTTTGAGAAAATGAATTACTATTACCGAAAAGAAAAAATATTATGAAATCATATAATTTTTAATACTAGGAATACTTGAAACCATAAGATTTTCATCGGATTTTTTATATCAGATAGGAATACTTGATATTATATTACTGTGTACAAAGATAAAATTCAGAAACAACTGTATGTCAAATGTTCGTTAAAAATGTACAATGAATACAAATATCTAACACATTGGAAATAAAATGGCCGTTCAGTCCTTGATATGCATTTAGAATTAATCAGTCAGTCATTTTTATTATATCATTGAGGAAATAAGAAACATAATAACACACACACACACACACACACACACACACACACATATATATATATATATATATATATATATATATATATATATATATATATATATATAGTTTAACAGATGTGCTTCCCATCTTTCAAACAGATAGCCGTGTGGTGCAAAAGAACTAAGGCATATGATGGTTAGATCTTTTTTTTTTTCGTTTTTTCATATACAATCAGTTAAGATCAGTCCAGATCAAGGCATGAACCTTGTATAGTGTAAGTTTGCTGTTGAAATCTTTTTCTTTAATTTTTTTTTTTCATTGAAGTTACGTAAATACATAATTACTGATGCTATTTCCAAATAGAATATTGATATTGCTATGGGTGAAAATTACAGAACTCCTGGTTCATCAATTAAACCACCTAGGAAAAGTTGATGGGCTAAAAGTAAAGAAAATGTCCCGACTTAGAAAGAGTCTGTTGTGTAATCGCATACATGTCTTAAAAAACGTTTCAACAGCCAAAAAATTGTATACATCTGTCCAAATCATAATTTTATGGTCTATTTGATTTGGTTTTATAGCCTATTGCAGTTTATTTAATTATTCAATCCTAAATTCTCTTTTTTGCATATATATTTGATATCTGATTTGTAAGCACATTTTGTGGATAACATTTTTAATCGGGGCTGAACTCATTTTTTTGCACACAGTTAAATAGTTTCACTTATTTCTATTTAATACGAATAATTCACTTCCCTATAAATCCTTTGCTTGCAAACAGATAAATACTTACATGTATTGATATTTAAGACTGACAATTCAAATACCTATGGACGAATTATTTGCACACAGTTAAATGATGAACCAGTTCAATTTCAAGCGATTCAATTTAACACACGTCATTTGTTTTCCCATGGTTTAAATTGTTAAACTGTTCTATTTGAACCATAGAGAGGAGCATATAAGTCAATACAACACCAGACCGAAGTGGATTTGGAAGCAATAAAAATGTGAAAGGGCACTCGGCATTCTCCAAAGCCACAGTATTACTGGAGCCAAAATATCAGATTGTTCAATGTCATATACAATACACTTGTAAGGACTGGAGTGTTACCCAAACAGAGTTTCAATCGGTATATTCAACAGCCCTAGCCAACAGGGCTGTTAATGACTGTTAATGATCGGATATAGAGATAACTGCCAGGGCATTTGCTAGATAGAGCTGTTATTGACACCTGCCTAAGTTCAATTGCTGAACACGCATGCCAGTTTATAATGAGGGAGGTACATTTACTTCACTATATATATATATATATATATATATATATATATATATATATATATATATATATAAGCTTTCGAAAATGAAACGCAATTTTCAAAAATTTTGAAAATATAAATGCTACGGTGTACATAAGTTCTTAATTTAAAGATAAAATATTCAAAGATTCAGTTTCTGCACTTTTTGATGACATATCGTATACACAAACCCGAACGTAGGTACAAATTTGTCTACACAAATTTGTCTAATGCAGCAAGAGAGAGACAGACAGACAGAGACAGAGATTGAATGACCACAGATAATGTATTCTTTTTAATCATACCTGTTGGCTTCACATGAAATTATCTGCGTTTGGTTCTGGCTTTTGGTAGAAATTACCCAGCACTTTTTAAACTCTTACGATCTTTACTGATCTTTATCAAAGGCTGCTGTTGGATTTTTCCACCAGGTTTTAATTTCGGGTAAATTTGATGTTGAAAGTTCATATGTGATGGATTTTATGTTTTCCTGTTACCTTTCTTATATCAGAATCTTAAATTAACATTTCAGCTAGTTCATTGAGAAGCAAAACTTTACAAAACATTTGAAACTGTTAGCTATTATTTTTGTCTTATTTTTTAATTATAGTCAATGTAACAATTCTAAGTTTAGTTTTTGTTATTATAATTCCTTTTTACCAACCAAACATCCACAGGCAGTACGTAATACAAAGTCATTACTTATACGGGGTACAACAGTTTTTAAATCAGGTTTTTCCTTCTGCTACACTGGCTGCTATGCCAATGTCAAAGATTCCACTCTGTCCAACTATTTCTTCATAACTTAAGAGATAATAACTGGATTAATACTTTTTGGAATGTAATAGCGCGAAGTGAAATGTAAAAATTCCCTGTACATGATTCAAACTCAGGTCGCCTAGTTCATTTCCTGTGATGATAACTGTTACATTGCGAGCGTCTTGTTATTGCAGCATACAGTCGAATCTTTGAAGATTGTCCGCATTTTCATTATTATTATTGTCATTGTGTTCTGAGTTTTGCTTCCAATACTTTGCTAACGTCATTTGCTTAGATTGCTATAAAATAAGCTTTTCCCCTAAACAAGTAAGTCTTTTTTAGGGAGTCGGGTTAAGAAAATATATATCAATCATACATTATATTTTTGATAAGTTCAACTAAATGTCTACTCATGAGACGAAAAAAGGGCCAAAAGTGTGATTTAATTTCCCTGAGTTTTCATGATACTTTGATCTAATAAAACTGATAATAAATATAAACCTTCTTAATTCTGAAACGTTCAATGTAATAAAGGTTCTCTCTAAAAAAAAATTACAAAAAACAGGGGTCAGAAAAAAGTAAATCATGTTGAAATGAAACATTAAAAAGTATAAAAAGTATATATCCCTCTCGCTATACAGAGACACGCACCACATACACACACACACGTACATACACATGCACTCATATACATACACGTATATATATATGTGTGTGTATGTGTGTGTGTGTGTGTGTGTGTGTATACAGAGAGAGAAAGAATGTAAAAAATTGTTTTCGTTTTATTTTTTTCTAAAAGAAAAAAGAACATCTAAAGCCAGCCGGTTAGTGAATATATTTTGTATGTTTTAAATATACTTAATTGGTATCACCGTCACCTTCATGTTCGAAAGCTTTTCTAGCTGTCTGACAAAGTCAATGTATTTGTCTCTTTGTTTGTTTTCTTTGATGTCCAATAAATGGTCTGCTGGAACGTCAAAGTCCACTATTCGGCAAGTTCTTGTTTCTTTCTCTTTTCTTTTTGTCAACAATTACAAGGTCGGATCTTCTGATCGGGATTAGGAGAGCCGTTTGCATCACAAAATCTCAGAGAAATTTGTGCGTCTCATACTCCAGGAAGGGTTCTGGTTTTTAATATAATAGTGGGCACAATGATGAAATTTCAGTTTCTTGCCTAATTCCCGGTGGATCAATTATTTCCCATCCAGTCGTGTATAGTATTTTCCTCTTCTCGTGTTAATTCCCTGCATTCAATAATAAAGTGATTAATTGTTTATTCTCTATCACCACATTAACTACACTTGCTATTCTGTTGTCTTATCTATTTTTGCTTATAGTTGGTCATTATGTCGTTGTTTTGTGCTGATATTAAAAGAGATTCAGTTTCTCTCCGAAAGTTTACCCTTCTTAGCCATAACCAGCTCTTCTTCTTCTTCTTCTTCTTCTTCTTCTTCTTCTTCTTCTTCTTCTTCTTCTTCTTCTTCTTCTTCTTCTATTATTATTATTATTATTATTATTATAGCGAGTTTTTCATTGAAATTTGAGTGGCAGCAAGTCTCTTTGTTTATTCACGACTCCTCTGAGTATTGTAACCGATCTTATGGAATCTATGATCTGGATGTTCCCGATTCGTCGAAGGATTTCCTATTCCTCCAGTATTGCTTCCAAGCTTTTGAGGACCATTAATATTATTAATATTATTATTATCATTTTACTCATTTGAGAGTTTTTTACACCAGCCTTAGCTGAAAGTTTTCCACCGGAGTCAGATTGAGAGCAACTCTCCTCAAATCTCCAGGACTATTCTTAGTATTCTGGTCGATATCAATAATTCTTTTATTTCGATGGTCTCCACTCGTGCTCTTATTTTCAAGTCTTCCTGTCCCTGTATTAATCTTTTAGTGTCTGTACTGGGCGCACCAATAACAATTGGTATCTCTCACTTTCATGTTCCAGAGTTTTTTCAATTCTCTTGTAAGGTCTAGGTACTTATAACTCTTTTTGCCTTCTTTTAATTTTAGCCAGTGATCAGCCGGAGCGACACAGTTCATTATTCAGCAGGTTGTCTTTTTTTTAACTATCACTAAGTCTTGTTGACTGGCCGATATTAGGTGATCCGTTTGTATCTCAAAATACCAGAGAACTTTGTGCATCTAATTTTCTAGGACAGATTCTGGTTTATGCACATGTCATTCATTTATTTTGTCAAATTTAAAATTCTTGCACAATTGCCAGTGGATCACTTTCCTCACCCAGTTGTACCTTGTCTGTTATTATTATCATTATTATTGGAATTGAAAGCAAATAATTATTGAAAAAGTTATGCAACGTTAAGCTATTCGCAGAACAAGCTTCAAACGCAATGTGATCGACTGTATCACGACGTGGCCGTTACTATTCAACTCGGTAGTGATAATCTTGACACTTTTAAGCTCTCGAAATGCAACAGTAAATTGATGTAGCTGAATTTTCATTACTTTTTTTTTTTTTTTACATCAATAATAACCACTGATACTTTCTATAGATCAAATGACATCAAAGTGCTTTCAAATTTTTTCATCTTCTAACAGTATTCCTGTTTACACACAACTAACAGTTGAAATCACCATTTCTAAATATCGCATTTTGTAAATTTTTAAAAGTTTTTGCATACTCAAGAGCTGTGTAAGAAAAAAAATGCTACAGATATTTTGTCCCTCTTCTCTATAAATGATCTGGTTCAGAAAGGTTTCTAAACGAGGGCGTACTTAGCGTCTCTGTAATCTCTGATATTCAGTCGGTGACCAGAATTCAAATCATGAACGTGTTTACTTCCTTGTCTACTCCATAAGGATTAGTTATTTTATTTTATTATCTTTATGTTAGTGTTACGCAGAAAAAACATTTTGTTGCAAGATTTTTGTTCGCATAACAGTGGTAAAAAGTAAAGAGAAAACTAAATTTAGAAGTATAAGAAAGGCATGAACTTAACAAAGCTGTTATCGTCAGAGGAAATAGATTCAGCGAAACGTGTTCAATTCCTGGACGGAGGTATTTGCGTTTCACTTCACGTTAATACCATTAGGAAAACTACATATTCATCTGCTATCCCTTCAGGAGAATGGGGGCTTTAGGAAGAGCAAGGTTTTTTTGGCTTTGTTTGTCGATCAATATACGAGAAGAAAAAAACTTCAATTCAAGGCAGCTTTATTCGACTTAAAATTGATCTTGTACCATATGCTGTCCATTGCGAAGTGTTGTGTAAATAGACATAACGGTGTATGAAAGTTTTTATTCTATTAACAACACTTGTGATTTGGGTGAATTGAGTATATTTTTACAAAATGGGCAATAAACGTCAGTTACAAATGCAAAAATTATCAAAAATTGTAAGAAAACTAATGCGAGAAACAAATGTTACAAGGATCGTTGCACATTTCTAAAACTAAATCTTTACAAAAAATAAGCGCTTGTTTATTTAAAAAACTTATAAATATAAGTGCAATATGGTATGAGTAAAAGTGTGTCTAATATAGCACACACACACGCATACACACACACACACACACACACACATATATTTTTATATATATACATATACATATATATATATATATATATATACGTGGGCATGTTTAATTTAAGAAAATCGAATCCTTGTTGTTTTGGATTTTTTTTCTTTTTCTTTCAAGAGTCCTTACGTTTGCTTTTGTTTTTTTGTGTTTTTGTGGGTTTTTTTTTTTTGTTTTTGATGTTATAATTCGAAATTAGTTTATGATTACTCCAAAGGAGTCATTTGTGTTATACCGAATACTTTCTCGTCAGAACCATTATCAATGTAATTTATATGCTATTCTAAAATTAAACTTGCTTAGTATTTAAACTAAATTAGTATTTTCATTCGTGTTTTTATTAGTAAAGCGAAGCTTGTTTTTCTCACCAAGGTGATGCTGAGCGGTAGTGGCACTTTATTTTTAAATGTTTCGTGCATGTGAAGTAGAAAACAATTTGTTCAATCTTTTGTAATATGTATCGTTCTATTTTAAACATGTTAGAATATTATCACTAATTTCGACATTAATTCTGTTAATAGTAGGTTGTCTAAATTTTATATATAAAACTTCTAGGATTTTTAATTTTTTGACATTATTGTCTGTGAGGAGTATTTTTCTATTATCAACAAAAATATTTCTATATTAAGAAAATTAAGTTTTTATTAGATGTTCACCTATGGAGCTAGAATCCGAAAGGTCTTTAGTGAATCTCCTTGATAATTTCGTCGTAGAATAATCGATAACAACTAAATAAACAGCTAAATTTAATGTTTTAGATGTATTATAGTAAATTATAAATCTTATTTTATTATCATTGTCTGTAGGGTATATATTTTCCCCACCGCTAAGATTATTCCTTTGAGAGGTTTTTCACTGGAGTTTGAGCAACAGTAAGTCTCCTCAAGTCTCTATGATTCTTCACTGTATTCTAGCCGATTATAATACTGCTGTAGTCTGGATAATACCTACTTGTTCAAAGGATTGATAAGGGGACTGGTACACTTGGAAATAAGTCAACCAGTCTCCTAATCAATCCTTTTAGGATTGCACCGTGCCCACCAATTACAATTACTGTCACCACCACGTTCATAATCTATTGATTTTTAATTCTTGAGCAAGGTCTAGGTACTTGTATCCCTTACCTATTTCCTTTAATTTTACTTTGTGGCCTGCCGAGACTGTAAATTCACTCTTCGGCAAATACTCTTTTTTATTGACTAACGCTTGGTCCGGTCGTATTTATACCCACATAACTTAAATGTGTTATTTTGTTGCGTATTATCTATTTCTGCTTTCATATAGTTGGTCCTTACGGCGTTGCTTTGAGATTTAGTTCATTTTATAAGATCTTTCCTTTTTTACGCTTTCTCCAAGTCTTCTTGTGAGAGATTTCACTTGTTTGTCGCTTACTTGGAACCATATAATTGTTTGTAAATTAAAGGTGCTAGATAGGAATATTTGAAAACATATAACTGAACGCGAACAAATGGAATCATAAAATAAAGTATTTGAAACTACACAATTGTATAAAGATTATTAGAAATAGCAAGATTATTAGAAATAGCAAGATTGGCCCTAGCGGGTCGAGTGTTCGCCAATGGCCCAGAAGATCGGGGTTCAATCTCAGGTCGTCATACCAAAGACTCAAAAAATCGTACTTCATGACATCTTGCTTAACACTCAGCATTATGAGGTATGGATCAAGGGTAAAGTAGATCAATCCAAGGAAAGCAGTGGCAATCTCCTCTACACCACGGTGTAGTAGCTCATGAAATGTGAGCTTTCGGGTTGCCCTCGACTACGGTCGCAAACTTTACTCTATTCATTTAATGACAGAAAATCCCTGCACAGAAAAATATACATGGACTAATGAATATTGTACGCAAGAATGATTGCAATCGAGCATTGAAAACATTAGTGGCAGTGATTGTAATCAAACGTACAAAATTTCAGTCTTAAATAGCCCGTAAGAAGTTTGTTTGACGTTAAAAAGTAAACTAAATCAAACCAAAGCAAAATATTTACAGAGGAAGCTTATGATTATGTAGTTAAGTATTTTCTGAGTTTTTTTAATTGTCTTTAGAATTCCCCAAGTTCTTCCTAATTCATCTTTTTCAATTTTACCCCTTGTTTCCTGTATTACTAATCATCTGCTAAATTATTTTTGTTCAATATTCTTGTGACGTTATCGTGTTGTAAATAAATGCCCTTTTGTATCATTTATATTGCCCACTCCTTGATTCCTAATAAATATTCCTTATTCTTCAGAGAACCCAATAAGAATCGACCCCACTCGCAACACAAATTCCACAGCACGACGAAAAGCTGCTCTCTATATGTAAGTATCATATATCGATTGTGTCTACTGTTTTCGCGCTTGGAAATAGCTTATCAGTAAAATCTTTATTTTCGTGGCGACTAGCAGGGTAAATATTATTTATTTTTCTTATCGATCATCTTTCTTTTGAGGAAAAGAGACTTGAAAACTTGAAATAATTTAACGCGAGTGGTAGTCAATTTTTCGCCTTGTGTTAGTCTGAATGTGTCCGGAACATGTAGCTAGAGGTTAAGACGAATATCAGAGATATCTAGATGAAAATTCAGTGTTATTAATAAAGTCTTTTAATATTGGTACACACTACGTTGGTGGTAATAAAAAAATAACGCTCAATAGTGTGACACTCACTAATACACGACCTCAGAAATGATCAAATAAGATGTGTATTTATACATGTATGCACTCGTAGGAACATGTCAACTTATAATCGCACACACACACGCACACACACACACACACACACACAAATTTATATATATATATATATATATATATATATATATATATATATATATTTATTTATACTCGGTTTTTTAAAAGGTATCGAGGCCTAAGATGTATTTATTAACATTGAAGGAACAATAAAGGATTATATGAATTTTCTAAAAAATATTATTCTTGGCATTTAACACATACGCATGTTTTCAGCACACACACACCCACACACGAAGGGAACTGCAGGAACTAAGAGACACGTTCGAGCGTGGGCACACACACATACACTCATATTCACTCACATAGATTTGTCGACGCAGACACACACATGAATACATGAATGTTCCTACACATGAGTGTGTGAGTGATTCTGTGTGGGTTTATGTGTGTGTGTGTGTGTGTGTGTGTGTACGATTTTGTTTGAAAAGTGTCGAGGCCAAAACTGTATTTATAGAAAGGATCAATGAATAAAACATAGATTTCCTTTAAAATATTCCTCTAGTCATTCAACACACTAATTCCCACGTCTCTTATCGTACATAGATTTGCCCTCATGTTTCCTTTAAAGTTCTTAATGTCTTGAAATCTTAAACTTAAATTATCTTTTAGTTTAGATTACAATAAAAAGTAGGATGTAGCTATGACTGATGAGTGTGATAAATGCTGTACTTACACAATTCAGTGTTCTGCTAAAGAAATTTGTTTCAAAATTTCGTCAGACTTAATGTGAACGTATATAAATAGACAGATAATTCATGGTTTTTACAGCAATTTTTGGAGAAGAGGAAATTACTGTTTGTTGGGTATCACCTACCTGCCATATATGGTAGTAGCGGAGATCAGTCTGCGAATATCGTTGAAGTATATCATTACTCTATCACTAATCCTATATTCTTATTACTAACAGTCTCTCTCTTGTAAATACTCTTTCCTGTAAATATAACTATTTACCTCACATATCTTGGTTTGTCTTATTATTACTACTACTTGTGTTCACTAACCAGAACACAGCACTGTTAAACACTTATTTGAAAGCCGTTCTGTATCGCAGTTCTCATCTTTCTCACGCTGGTAAATGTACTGACTGCTCGATCTGCTGGTCTTTCATCCAGTTGAATTTCCTCAGCATGTCAGCCATGCCTTTATGTTGATTAACTTCCAGTATTTTGTGTATCGCAAAACCACTGTGCAGGTGTTTTTTTTTTTTTTCAAAATTACCAGCTTTTCATGCCTGATCCACGTGATAACTGCTGTCTTCGACGACATCAAGCTACCACAGCATACTATGTATAGTGAGATATTCATATCTCTGTTAATTTCAAGTTCATGTCTCACAATCTTCAATTAATCAAACGATACAACAATAAAAAGAAACCTCGATTGAAAGGAAGTACAAAAATTATTTTGCTACCAGAAAGAACCAACATAAATAAACATATTAAGAAAACCAGGATAAAATTCACACTTCCTATAATAAAACACTGCAGGCTTTTATGGTTATAAATTGTGATAAAAACGATACATAAAATTGTTTTGTTGTAAACTGCAATAGACACCAATAACAATAACCTTTAGATATGCTTAAAAAAAACTATATAAAAAATTCAAAGGTTTATTAAGATAAAAACCCTAGTACTTTTCTTTTTATTTAATTAGCTTGTTTTTGTTCTAACTTGCCGGTTGTCAATCGACCATCAGAATTCTCCTAATTAAACGAATTAGGGAACTGGTTCTATTAATTATCATACATATGTGGCCAATTCCACTGGCTGGCTCCAAGATATAATAATGAACGATTACAAGAATGAACATTAATAAATAATTTATCTCTCTCTCTCTCTCTCTCTCTCTCTCTCTCTCTCTCTCTCTCTCTCTCTCTCTCTCTCATGAGAAATCGAGATCATAGTTTTCAGTTTCTGAATAAGGAAGTTTATAATTAGTCAGCTTCAGTGAGCAATTTGCTCCGAATTATTTGATCTAATTAATGCACAAAGGAGCTCAGGTAGAAATTTACAAATACCCCAGCTCATTCGAAGTCCCCTGTTGTTCAGTCCCACTTTTTGATAAATACTCGATTATCAAGACACTTCCTATTTATAGCAAGTATATTATTATCAGCTACAAATAAACTGATAAAAAATAAATAAATAAAAGGAAAAATTCATTTGTGCTCAATCGATGGCATTTAAAGTTTATCTCGTTTACGAAATAATAATGATCAGCATGAGCACAAACTGAAAACCAACATAATCAATATCTAGAAATGAAGTAATGAAGTAAACATTCCTTCAATCTTTACGCCGTGATATATTATGATAGTATGCTGAGAAAAATTATTTTGCCAGGCGCCGGTTTTATATATTGTGGGGAAAAGCGTACGCAGAGAAACCGAAACATTGCAATATATGATGGAGACTTAGAGGTTTTAATGGAAACTATTGCAGATACAGGGAAGTATCGTTAAATAAAGCAAGTTAAAAGTAATATTTCCCCACAGTAATCAAAATTGAATAGAGGGGTTTCCTGTGGCGTAATGGTGAATGTGCTAAACTAGGACATTGTAGAAAGCGAGTTCGAACTTAGGTAACGCTATTAGATTCACTTTCAGACCGATATTGCGAAAATGTTGTATCCCTTAACCCACAAGCGTGGGTTGAATAATGTCATTACTGTTTCTCTACAAGGATAGCTTTGGCATTAAATAAGCCAAAAAGGTTTTGATTCCATTAAAACAGAGAAGCCGAGAAAAGAATTGTCAATTCATTTTCATCATCGATGAACCATTCTTTTAATATTGCTCTCATTAGAGGAACGCCCCGGAAATAATATTTTTCTTATTATGATGGCTCCGAATATTTTAAAGTAATTTGACTGTTGAGTCAATAGCTTAATGTAAAATTTCCATCACATTTTTTGCCTTCCTACTGGTAGAAGCTGAGTTGTAGCCAGGCAAAAAGTATACGTATGAAAACCGAAGTGATTATTTTAATTCTTGCTTCTGAAGTAATTTTCTCTTATTGATATTCATCATATTTTTAGTAGAACTTATAGGAAAGCTAAAAGAGAATGAGAGCACTGTTACATGGTTGGCATTGTGTTTCTTCAGGGACAACAGTAATGTACATAATGCCGCTGACAACACGTGTAAGAAAGAGCGCTTTGATCATCAGAATCTAATCGAATCGATATAACATGAACTTTGCGGAGAATGTTTCCTTGTTACTGACTAGAAGGTTGTCGTCTGCTTTAATTTATTTGTCTAACTGCTCATCAACCACTTTCAGATCTTATAAATCATCATCAAATGATTTGTTTATTGTTCCATCGGGTTGATTTATTCCATTGGTCATTCTAAGAAGGGTGCAGAGTATCTTACGAACCCGAATGCCTACTTATTCATAGAACTGATTAAATTTTATCAGCATATTTTGGTTTAGAGAGCTTTTCTTATTATTCATTGGTAGATTTTGGTAATGTCTTTATTTAATATGTTTGCTTGATAAAGTTTGCTTCTAATATTTTAAGTTATGTGTTGTTTTAAATTTCTCCAAGTGTTCTGATGCTTTTCTGACTTGGTAGTTTCTTTTCCGTCATTGTTTCTCTTTAATTTCTTTATCCTATAATTATGGTACATATTACGATCCCAAATTCCATTTCTATACCATAACCGTAGATTCCGATAAATTGTGTTGGGTTTATTATTATTTACTCCTTTGAAAGTTTTTTTTTCCAGTGTTAGCTGATCGTTTTTTAAACAAGCCAAAAAAGTTTCCCCAAGTCTCCAGGATTCTTCTCAGTATTCTGGCCGATCTTGATAATGCTGCATTCTGGATGGTCACTACTTGTCCTCTTATTTCCACGTCTTCCAGGCTAAGTACAATCCATTGCGGATTCTTGTAAGTGCATCAGCCACAATTAATATCACCATCACCTTCATATTCCATAGTTTTTTTGTTCTCTAGCAAGGTCTAGTTACTTATCTATCTTTTTGTTTTCTTTTAATTTTACTCGGTGCTCTACTGCGACGGTAAATTTTGCTATTCGGCGGGTTTTCTTTTTTTCTTTTTGCCGACTTTAACGTGGACTTATCGTCTTGCTGAGATTAGGTTAACTATTTTTTATCTTACAATTCCAAAGTACGTTGTGCGTCTCATTCTTTACGACAGATTCTGGGTTGTGCATATACCGCTTGTTCGTATGGTCATTTAAACATTTTTGCACAACTCTCAGTGGATTACCTAGCCCACCCAGACGTGTGTAGTCTTATACACTTTTTGTACCAATTTAATGCGTTCGTTTATTATATGACTGACCGTTTCGCTTCTATCACTGCATAACCTATATTTCGTATTTTTTGTGTCTTGTCCCATTTTGCTTTTACATAGTTGGATCTTATGGTGTTGCTTTGTACTGCTATTAGAAAAGATTCAGTTTCTCTCTTAAGTTTTCCCTTTTCTTAAACATGTTCTAGTTTTTCCGTATCACATTTTACTTGTTTGTCGCTTGAAATGGCCATAGAATTGTTTTTCTTCCTATTTTCTTTTTTTTTTTTTTTTTTGTTTTCTAGCTATTATAATACTGTTGTTTCTTGGTTTGTTTCTGGTATTTCTTGTGGCTGTATTTAGTGTATATTTGCTCTTTTTTTTTGTAGTCTTGGAGTCATCTTATCGATGTATCGACGCCATCTTCAATTGTCTATTTATCTGTTCATCAATTGTTCATTTTAAAAGGCTCCAGAGTATCTTAAAAGAGGCAGTACTCAGGTGTTCATTTTTTGTTGAGATTTTGTTATCAGAAGTAATAGTATTAGCAGTAGTTCGTTGTTGTTTTCTTATTTCACGATTTGTGATTATTTTCACGGCAGTTTTATTGATCGTCTTTCACTAAAGTCTGAGTGACAACTAGTATCCTAAGGTCTCCAAGACTCTTTGAAATATACTTCCTTATTCTAATAATCTTGAGGTCCTGTATTGTCCTGATCTTTTCTCTGATCTCAATTCCCCCTCCAAGCCATTGAGGACCATTTCAAGATTATTATTATTATTATTATTATTATTATTATTATTATTATTATTATTATTATTATTATTATCTTGTATAAGTTCACTTCGGATGTCTTAGACTTAATTCAATGCTAATTTATATCTGTTTCCTTTGCAATTTTCATTTCTGGATAAGGGAATACACATAGCTCGTATCTAAGTTGAAGAGACCAAATGTCAAAATATAATTGCCATTATTTATACCAATTAACGATTTCATAATGAAGAGAATCATTAGGGAAATTATTTTGTTTCGCTTCAATTTCAGAAACTCCTATCTTCCTTGATGAGAATCAGCTAATTAATCAATATCAACGCTGACTATCTTCCTTTGAGGTTAATCCATCTGTGCATATTGAGTAGTTCAATGCAGTGTGCAACTCTATTAGAACTATTATATCCGTCCCTGTGTGACTATAGTCTAATTCCAAGCGTCATACTATGGGCAACTATAGTCGATTTTATAATCCTCAAGAACTGTTTTTTCATGCGCTAAATAATACAAAGCGAGTTTGAATCCCAACTGCACTATTGCATTCATTTTTTCTTCTCTAATATCCTAGAGAATTGTAATTTGGCGACCGTAGTCGAGGTTGGCTCGAAGGCTCCCTTTTCAATAGCTACTAAACCGAGGTGTAATGAAGGGCGCAACTCCTTTCCCTGGACTGCTCCACTTTACCCTTGCTCCATGCCTTATAATGCTGAGTGTTATGCAAGGATGCATCAAGTCATACTTTCTGAGTCTTTGGTATAATTTAACCTGCGATTGAATCCCGATCTCTCAGGCCTTTGGCAAACACAATAACCGATTGGCCAATAGACCGTTCCAAATGTAGAGAAATGTCATCATCACTACCATGTCGTGCTATCAGCACGGATATTTCTGACCCTCTCTCACCACCGCTCCCTATCGTCATTTGCTTTTAGCAGGTCTTCCGGGCTACATCCAGTATCTGCACAGAGCTGATGTATATATGTGTAATATAATTGCCGAGAGATTTCGTTTTATATATCTTGCCTTTCGGTTTAGTTAAGGTGAGAACCTTTCGCTTAGCGCATGAGTTAGGTGTAACATAAACCCTGGTCTTCACGCGCGCGAGGAGAGGATGTGTCATTCAGAAATGTCAAAATAAAAATCCCAGATAGGAATTGGGACCAGGGTATTGGGGTGACGTCACGCACCGGAAGCGTGGGCTGAGATTTGAGAAAAAGCTGTGAGTTGTGTTCCCCCCTCTGGAGATGAAAGTTGACTTTCAGAGCTAGGCGAGGCCAGACGACTTTGTACGCTACGGGCGCCGCGCGTTGGCTGGGTTGAGAGCTGAAGACGTAAAAGCAGTCAACATAGAAAGATTGTCGCTCTCTCTCTCTCCTCCTGTCGAAAAACATTTAAACTCAAAAAGGTGAATAAAAGTTTCGTACCTGAACCAATTTCCCGTTTTCGAATTCCTATATATGTTCATGTATATTTTATGAACATCTTGTATGTTTTACATACCCGTATCATGGGTATGTTACATATGTTCGAGCTGGAAGTCCTGCCTTTACTCGTACATGTGAAGGGGTCCACAGGAGTACATCACTTACGAGCTCGTCCCTACTTCTCCAGCCGTGTCCTGCATGCCTGATTCGTCTAATTTTGATAGTTTTCGTGACGGGTGGTAGGTGGCTGTACAGTTGTTGTTTTGTGGGATGCTGTCTCCAGGAATTGTTCATTATTGCTCATAGCATTCTTGTGTAATTGCCGTCGATTTTTTTCTCCATACGTTTTGTTTGCGTCCACGTGGTGCATCCATATAGAAGTATCGACTCTACTGCTGCTTGGAAGAAATTCGCTTCATTTTATCGGTCAGGTCTGACTTTCATATGACTTATGATAGCTTATCAATAGCTGTCCATGCCTTTGCAAGTAATGTATCGATGTCTGTCTTGGTTGATGAGACACTGCTCCCTAGGTAGGGGAACTTGTCAACTACTTTCCGAGCTCAACCGTTTAGTATGGAGATGTCACCTGTTTGATTCAAGCATATATATTCCGTCTTGTGTGCGTTCACATGGAGGTCGATGCATTCAGTGGCTCGTTCCAGACTATGGAGCAGGGTTTCGGCTTGAGCGGGTGCATTTGCCAGAAGTGCTATATCATCGGCGTATTCAGCGTTGGTAATTGTTTTTGCGGGGTACCTTCTGCTTCTTTCTTTTGTTAGCTTGAGAGCATTTTCTTTGATTTTATCGACAGATGTTCCTAGCACGTAGTCAAGACATATGATAAAGAGGTATGGGGCTAATGTGTCTCCTTGCAGTACACTTGCTACAATGTCGAAGTAGTCTGTGTCTCCATCCGGAGAACGAACTTTTACCTTGGTGTTTCTATAGAGCATCATTATGCCTACGACTGTTTCTTCTGGTAGGCCGTATGCGAGAAGGAATTGCTCCATCTTTCATCTGTGAATGGAGTCAAAGGCCTTAGTAAATCGACAAATAATACTATTGCCTGTAGGTTTTTGCTCGTACAACTTCAAGTATATTTGTTAGGTCATCGATCTATTTCTCCTGAAGCCATTTTGGTTCTTCCTAGAAATGTTGTCAATTTTGGGTTCTATGCGGTTGCATAGTAAGGCATTGTATATCATGGCGGCTATGAATGTATGCGTTATACCACGGTAGTCCTTGGATAATCCAAGGTCACCATTTTTAGGGTAGGGGAGGATGCATCCCTTCATCCATCTTTCTATTGGATTTTGATTATATACGTCATTACAGTGTCTGAGCATTATGTTGTCGAATTTTATGTTCTTCCACACTTCTTGGGGTATTTCATCGAGCCCTGCTGCGTTTCTATTATTGTTTTAAAAAAAGCAAGCTCGAAAAAGAGAAATGTATGAACTCCTTATTTTCATTCAGTTATGGGAGTAATAGTATCAGGACTCGTCTTCTACAAAGATTGGTTTCATATAGTTAAGCAAAGATTGATTTATCATTAAACAAAGAAACCAATCCGAACCTTACTGAATAGATACTTTGTGCTGTTTGCGGGTTTGGGTAGGAAATTAAACAATCTCCATTGCATCTAATTTCTTTTACAAATAGTTACATAATATTTAAGACATGTGAATTGTTAAACAATAGAAACTAATATCCAACTTTTCGTGGAATGCAGAAATAAGAACACATTTTCTTTGTTTTTATGTAAATTGAGAAAAACTTACGGCAAACTTTGATCGGGAATATTCAGCAATTTAAACGTTGAACCAGTCAATGAATATAAAATCTGAATAAATGTATCATTCTTCCTCCTTTCCTCTTCTTTATCATGAATAGAATACTTTTTAACATCTTGTGATTAATAATGTTCATCGTTAGGATTGAATTTATTTTATTTATGGATGAATAGTCGGATAGACAAAGTTTTTTAGCCTTGGATAGGTAACTACACTAGATAAAGGATAACATTAAATTCAAAGGAGCTGTACCCCGTTTAAAAACACAAAAGTAAGTAAATAATTTTATCCTATGCCAAATTTACGCGTAATGCATTTCAAAACTCTGTCAATTACTTTTAATTTTACTTGCTTGAAATAGATACTTTTATTTATTCAGCTTTGAAAAGGTAACAAGAAATGTTTACACGTGGAAACCTATATTTTTTAGCATATAAAAAATATTTCTGAATTAAAAAAAAATTACCGCTATTAGTACAGAAAGGAATCAAGTAAAAGATCTCAGTTCACAGGCAATGATATGAGAGTAGATTGTTAAACATCACTTTCCCTCAGGTAGTGCATTGGTATTTATTGGACTGTTTCCGGTGTT
Organism: Sepioteuthis lessoniana; assembly: GCA_963585895.1. Lineage (NCBI taxonomy): Eukaryota > Metazoa > Mollusca > Cephalopoda > Myopsida > Loliginidae > Sepioteuthis > Sepioteuthis lessoniana. The sequence goes on along the minus strand of OY757906.1, from coordinate 42,749,852 downwards.
TCCTGAAGTGCATAGGTTATTTGAGGTTAAGTTCCTATATTTCCGGAATGACGTAGGTTATCTTATGTAAAACATTTGATGTTTCCTGGAATACTGATGTTCTTAAAGGAAAGCTAAAAGACCAATATTCTGTGACTTTTGAAAAATCCTATATATATGGCATTTTACATTTGTGATCGTGAATGAAACGGAAGGGAAACTTATATGAAGAATATTAATAAAGAAGTAACGATATATATATATATATATATATATATATATATATATATATATATATATATATATATATATATTAGGTGCTACCACTCAAGGCCCGTGAGGACCTTCGAGTGATAACAATGAAGGGGCATTACGCATTTCCCAAAGCTCCAGCATAACTGAAGCCTCACCATCAGATTATTTAGTGTCAAATCCAAAACACTCGTTAGGAAAATCTTACCCTTTTGCAGAAATCAGTGTATTCTGCAGCCCCAGCCGACGAGGTCGTGACGCATCAGTGTTGGGCAACATGCAAAAACTTACCTTCATTAGTTCAATGCAGAAGCTGGTTGCAAACAAGATAACTTAGCAGATGTGATGGGAGATAGGAAAGGATGGCGAGTGGGATTCAAGTAAACCCGTGCTGTTGACACCTCTTGATAATGATGATGATGATGATTATACAATTAATAAACGGGTGACTTGCTATATACTGTCTAAAACAGATAACTATTTTGTGAATGTTATCGATTTTTCAGTTATTTTTTCTTTCCATACAGAGAATCTCTTTGTTATTTAGGTTTCCCTTGCAAGCAATACAATTACATACGTGTAAATTAGGAATTATTATCTTCTCAGAAAACGGATTTAGCGGCCTAAATTCAAAACCTGGGTGAAGCTGATTACATTTCATCTGGAGCTAATGGCTATGGGAAAGGCACGAATCCATTAGTTTTCTCTCTCCAGAAAAGCGTAGTTAATAAAGAAAAACTCGTTTCTATATACCCAGTAAGGCAACCAGTAAAGGAAAAAAGTAAACTGTGAATTCAAACCAACTGTAATCCACTTAAAAATTGACCTTGTGTCACACCCTGTTTGTGTCGGTGGAATTGGATTGATATATAATTGTGATAACTGTAGAACAGTCAACATTGATTAAATTAAAATTTAACGTATGAAATTAACGAGCAAGTCATATGCGATGCCCTTCTATGGAACCATACACATTTATAAACCTGTAATGGCCGACAAAGCAAAAACTTCCATTCATTGGCTTTGTGCGGAAACCGAATGCTCCTTACAGGACTTCCATGATGGAAGCAGATAGTGAGAGAAAAGCAAATGAATTCGTTCTATTAGCTTACCTTTATGATGCTGCTGATGATATTTTTCTCTAAAATAGATCAAATTCGGACTAGGAACTGTAAGACGTTGTTATTTATTTATTTTCTATCTCTGAACATTGATGCAAACGGCATGCCATTGTATCGGTTTAAATTCTTGCCCTTTTCACCAACAAACAGTAATTAAATCACAGCGTTATGCTCACAGCCTCATAAAATAGAAATAAATGCTATTCATACCGATTCCCGTTATAAAATGCTTCTGTCGTAAATAATTAAAATGGGCACTTTGTATAATGCTGAATAAAAAAATCACTGATCCGTAAGGTAATGTGTGTTAAGAATTACACTTTGAAAAATCTGAGGAAAATGTATGTTTATCAATAAAAAATACCTCCAACCATCATCTATAAGGAAGATGCATTATACATTTGAAAATCTATATCAGAACTCATTTATTCGGGCTGTCAAAAATAGTTAAGTAAATGTGCCATTATATTGTATCAAGAGGTATCGTTTAAATAACGTATCTTATCTTATCTTACACACACACACACGTATAATTATATATATATATATATATATATATATATATATATATATATATATATATATATATATATATATATATATAGTAAAATTCACTTAGGGGTAGCATTATTTTTAAGATAAGGTTTCAAATTTGCTATCACTCCCTTAATTCCCACTTTCCTAAAAGAAAAATCACAACCCCCCCCCATATATATATAAACTCAAAATACTTTTCGATATATATATATATATATATATATATATATATATATATATATATATATATATATATATATACGGGCTGGAACGATACAATTGTCGTCCTAAGGAAAACAACACTACGGCTTTATTTTTGAACTTTTATTGAAAAAATCAATTCAGGTAACTTGAATATATATTAGAGTAGACATCTATTAAATGTAACCGTCTCAATCGACGCCGTGACACGGGTCCAGTACTGGGAGCATGCCTTTTTCACAATCGCCTGCGGGAGCTCGGCGAATAAGCGGTGGATGGCGGCGATCAGGCTGGCTTTGGTGTTGTGGGAGGTCATGTTGGTGATGTTCTCGACGTATGACCAAACGATGTAATCCAACAGATTCAGGTCGTGGGGGGGGGGCAGTGAGAGATGTGTACAAAGTCGTAGCACTCCTTCTGAAGCGAAGCCTGGGTCTCTTTTGACTTGTGGGCCGGCGTCGATTCCTGCTGCCACACCAGGGTCTGCCACCGGCCACCTGATTGCACCAGGGGATCACCACAATTTTCAGCACATCCAGGTACACTTTGGTGTTGACTTTCAAGCCAACTTCGAAGATGTGAGGTGGCATGATGTGGCCCTCACTTGAAACCACACCAAAGACCATAACAGTAGCCATCCGAAGGGTCGTCCTATGCAATGAGTTGTGCTCTCAAGCGTTGAACCGTCCGGATTTGCATTTTGAGCGTGCTGGCAATGGTCCTGTTATCATAATTTGGATCGGTAGAGAGTTGTACCGCGGCACATCTCCGATCTCGCTCGTTGAACATTGTGTCACTTTCAGACATGATAGAAGACTCCTATCGTTCTTGGGATTTGTACACAACTGGCCAACTAGTAGATGGTCTGCAACAAAAAAAGAAAACCGGTTTTCATTAAACGGAAATGGAATCATGTCGTCTTTTCTACGGCGACAATTTTATCGTTCCACCCTATATATATGGAAAAGTATTGTAAGTTGATACAGGTTCATCTAAAGGTTTGTCACTTTTGTGAGTCATGAGATTTTACCTTGTTTTTATTTTTGTTTCTTGTGAATATTGTGATGTATGTTTAGTATTTTGTGCATAGAGCGCTATATCATACTCATTTAAATCTTTTGCCCCGAATATTTATCATAATTATATATATATATATATATAATATATATATATATATATATATATATATATATAAGATTTGATTAATAAATCAATAATGATAAATATGTTTATATAAATCGTTTGCTAGATTAAATGGGCGTTCAAGATTTGTATTGCAGTTTCTGAATCAGTGTCTATAAAAATTGACGCTTGTAAAATGATAAGGTTTAATGATACGAAAACAAATAAAGATATTGCCAAAAGCATAAATATTTGCTTTAATAAATTGTTGGAATTAAATTAAGGGATGTTCTTTTTGAAACAAAGACTGATCTGTATATTCTATAGAAGATAGGATGATTTTTGATAAGATTCTATATTCCCCTTGCTACATTCTTTTGATAATACTTTTTACGGAACTTTGCAGATAAAAGCAGAAAAAAATGCCAGAAATATAGGTATAGATTATGGATTAGGTGACAGATAAGTCCCACTTATCTCAAAAAATATCTTTGGTTGAGGAACAAATGCGACTGAAAAAATATACGAGGATCACTGAATAAATAAGTTGTGTTTTTTTTTAATGCAACTTTTCATTTTTTTTTCTTAAGTGTAAACTCTGCATTGGTTGGTATTTTTTCATTGCAAAAATTGATTTGATCTTGGAAAAAAATGTTTGTTTTGAGAATATTCATATTAGCGGCAAATCAAAAAGGAGGGCTCCAGGATTTAAAAGATGTTTTTCAAGAAAAGTTTTGTACCTCCGATTTACAAAGCATGTGAAATTTAGAGAAGAATTCCAAGTGTTTACGGAGAAGTATATTTTACCAAAAAAAAAAAAAAGCTTAAAAATAGATTAAACATGGGTTTGTTGCGACTAGTCTGAGTCGTAAAAAGAGTTCATGGAGTGTAAATACATTGATTCTCCGGGAAAAAAAATAGCTCCTCGCGCAGTGGTCAGTAAAGAAGGACATGTTGACAGTTTTCAGGAACATGAAAGTGTCCATCTCTCTTGATTCCCCTGAAAGTTTCACAGCTGCAAACAGTGCTTCCTATTGTCAAATACTTTATCAAAATTAACCTTATCTAATAAATTAGAAACGTATATTTCTTAATGTTATTTACCGTTAGATGAGATGTGTATTACAATTTTTATATGCGCAATGCTACTTAATATATTGGTATAATCATCCTTTTTTAAATGTAGGATATATAAAACAAAATAAGTAAATGAATTATTGGATTATGAATGCATATATATGCATATATAAAAACGTTTATATGTGTGGGTTTATATTACATGGTGAGAAGATGTTCCTTCGTATTTCTTTTATGCTTTTTCGCAATCTCAAATTTATTCCATCAAGACGAATTTTCAGATTAGAAAGTTAGGATTGAGGTTTCAACGCTAATGCAATCCAAACTTTTGAAAAAGATAAATGTTAAAAAGTATTATGTTAGATTTTGGTATTTTTTTACGACATTAGCCCTGACGAGACTAGACGAAGTCAAGACATAGGAACCATTAGCACTATATCTTATATACATCTCTCTATATATGTACATATATATATATAGAGAGAGAGAAAGAGAGAGAGAGAAAGAGGGGGAGAGAGAGATTGAAAGATTATATGGAGTAGATTAAATATTATGTTGCCTATGTTATAAGTTTCAAAAGATACGTTAAGTTTATTATTTAATTGATAATTCTAACACACTGATTTTATTCCCCAAATTATATATATATATATATATATATATATATATATATATATATATATATATATATATATATATATATATATATATATATATATATATATTATACTGATTTCCTTAGAAACAGTAAAACTGAAACAGTACTTTCTATTACGAAATCTGTCTTATTGTTGAATGAACATCACACACACACACACACACACACACACACACACATATATATATATATATATATATATATATAGAGAGAGAGAGAGAGGGAGAGAGAGAGAGAGAGAGAGAGAGAGTAATGGTCATTGTCGTAGGAAATGTACACGGTGACCAGAGTTCAAATCCTAGATCAGGCTGTTTGCATTTCACCTAGCCCTCACACACTGGAAAACTGTATGCATCAAACTATTCTACCTTCTCGTATGGATAAATTGTATATCAAATAAGGCTCTTTCATTTATGCATGGCTACAGCTCTAAGAGAAAAAGAACTCTGACTGTTAAACTCTGCTAAAAGGAAGACCTTGTGTCATACCCTGCACGTTCAGAAGGGCTTGTCATACGGAAATAAAATAAACAAAATTTTGTTCATGGAACTGTCTATTTTTGACTTATAAGTCGATGAAATAAGAAAGTATAATTACCATTAGGACTTTTACATATTACATCTGGTCATTGGTAAATTTGGATACGAAGTATTTTTTCATGATTATATGTATTGAAGGACGTTTTTATTGTTTCTTAGGTGAGTACTTTACTACGTTGATTACACAGCACGTGGTTTCTGGAATATGGCTTCGATTTTTTTTGAGATCTGAGACTTTTTCAAAACTTTCTCAATATTAATAAATATTTGGAATAAATTTTCCCTTTTCTTATATTCCATAGTCGGAGAGGATTTATCAAACTTTTTATATATTTTTCTATAAGTATTTTTTTAATTTTTTGTTGGCGGGTTATGGCCAGGCAACTGATTCGATGACATGGATTCCTGCTTAACGCCTCAACATTTGACCATGACTTAGGTCTAATTGTATATAGACAAGGAGGAATCCATCTATCTTTTGTAAAGGTTAGTAAGATAATGGACTCGTACCGTGAAACGGGCACCATTTAACAGCGATAGTGTAGGAAGATTAGATATGTAAAGAAACAGATCTCCTGTAAAAAGAAATATGATCCATTTCATTTAGTTACTTTTAAAACTATTTCAGTTATCACTCACACAATTTTAAGTGTTTGGCTGAAACCGGGCCATAAATGATAAAACTATAGTTATACAGACGAACGGACACTCATTTAGTGAATTAAAAGACTAATGATGTGCTGCTATTATTTAACTATGTTATCAATATACTCCCGTAAAGTAAAATAAAGAAACAAATAAATCAGAAATAATTCACTTATATGTGATATCTCCTAAGTAGGGACAGTACAACAAGAATAATCAGCCTCAGTGTATTGAATGAAAGGTTCAGTTCCAAAGTCATAGATTACCAACTATGGCTGGCATCCTGATAAATCAGGATGATACAACGTTCAAAACAGTGAAACTAATATTACTATTACTCGGAGGACACAATTTTGCATGCATTAGTCAATAATAAGGAATTATTTATCAATAGGTTAGGCGAATGCTTGAATCCAGCAAGGCAGTAAAGGACAAAGGTCATTGAACAAACTTCCAGGATTAAAAGAGATATTTTTCTATTTTCCTTCCCAAGGAAAATTATAGTGTTTGAAATCTATGAAATTATCACATAGAGATACATCAATGAATTAGAGAAAGATAGGATAAAAGAGAATGGAAGGAATATGAAAATAAGAAAAGAAAGAGACTTGAGCGGAGGTTTCAATTGGTAAGGCTAAGAAATGTGGAATGGTCATCTGTAAGTGACGAAGTAATTTAATTGACGAATCTAAGGTTCAGATTTAATCGTAAAATGTGTAACACATTAAACTTTATTATGTGTACCTAATTAAACTTTACTCTTAGTAAGTTTCCTCACGTCGTCTCATACATTCACTTACAGATGATCGTTTGAGCCATACGTGCTAAAAGGTTACTGTATAAAGAAAGTTCCAGCCATACAAGCTTAAATTAAAGACATTTTTTTTGGTTTCACTACACTCTAATGTCCTTGAAAAAGACATTAAGCCATCTATGCTAAACCCATCTATATATAATCGGTATTGAAAGCTGTTTTTTTGGGGGGGGTCTTTTTGGTTGACAGTTTTTTTGTTTGTTTGTTGTTTTTTTTGTTTTTTTGTTTTTTGGTTTGTGTTTTTGTGCATTGGTACAGCAGTTGGTCGAGAAGGAAGATCCAAATTTAATAAAAGCTTGGTACCATTTTCAAATATGGCTCGTGTCTCATCCTGCCAGTAAACAAAAGGCCCAAACAGAGATAAAGTATTATTGCAATAACTGGGTTAAAATAATATAATACTCACAGACAAGCCTCATTTTCAGAATGAGTTCTCGTGACTTAGTGGTTAATGTACAATATCTAATAGTGATCTCATTTGCCTTAAAGTCAATGATAAAGTTGGTTGGATGGGTTTTACGGCATATCAACCTTTGTAGGTTATTTAACACCAAATCAATTTTTATGCAAATTGTCAGCTCTATTTTAAACAATTCAGTTTAGCATAAGTACACAGTTTAATTGTGAAAACAGTTCTAATTAAGCTAATTCAGTTTAGTATAAGTACAGATTTTGTTTGCACACAGTTAAATTTCAAAGCAGTTCTATATTAAACAATCCCATTTAGCGTAAGTACAGTTTTAATGTCAAAAACAGTTCCATTTCAAACAATTCAGTTTAGCATAAACACTTAGTTTAAACATTAATACAGTTTAAATGCCAAAGAATTTCTATTTAAGCTATCCAGTTTCGTAAAACAGTTCTTATTCAAACAATTCCGTTTATCATAACTATCCATTTAGTTCTATTTAACCTATAGATAGAGCCTTATCAGGGGCTAACATCCCGGGCCAGAATGAACCTGTGAGCAATGGCAACGAAGGACTACTCCGCATTCCTTAAAACTCCAGCATCACTGGAACCTCACCATCAGATTGTTTAGTGTTATATCCAGGACACTCGTTGGCGAGGTCTTACCCCTCTGCAGAAAAACAGTCAGTGATTCTACATCCCCAGCCGAGTGGGCAAAAAAGAGCTTGTGTGTGTGTGTGTGTGTGTGTGTGTGTGTGTGTGTGTGTGTGTGTGTGTGTGTGTGTGTGTGTGTGTCGCAGTGAACTGTATTGCTTTGCTTATTTTGTAAACAAAAGAGGAGTTGATTTCTCTGGATGGTGTAGATTTTACTGAGAACAAAACCTAATGACAGGCAAACGTATTTTGAACTGTAGATAAGATCGTATAAAGACACCGCGCCAATTGTTTTAATATATAATGTTTCTCTATCATTAATTGATATTTTTATCATCTTTGTCATCCATACTAATTTACAAAATTCAATGAGGCAAAATTTCTTTACAATTTGATCCCAGCGTTAGATCCGTATTCTAAATGCTTTTTGTGAATTTTATATACGTAGAAAAATCAATATCGGTGTAGGAATCATTTTTCTCTCATTAACTTTTAACATTTTTCTTTGTTTAATTGAACCTGTGTAACTACAAAACTACTTGATTTAGAGACATTTTTTCCAGAAAACATAGTAGTCAGAAAGATATATTTTATCTTAAAAGTGACAAGTTTTATTTGTGTCAAATGCTTCATGTTTGTAATTGCAGTAATCTCAGAAGATACCCCAGAAGTGTTGTCTGATGACGTATATTCTACGGTTTACGAGTATCGACATACGAGTGAGTGCTGGTAATTTCGTCCAACAGATAATTATATGTATATAATGATAAATATGTGTAAAGTATATATATATATATATATATATATATATATATATATCTATATATGTACATATATATATGTATATATATATATGTATATATATATATATATATATATATATGTGTGTGTGTGTGTGTGTGTGTGTGTGTGTGTGTGTGTGTGTGTGTGTAGTAGCGAGCATAATGATCAGAATGATAAGAACAAGTCTAAGAGTGAAATATTTTTTTATTTTTATTTTAAAGCTTCATAGAACATTTTATCAAGGAAAAATAAGGATATAAAGGTAAATTATAAAAATCCCAAATATAAAGCTCAATAAAGATATTTTGATACAGTTATAAGAATAATTTTATACCATATAAAAATAGACGATCAAAAACATCAGAACGATGAAACAAATCTGTAAATTTAATAATTATTTTGTATTATTAAGAATTTTTAGGGTAAAGATATAACATAGGATATTTTATTAAATTACACCAGCTCTTCACCGGCTTTGGCTTTGTAAAAATCGCAAAAACTTATGTGATATCACAGGAACTTAGAACACTGATAGTCAAGTAACGCATTTAGGATGAACTCTCGATTGGGGATATTTCAAAGACTGTGGGGAAATCTAAAAGTGTTAATCACATTATTTTAAGAAAACTTGAGGAAACTGGGTCATGTTAAGCATCGAAACTACCTGATTGGCCTAGGAAAACTATTGCAAGGGAAGACCGATGGATTAGTAATGAATCAAAAAAGGATTGAGCTAATGCAAACCTTGGCGTCAAAATATCAAGACGCACTATTTACCGAAGACTTAATGAAATACATTTTTTATTGTCGAATAGTTTCTAAGAAGCCTCGTATTTTTTAAAAAGAACAAAATCAGCCGATTGAACTTTGCCACTGAACATATCATATGGGCTGAATAACAGTGGAATTGTGTTCATTTCAGCGATGAGTCAAAGTCTAATATATTCGGTAGTGACAGGAGAGTTGTTCAACGCAGGCCTAAGGAACGATATTCACTTCAATGCACTAAAAGCAGCGTTAAATGTGAAGAAGGAAGTGTGATGGTGTTTGGCATGGTACTATTTACCAACCCCTCCGCTCGGGCAGGATATGACACAAGGTCGATTTTTAAGCGGAGTTTAACAGGTTTGAATTCAGAGTTTTCCTTCTCCTAGACTAGTTGCCTCACCAAGGCTGAAGAACCTAGTCTGTCCTACTATTTACCCATAGCTGGAGGGAGAATAAGGGGGTTCATACCTTTCCCAAGGGTATTTGCCCGAAAGTGAACGTAATAGCGCGACTGGAGTACGAACTCGCGTACTACGATTCCGCAGTTCATCGCTTTAACCATTACACCACGAGGTGTTTGGCATGGTAGAGGATCTCTGGCCAAGCTACACGATAAAATTAACGCAACTGTATACAAAGTGATATTGAAAATATATATATAATTTGAGAACTATAATTAATCAACCAGCTGCATTTATGCAAGATAGCACACCGGGTCACTCAGCGAAGTCTGTTAACAAATTTTTTTCTGAGGAAGATGATTCTGTTATGGAGTGGCCTGCTCAAAACGCAGACATGAATCCTATTGAGGACGTTTGGAAATTACTTAACGAAAGACCTAAAGGAAAGAATAAAAAAAAAAAACGTCGAAGAACAATGGACTAATTTGAAAGGAGAATGGGAGAAAATATCCATTAATGAATACAAAGCATTAATTCGCTCGTGTAGAAAAAGATGTCAAACTGTTATTGAATGTAATGGTCTACACATCAAGTATTAATGAATTATGAACGCTATTTTCACTTAGATATAATGTGTCCATTATAATAGCATGATTTTGTTAATCGTTCTGATGTTTTTGATAATTTTTTTTTTCAAATACTATATAATTATTCTTATAACTTTATCAAAATAAGTTTATTGAGCTTTATATTTTGGAATTATATAATTTTCTTCTATATCTATATTTTTCCTTGATAAAATGTACTCTGAACCTTTAAAATAAAATAAAGGTATTTCACAGACTTTTTCTTCATATCGTTCTGATCTTTATGCTCACTACTCTCTATCTCTCTCTGTCTCTGTCTCTGTCTCTCACTACTCTCTCTATATCTGTCTCTATCTTTCTCTCTCTCTATCTCTCTCTCTTTCTCTCTCACTATATATATATATATATATATACCTCAACAGACCCTGTCCTCAATGTGTGCTGATGAATTAAAATCCCAGTGCCAAAGGGAAACTTAGTAAATATTTATGGACCCATCGATAGCTATATCAAATATCTGATATCCAGAAGGCTTCAGAATACGTGTACAGATAATCAAAGCTAACATTAATATGTTTGTGAAGATTTGAATTTTAGATACAGGGACATTAAGAGTTGATGGTCAACATTCCCTATATATTTTTTTGTTTTTGTAAATAATGTATATTTTCAGTCTTTGTGTCGCTTGAACTTTTAACTGAGCAATAACCAACGGTGATTGTTTCTAAAAACTATCAATTCAAAAAGAAAAAAATTGAATATATCCACTATAATTTTTCTTATTTCATAAAGATAATACTGTTCCCACAAAAAATAGACGATTTTATCGGAAAATATGTTTTTATTTAAATTATTGACTGCATTTTTGCCGGAATTGTTAAAACTAATTAAGCAATAAGAAGAATCATTTTCATCTTAAAAATGGAAAAAAAAATTGAACATATATAGAATACTGATTATTTTTGAGTGCATTATAACGGAGAAAAGTCTCCAAAAAATGTGTATCTTGTATGATCGATTTGGAGACCCTCTTGGTATAACTGTTTGAGAAGTAGGAATATCATTCAGCAAAACGAATCCAAATCCTTTTAAAAAGCTGTTTGAATCAGATAAATTCCTAATGCTACCGGGAAAGGCATGATCTAACTGTTCTCCCTCTGTTGTATTGCCACATACATATACAAAATTCAAGAGGAAACATTGTCAACAATAATGACGAACTTCAATGAACGAACGAATGCACTTCTTTATAAAAATATATCTCTCACACTTTATTCTCGAAAGGATTGATGTTGGTTGTGTGTGAGAAGTGAGTTGCAGACGGGGACAGACTGCTACATATTGACCCACGTTCTTCTTACCATAGCAGCACTTCTTTCTCATATTGGCTGGGGTTGCTCAACCGTGGGTCACTGAAGACCCATAGCCCT
>OY757906.1:42725373-42732873 GCA_963585895.1 Sepioteuthis lessoniana | reverse complement strand
CCCTGACTTTAGGTTGACAGAAAACACTCAGAAATCTCTTTACTGGAGCTTCTGGTTGGAATGCCAACAGTGCAGAATGCTGTTTCCAAATTTCTTGTGGAGTGAACTGTGTCAAGGGTGCTGCTTTCCTCCTTGACTATGCTCTACTAACTCTTCCTTGGTGCACAGTAAACAAACTGCTTGCTATAATTCAAAATGGTGACTATCTAACAATTGCACTATATATATATATATATATATAAGGGAATGAGTGTATTATTAAAATATTAAAAGCAACATGTGGTTTCCAGCTTTCATGATCAGTCGAAGCTTTTCTATTATGAAATCAGCATAAATAATATTACCATCCCTTATCAATTCAATTCAAGCACATTAGTACAGGCAAAAATTTTCAGGGTGCTCTTTGAAAGACCCAGGTAGGAAAAAACTAAAAAAATCGTTGGATGATGGTAAAAACGTGAAACTAACCATATTAATTCATCATCATCATCATGACGTGCGGCTAGCACGGATATCCCTGACCCTCTCTCTCCACATATCCCTATCATTCATCGCCTTCGGCAGGTCTTCAGGGTTACATCCCGTATCATCACATAGCTGCTGTATGAATGTTCGAGCTGGTCGTCTTGCTTTTGATTGGCTATATGCGGGGTTCCACAGGAGCACATCACTTACGATCTCGTCTTTGCTTCTCAAGCAGTGTCCGGCATGTCTGGTTCGTCTAGCTTGTATAGTTTTCGTGATAGTTAGTAGGTGGCCGTACAGTTGGCGCCGTGTGGGGTGTTGCTGCCAGGACCTGTTCAATATTGCTCGCAACATTCTTGTATAATTGCCGTCGAGCTTCTTCTCCAACTGTTTAGTCAGCGTCCAAGTAGTGCATCCATACAGCAGTATCGACACGACCGCAGCCTGGAAGAAACTGCGTTTCATTTTATCGGTCAGGTTTGATTTCCATATGATCGAAAGCCTATCGATAGCTGTCCATGCCTTCATTACTCGTGGGTCGATGTCTTTTTCGGTTGATGAGACGCTGCTTCCTAGGTAGGTGAATTTGTCAACCAGTTTCAGGGAGGTTCTGTCTAGTGTGGAGATGACGCCTTTCTGATTAAAGCACATAAATTCAGTTTTGTGTGCATTGACTTTGAGTCCAATGCCTTCAGCGGCTTGTTCCAAACTATGCAGTAGTGTTTCAGCTTGGTTGGGTGTATTGGCCAGTAGCGCTATGTCGTCGGCGTAGTCGGCGTCGGTAATTGTTTTTGCGGGGTACCTTCTGCTTCTTTTCTTTGTCAGCTCAAAACCGTTTTCCCAATTGTTATCGATCGATGTCCAAAGTACGTTGTCTAAACAGATGATAAAGAGGTATGGACAAGCGTGTCCCCTTGTTGTACTCCTGCTACATTGTCGATGTAATGTGTGTCTCCATCCGGTGAACGCACTTTCACTTTGGTGTTTCTGTAGATAATCATTATTGCTGCTACCGTTTCTTCTGGTAGGCCGTATGATAGTAGTATTTGTTCCATCTTACCTCTGCGAATGGAATCGAAGGTCTTGGTAAAATCGACAAATAGTAATTTCGCCAGTAAGTTTTTTGCCCTCACGCCTTCTAGGATTCTACGAATGGTCAATATTTGTGAGGTCGTGGACCTGTTTCTTCAGAAGCCATTTTGGTTTTTCCTCAGGATTTTGTTGATTTGGGGTACTATGCGGTTTCGTAGTAGGGCATTGTAGATTTTGGCAGCTATGGATGTGAGTATTATACCTCTATAGTTCTTGGCTAATCCGAGGTCACCCTTTTTAGGGAAGGGGTGGATGCATCCCTTCGTCCATCTGTCTATCGGATTTTGGTTATAAATTGCGTTGCAGTGTCGGAGGAGTATGTCGTCGAATTGTCTCGTCTTCCACACTTCTGGGTATTATAATTAATATGTGTGAAGTTTAACGTTGACTGTACTGAGAGGAATACCTTGATTAATGACCACTGTTACAGAAAAGATTTCCAGGCTGACATAATTCGACTTTCATTTTTTTAATAGTTGTACATATATATATATATATATATATATATATTAAAAATTATTAAAACAAGTTCGATGGTAACTAAATTAGAATATTGTTGGCAAGGCGCAAAAAGTTACCAACCAGACGGAAAGATGGACAAGACAAGACATACTGGTAAAGCAGGTAAGAAATGCCTAGTTTGTCAGTGGGCCCACACACATGAAAAAATCAGAGTTGGCGGACTAGCAAAGATTTATATTAATTAAATTTGTGCGGACACTCAATATCAGATAGAGGACCTGGCAAGTGCCATTGTAGAAGAATGCCGAAAAAATAAAACCACATTGACTTGATTATATATATATATATATATATATATGTATATATATATATATATATATATATATATATATATATATATATATATATATGTACGATTATTTGGCATTTTGAGGCAGTAATCTTTCTGTTAAGTATGTTCCGTAAAAAAGCACAAAAGGGTACTGTATAACGATTGCATTCCCTTAGTCTGTTGGTTGGTTGTTCATAAATGTAGCCGTTTGCCGAAAGCGCCTTTGTCATTTAAAATATCTTGATCAAAAGATCTACTCTGAAAGCGAACATGCGCTTCTATGAACAAACAACCTAGATGAACTCCATCAGATGTTTACATTCAAAGAGCATAATAAAAGATGATATGTATATTATAGCATTATGTCAACAGGGTACCTAGTAGTAGTAGTAGTAGTAGTAGCCATAATAATGATAATACAAATGAACATGTATTATGTCTATATGTGTATTATTTGTATTCTTTCGATGTGTTTATGTTACATATTTGGAATGTGATATTGACGAGCATTTTCAAATGTTAATATATATATATATATATATATATATATATATATATATATATATATATCCTTACCATGTTTATTTAATGTGTGAGCACGTGCATGTGTGCGTGCCATTGTATGTGCTTACACGTCTGCTGGCGCACCTGTGTTTTGTTCCTTGTGCATGTAAGTGTGTGTGTGTATATGAGTGTGTATTTGTGAGAGCGTTTTTGAACACGTGAATGAGTGTATGTCTGTGCCTGTGGGTGTACGTGTTTGTGTGCCTGAGTGTGTGAGAAGATTTTTTGTGCCTATGTTAGTGTCTATGTATACATGTACGTTCGTGTATGAGTGAAAAATATACTTCCACCAATTTAAGTGGTTCATTTTCAATTCAGCGTGTACTATATTAAGTAAGAGAATGATTAGTATCTGGTGCAAATTGATTGAAAATAAATAAATAAATAAATAAATAAATAATTAGATAGCATCTATATAAGATATGTGTGGATATATTTAACTTTCTGAACAGTAAAATTCAACATAATGGCATGTTCGATGTATCTGACCCCAAAGCGAAAAGATCTCTAATTATTGTAGGGTTTCTGATATCATCATAACTCTCTCTGACATCTAAGTGATTGCTTAAGAGTTTCAAGCGTACCGTCTTCATTAGCAAAAGTTTCGATTCACAGTTCTAAGTACGCCTAATAAAAGTGTTTTGATTTTTTTTTCAAAATCTGAGAATTTGAGGCTGGACCTAGACAAGTTAAAGAAGCGGGAGTAAGTAATAAGGCAGAAAGAACCTCAAATATATGAGAAAAATTGGTCCTCCTAGCCAAAAAAAAAAAGACCTGTTTGAAGGCTCAATACGTTTGAATCTCTAACTGAACCGTCAGTGAGTATCACGATTTTTCACAAGTTTCTATAGTCTCAATGTGTTACAAAAAGAAACAATTTACCTATATTTCAAGCAAATTGAGTTTTTGATTTCATAATCCTTGAATCACGTGACGATTAGTCAAAATTTTCATTATTATGACAGCCATCACCAATCAAGCCCTAAGTGGTTCTATGAATATCAAGAAACCTCATCCGATGGAGAAGCTTCTGATCTGGAGATCTGTGAAATGTAGAGAAACTTCATTCCTTAAAATTTCATGTTCTTTCCGTCTTGGAGTGTTAGTAACAGGCAATGTAGTATGTATGGGATCAGATAGAGCTGTTTAAAATTATTTGTATTCGATTGGATCTTTTGCCAGGAACAAAAAAAAAAACTCTCTCTAAAGAATGACACAAAAATGTACATGTGAATGTGAATCCCTAACCTCTACGCATAAATAGCCCTACAGTTGCTGACATGCCATTAAAATGAATTAATCAATAAGTCCCTAGATTTCAAATACTGATCATCAACGTAAATATATGTACATGGCTAGTTTAAGATAAGGTATCTACTCTATTTGCAGATTTTTCTTGTGCCAAACAAAACATTGCTTGGTATATATTCATCAGAATAAATTCATCAAAACTGTTTTATATACTCTTGAAATTTATATGCGTTGACAGGTTGCTGTTCAGCTGTTTTACTGTATATTTATATTTTATTTTTCTTCAGAAACAAAAGATGATTGATAGGAATCTCAATAGGATTATTTCCCGGCATTAATATAGGTATAGAGCCACGTAGCACAAAATAAAAATAAATGCTGCAGATTCGAGAACATAGTATTGAAAAGTTGTTAGCGCTCAAGGCTTTCAATATTATATTACGTTCGTAAGTTGATTGCTGTTTCATGAATCTAGTTGCTTGACGAAAGTATCTTTGTCTTTTTCATATCATGATAATAAAAAAGCTTTTATAAAAATGGACTCTGAATTAGCAACTCAGTTGAACTCAGTCAGAAATCAGTGCCAGTAAATATTAAAAGAGTATTTTCTAAAATTGGATAAGTATATTATAACCATACGCTGATTGATTTTTTTTTTCTTTAAGAAAAACAACAACCGGTCACATTAAGATTATATATTTATTTCCATCCTGTTATAGGTATTGACATGAATCAATAACACCACAAAAAAAAAACAGGACTTCTTCAGATCTAATGGATAAAATAATTACAGTCAGAATAGTCACAAACACGCACGCACACACACACACACACACACACACACATATATATATATATATATATATATATATATATATATATATATATATATATATATATATCACTGAAAACAACTTGTTAATAAACAAACTGTTAATAAACCCAAAACCACTCCAACGCCAACACACACACACACACAACTATAAACATATCAAATATCAAAGACGGGTAAACAGACCAAAGTAAACACACTCCAGGGAAGATGAACAACGACCCCTATATAAACCAGCTTGACCAACCAAAGTTCATTTATACTGGATACAAGAGTGAGTTCAAGTCTCATTGAGTACCCCATTTAAAAGGCCTTGTACCACATATGTTCTCTGACGAAAGCAACAAGCTGGAAACATACATATGTCACGTATGTAAGAAGAAAATAAATAAATTCAAAACATACAAATCTCTTCGTTGACCTTCTTATTTTAGAATATATCATTATTCTTTCTTTGGATCTACAACAAACATCTTTATATATATTTGTTACAAATGTTAAAACAAGATTTCGACTTAAATAAGCAATAATTGTTGATATGCCATAAAACTAAACCAGAACAACTCTTAACATCAAGGGGTGCTAAGATAACTATTTCCTTGATTCTCTCACACTATCCAACCCTATCGGCCATTGTAATTGCTAAATCTTCTTGAAAGCTGGCACTCTGCGTCCGACAATAGATGATCACGTTTTTATTTGTCGACCAAGACTGGTGTGTCCATATGTCGGAATCTATCAGAGAACAACGCTTATGAGTTCGTCCTTACTTTTACAGCAGTCCCCAACAGGTCTTGCTTGTCTTTCTTGATTGGTGTGTGACATGTAATGTTGATGGCTGTACAGCTACTATTGTTTAAGGCGTTGCTTTCAGGTATTTTTTACGAATCAGCATGCAACATTCTTAAGTAGTTACGATCTAGCTTTTGTATCTAGCATTTCATTAGAACCCAAGTGGTCCAAACAAACTATTATACTGGTTAGAAGATATCTAGAGAGATCAGCTTTACATATGATCGATAACCTGTGAATAAAGCGTGCCAAACTTAATGTAGTTTCAAATAAATATCCAAAGTTAATATACTTAGGTTTCATTTATTTTGAGTAGTTAGCATGAAACAACGAAGAATCAAGGAATTATTGGAGATAAAATCTTATGTGTATATTTTTAATAAGGGATGCATAATATGATTCATAATATGAATGATAGCACAGAATCCTTCCCATTTCATCAATACAAGCAAATAGTATATATATATATATATATATATATATGTGTGTGTGTGTGTGTGTGTGTGTGTGTGTGTGTGTGTGTGTGTAAAGGTTAAACGGACGAAAGATATATATATTTGGTGTAATTAATGATATATTTAATATTATTTCTTTCATTTCTGCCTACGTTTTTCAACTACACCAAATAGTAATCTTTCGTCTGTTTAACTTTTACCAGGATATTCAGTCCGATTCAGTTCACACACACACACACACACACACACACACACACACACACACACACACACACACAAACACACACACAAACACACACACATATATATATATATATATATATATATATATATATATATATATATATATATATATTACGTAATTTTAGATTTGTTTGTGTTAGTAATATATCTCGAGTTTACCTAAAGTTTTATATGATCCTCCTGAACGCATAGATTGATAGATAGATTGAGAGAGAGAGAGAGAGAATTAATGTGGTGTAGAAAGAGAAAGAAAGAGTGTACCACGAGACAAAGTGATATATATATATATATGTATATACATATATATATATGTGTGTGTGTGTGTGTGTGTGTGTGTGTGTGTGTGTGTGTGTGTGTGTGTGTAATTGACTATCCCGCCGATCACAACATATGACGGCCAAACAGTTCATGTAAAGGTGTTAACTATTGGGCTATCGACTGAAATTATTCGTTTATTGTGGTAAAACCACGTGCAGAATCAGCCCAACTTTACGCTGAATTAGTTGATAACAGGAGAATGATGTATGAAATTTTCTAGAACAATAGTCCCGAAGTTTTGAACTGAATTTTTCCCTTCTAGTTTCAATCTTCTCAACTATTTATCCGTAGTTTAAAGAGAAGAGAAAGATTCATGCATTTACTTAGAGCATTGGCGTGAATGGATATGCAGGAAACGTTTTCAAAGATTCAAACTCAATACGTGTGCCGGTGCGTTTGTGCTGTTTTACCACATGAATAAAGACCTCTTAACAGAATGAGATGTGACTTTTTCGTTCAGCGAACATATTAAAATTTGCTATAGGAGACAGACTTATTCTGTCCCACCATACATTAGAGTTTCTTTGACTGACTAAATAGATAATATTCAGAACAATATTCGATGTAATTTCATTAAAATCTGAAACATTTATAAATATATACCAGAAAATACACCAAAATCTAAAAATCAAGTGCTTTCAGAAGTTTTTAGATAGAGTTTTTCTTGACCATTTTAGTTTTTTTTTCAGAAAAAT
>OY757906.1:42590373-42720373 GCA_963585895.1 Sepioteuthis lessoniana | reverse complement strand
TTTCTCTGACGGATTTTATAAGAAGTTTTGGTTTTGCTATGTCGTATCAAAGAAAGAAAGGTTTCACCACCGTATTGAGAGTAATTTCTCTTCAGTCCCATCTATTACAATTTACTCTTTAAAAGCCAGACTCTCTGTCGTCGAAAAATCCCCTAGTCCTACACCCACACACACATAGAGAAGAAACATAACAGTTAGTGAAACCCAAAACCACTCCAACAAACACACACCCACAATGACAAAAACATATTAAATATCAAATACGGGGTAAAGCAGACTAAAGTAAACACACTCTAAGTAAAAGAGAGAATAACCTCTGTATAAAACACAAGACTGAACGGAAATAAACATTCAAACTGTGAACAAGAGTGAGTTCAAAATTCATTGAGTACCCCATTAACATGGACTTGTGCCACATATGTTCTCTGACGAAAGCAACAAGCTGGAAACATAGACAAATATTACATGTATGAAAAAACAACAAAATAAATTTAAAAAATGCAAATCTGTTCGTGGACCAACCTCTTTTAAAACAAAAAAAATATATAGGAGGTGGGGAGAGAGAGAGAGAGAGAGAGAGAGAGAGAGAGAGAGAGAGAAATTGTCATTTTTGTTGAGTTTGAGAAGTAGACAATTGAGGTATTTGGCTGGTGCAGTTTTTCTAGTTCTTAGGGATTTAAAAAAAAATCTTTTTCGCTTGTCTTTGGTATGGATATCGGATCTTCTCTCTCATCTAACCCTAAAACCATCCATTTTCATGGAGGATCCTCACGGGATCAAGCATTGTCGATTAGGTAACCAACCAGAGATCATTTTTATAATTTCACAACTTTTTTGACTGGTCATCTAATCGATTGTACTAATCTACCTATGTGGGAAGTGTATCCCGTCCACGTATCTGATTCTATTGTTATCCAATCAAACCACAATATAGGAGCTTGGTTAATTAAGGATCCCAGGCCCTGCCTTATAGGGAAGTATTTCTTTTCCCTTTAACCTAGAGAAAAATCAAAGATCTGTTCTTTTAACCCTAGCACATGGGCAGAGATGCCATAGTTTAAATAGCGTCAACCCACAGAAAAACACTGAAGCCTGTTTAACTTTAGTTTTGACAATCTGAAATTTCGGTTAGTACTACCTTTGAAATTGACTTTTCAGTTTCTTTCAAAGTATATGAATTTATTTTATGCTGTTATTAAAGAACATTTAAATTTTCCTAAATAAATAAATGTATCATACACTCGAGTTTTTAGCATCAGTAAATACTACATAATTGTCATACGATTGCTGGAAAAGGGATTTTATTTGGCATTGAATAATCCAAAATGTATTGGAATGTCATGATATTAATCAATGAGCAAAAAAAACAAACAAAAAACAACGAAAAGAAAATCGAGCAAATGTTGGTTGGCCAATTGTAGTTTGGCTGGTTGTTATTGTATTGCATATTTTCCATCATGAATTATCTAATCCCTAATTATGTTACTCTTGGAAAAAAAACGCAAAAAGAAGTAGATGTGACCTTTGCCTGGATGGAAAAATAAGTATAATTAAACACAAAGTCACTAGCCAACAATTGAATAAACGCAATGAAGTAATTTTCAAATGCCTACATAAAAATAAGTTTTAACTCACATGATAATGGTTGTGAATAAAAAATTGATCGAGGAAAAATAAAAGAATTAAGTTCATGATATCAGAATAGGAGAATAAAGCTTAGGATATTAGCATTAATGTGTATACTGGTGTTAATAAGGTAGCAATATAAGTACACACTACTACTAATAATAAAAGCAATAATATCAAAATAAATTAAGTTAAAGGCAATAGTAGTCTTTAAAAAAATCACTAGTTCGATAATTATCAAGGATTAATTATTAGAATAACAGTTGGAGTTTAAACTAATTAAATCAGCAGTAGTTGGAGGTAAATATTAAAATAGAATTAAACACCAATTAATGAAGGAATAAACTTTAAACGGGATTAAAATAATCTTTTTAAAAAAGAAAAGTTTGAAATAAGCTCAAACATTAACTCCTTGCCTCCCCAGTCATCATCATCATATCGCGCTGGTAGCACGGATATCCCTGACCCTCTCTC
Organism: Sepioteuthis lessoniana; assembly: GCA_963585895.1. Classification (NCBI taxonomy): domain Eukaryota; kingdom Metazoa; phylum Mollusca; class Cephalopoda; order Myopsida; family Loliginidae; genus Sepioteuthis; species Sepioteuthis lessoniana. Next base: position 42,718,273 of record OY757906.1, on the reverse strand, counting down.
GCCACTCCTCCCTATCGTTCATAACCCTAGGTAGGTCTTCAGGACAACATCCTGTATCCTCACATAGCTGCTGAATGTAAGTTCGAGCTCGTCGTCCTGCTTTTGCGCGGCCATGTGTGGGGATCCATAAGAGTACATCTTTTATGAGTTCATCTCTGCTTCTCCAGCAGTGTCCTGCATGTCTGGTTCGTCTAACTTGAATAGTTTTCGTGATAGGGGGCAGGTGGCCGTACAGTTGGTGTCTTGTGGGGTGTTGCTGCCAGGACTTGTTCAGGATTGCACGCAGCATTCTTGTGTAATTGCCATCTAGCTTCTTCTCCAGTCGTTTTGTTAGCGTCCATGTAGTGCATCCATATAGCAGTATCGATGTGACCGCTGCCTGGAAGAAACTGCGTTTCATTTTATCGGTTAGGTCTGATTTCCATATAATCGATAGCCTATTGATAGCTGTCCATGCTTTCGTTAACCTCGTTTCGATGTCCTTTTCAGTTGATTCGACGCTGCTTCCTAGGTACGTGAATTTGTCTACTAGTTTAAGTGGGGTTCCTTCTAGAGTGGAGATGTCCCCCGTTTGGTTATAGCACATATATTCCGTTTTGTGTGCATTAACATAGAGGCCTATGCTTGCTGCAGCTCGTTCCAAACTATGCAGAAGTGTTTCGGCTTGGTCAAGTGTATTTGCCAGTATCGCTATGTCATCGGCGTAGTCGGCATCGGTAATTGTTGTTGTGGGGTATCTTCTGCTTCTTTTCTTCGTCAGTTCGAAGCCATTCTCTTTGATTTTGTCAATCGATGTTCTAAGTACGTAGTCTAGACAAATGATAAAGAGGTACGGGGCCAGTGTGTCCCCTTGTAGTACTCCTGCTACAATGTCAAAGTATTCTATGTCTCCATCCGGTGATCGTACTTTTACTTTTGTGTTTCTATCGAGAATCGTTATTGCCGCTACGTTTTCTTTAGGTATATCGTACGCTAGTAGGATTTGTTCCATCTTTCCTCTGTGAATGGAGTCGAAAGCCTTGGTAAAGTCGACAAATATTAATGTCGCTTGTAGGTTCTTTGCCCGTACACCTTCAAGGATTCTGCGGATGGTTAATATTTGTGAGGTCGTGGATCTATTTCTTCGGAAGCCATTTTGGTTTTTTCTAAGTATGTTGTCGATTTTTGGGTTCTATTCGGTTTCGTAGTAGGGCATTGTAGATTTTGGCAGCTATGGATGTAAGTGTTATGCCTCGGTAGTTTTTGGCTAATCCGAGGTCCCCCTTTTTAGGGAAAGGGAGTATGCATCCCTTCATCCATCTATCTATCGGATTTTGATTGTATACTGCGTTGCAGTGTCGGAGCAGTATGTCGTCGAATTGTCTGGTCTTCCATACTTCCGGGGGAATTTCGTCCAGCTCTGCAGCTTTCCTATTTTTAATTTTTCTGAGAACCGAGTCGAGTTCTTCTTGTGTGAACGGTCCTAGTTTAATGTCTAATTGTTTACTAATTATTCTGGTGATTGGTTCATGTGTTATTTTCGGTGGGTTTCCTAGTAGGTTTTCGAAGTGCTGTTTCCACAGTTTTATTCTTTCTTGTTGGTTTGCTGCGTTCAGTTTTGCTTTGGCTGTGTTCTTTCTTCTACTCACTTCGTTTATTGTTTGCCAGGCTATCCTATATTGTCTATCTTCCACCGAGTCTCTAATATTATCTATCTGATTTTGAATGTATTCTGTCTGTTCCTTTATATATATGCCTGCTAATTGATAATTGTGCCGTTTTTAGTTTTAAGGCATTTGTGTTTGTTGGGTTTTTTCGATAGTTTTTGGAGGCTGTTTTCACTAGTGCACGTTTTTCTCTCACCGCTAAAGTTTCCCATGGGACTCTATATTTAGTTTTGAGTTTTGTTGGAATGTATTTTGCTGCTGCCTCGAGGTGTGCATTGACGAAATTTTCGTATTCGTCGTTTGGTGTACTTTTTTCCGTCTTTTCTTGTAGTGTTTCGAATCTGTTTCTTAATTCTAATACGTATTTATCTCTTATATCTTTGTTGTTTAATAGGGCCCAGTCATAGTGTTTGGTGGTCGCTGTTCGTTTGGCGTTTTTTCGTAGGCTTAACCGTATTTTCGCCGTGACTATTCGGTGATCGGTGGACACACCCTCAAAAGAGGAGTATGCCTCGCAATTCAGTGCACTATTTTTCCATTTCTTGTTTATAAGGACGTAGCTTTAGTATTGTTTGCGCTTTAGTATTGTTTGCGTACGTGTATGTCCATAGTTTGCCCTCTCTTTTTTGGTAGTTTGTATTGAGGCATGCTAATCTATTTTCTATCATGAAATCTGTTAGATGTTGCCCATTCCTATTTGACGTGTTGTGGAGGCTGTATTTGTTGTTTCCGTTTTTCCCGATTTGGGCATTCATGTCTCCGCCAATGACTAACATGTTGTGTTTCGGGATGCTACGCACTAATGAGGATAACTCATCGTAGAAGGTGACTAGTTCAGTTTCTTCACTAACATTGGTGGGGCTGTAGCATGAGATGATTGTTGCTCTGGGGTTTCCGTTAAATGTAGCTGCCAACATTCTAGGTTGTATTTTCTCAACGCTATTAAGCGTTTTTTATGCTCTAGGTCCTATAAGTAATCCTACCCCTCCTACTGCGGCGTTGACAGAGTTTTTCCATGCGGATACAGTGGCGAGCGAGCGACCCTCCCCAGTAAAGATACCAAAAAAGTATAAATAGGCGGATATTTTATCAAAATCGAAAAAAAATTAGATGGGTAGAATGATACTAGCGGTTAAACAAATAACCTGTTGATAAAATAATAAAAAAGGCAAAAAAGACCCAAAATGAATCTAAGACACTGGATTGGTGCAAATGTCAAATCCGATTCCGTTTGATCCCCCCACCTCTTAAATATTAGTTTGTTTTTTAACGAGTAATATCTGAGTATAACCGGGCCATTGACCTAATGAGTAGAGTGTTCGCCAATGGTCCGGGAGACCGGGGTTCAATTCCAGGTCAAGTCATACCAAAGACTCAAAAATGGTAAGTGATGACACTCAGCATTATAAGGTAAATATCAAGATTAAACTAGAGCAATGCAGGGAATGGAGCAGCGCTCTCCCCGTACACCTCTGTGTGGTGGTTATTGAAAAGGGAGCCTTTGAAACACCCTCGACTAAGGTCGCTAATTTTACTTTACTTATTTTTTGGGGACCGCCATGTGAAAATGCCGGCTGCATTGTAGAAATAAAATAAATGAATTTATAATTACAAAATGGCGATCTGTTGCGTTATATATATATATATATATATATGTGTTTGTGTGTGTGTGTGTGTTCATTATTTCTAAGTGAATAGTTTATTGGTAAGTTCGTTTTTTAGACTTTAATTATTTGTAAACAGTAAATAGTTTCAAGTATTCATATCTTACTCAAATCATCCTATTTGATATTAATGCTTTTCTTTGCACACAGCTTGATAATTTCAAGAGATGCTATTTATAAAGTATTCCTATGTGAAATAAATAATTTATACACATATGTATCCGTTCTAAAAACTAATTATAATGCTTGTCCAGTGATTGAACTCTTCAGTGTGACTCATAGATGAGACCCTAACATATACTATTAATCGAGGTCAGTAGAAACTTGTGATCAATGGCAATGGGCCCTTCCAAAAAGCTTTTATACTGGAGGCTCATCTATTAATGCAGTTTAGTGTCATACCAACGACACTCGTTCGGTGGAGGTCTAACCATCTGCAGAAGGGCGGTTGACATATTCAACAGCCACAGAAGATAGAGCGATCACGCTAATGTCTAGAGGATAGAGTATTACTCTGCATCCCCAAAATTTCAACACGTGTAGCACATGTGGCACATGTGGCTTCTTCTTTTATTGAATGTCAGTACTATAGAGTTTGGTAGTAAATATTACGTAAGGATTGCAATTTTTATCCCAATATGAAATCATAAAATCATTATATATTTGGTTAAGAAAACATCGATAGGTGATACTCTATTTTAGAAATTGATAATAAATTCATTAACAAAAGATAATTCGTTATAGAATGACAAATTAAATGTATATTAGAAGATGAATTTATTGAAAATGATTTTACAAAATAATATATTTTCGTCAGTCGTAAGTAGAAAATGTACGGTTCTCGGCATTGTCAATAAGAGTCACTTTCATGAATGTCATTTATTTATTTCTGAGGCATTTTATACGACGTGTCTGTAACATAGAATATTGTAAAAAGAAACAAAGGTGACTTACATGCTTATAAACCCCCGATTCTGACATGTAAATTTGATACGAGGTAGTAGCTGTCATTCTTGACATATATCACTCGTTATACTGTTTGGCACATAAGGCTATATTGACTGATTATCCACCTAAAATGGTGTAAAATAGTCGGTAAGAATATAACTGCATTACACAGGTCAACGATACCAATTAACAAGTGACAGATGCTTTTGAATTGGAAGCAAATACTTTCAGCTCAATGACAAGGGTAAATAAGCTGTCCACTTTTATGCTTTTTGGCGGGTTAACTATTTAGGGCAATAGACAATGTGGCATATGCCCAGATTTTAATGTTCGATGCTGCAGTCTTGGTGTCTATTTCTAACGTGAGATGAGAAATAGTGTGGGCACATGTATACTTCTCTTTGAATCACATACGAATTCGTTTATATCATACATTTGCTCTTACATACGCATCAAAATATTCAATTATTGCACATACACGCATACGTGCGCACACACACACACACACACACACACACGTATATATATATGTGTATGTGTGTGTGCTCACGCACTCAAAAAATGAAACATTTATTCATAAACTACAATTATTGTTTATTGTCTATAATTCCCGTTTTCTGTTCACTAAGGACTTAAGCAAACCTATCAGCATGGTTTTGCTAAGTTCACTGTTTCAAATTCTTTTATTTCATGAAGACTTTCCCATTTTGATTAATAATTATGGTCGTCAAAAGAGTTTCAGTACAACTACGACTCTCACGTTAATTCTTAGATACTTATGTTGATAGTAATTATTTGGGGGGAGTTGTCAGCTTCGACTTTGACCACCCCCTTTACTATATATATATATATATATATATATATATATATATATATATATATATATATATATATATTTAAGTCTTTTTATGTGAACTATGTATATATTTACCAAGTCCATCCACCACGGATAGGATGCAATACAATTCAATTTATGAGCTGAGTAATACTGGTTTAAAGTACACATTTTCCTTTTCCTATAATGTTTGCTTAACCAGTCTGTCTTACAAAAATAAATAGCCTGCCCTACAATTTGCTGATTACTGGGAGCGAGAACAGGTTCTTCCATGTCATTCCAAAGAGTATCAACATGAAGTAATGCACAACCTGTCTTGTCCAAGATTTGAATTCCATTTCCTGGGAAGATAATCGTTACACTAAACGTAACTCCAAAAGTGAATGAATGACTTTTAAAAAAATCTGCTTGTTTCTCTTTTAGTATGTACGTATCAACGTTTATCGGGTCTCACTTTTAAAATCATTCGTCTACGCTATTAAAGATGTTTCTTAGAAAATATCCTTTGCTTTCGGTGTTTTTGATACATGTTATAGAAGCTTTGTGAGAGAGATTGATTCAGTGATTTCACTTCCTTCACAAAACCCCAAAACAAAACAAACAACCAAACAATAAAAGTATGATAAGCTTTAGGCACATACATTGCCTGATCTCACGGAATATGACGCCATGCAATGACGAAACTCGCATTTGAGTTGCCAGCCATTATGAAAGAATGAATGGTCCAATTTGTTCTTAGAATATCGAAGAATATTCATCAAGGATACACAACAACTATTTATTTTAGTGAATAATCTCCTTCCTTATCAATGCCCTTTAGCAAACGCTTCACCCTATATTTCATCATCACCACTTTATACAGTAGAAATCTAAAAACAAATGCCCGTTAATTACTGTAAATTCCTATTCAGATTTTTATGAATGTAAAATGAAATTATTTTTCTAAAATAATTGGATGTATCAATTGCAGCTTTATGAAGATTGTTAGATAAAAGATTTGGTTATTATCATTATTTTATAGCGATTAATTAAAAACCTATTGAAGATATGTTTGGTTTCTTTGTTAAATAGCATATCACCCTTCGAGAGTTATTCAATGCCAAAACAATCTTCGCAGATGGACAGAAGAGGTATTATTTAGCAGACAGTTTGAAAAATAAGGGAGTTTTTACCTTTTCCAAGGGTATTAGTTGAAACGTGAACCTTAAAATGTGATAGGAGTTCCAACTCGTTGAGTACGATGTCGCTGTCCATCAAATTCACCATTACGACATAGGAAAGATATGGTTGTACTTCGACAAATTTTGACATTGTCAACATTCCATGACTGAAAAATATCTCTATAAATCTAGGAGCGGTTTGTATGATAGGGCTAAAAATTAAAGATTATTCCACTAATGGAACAATCAATATTCACTACATACAGTAATTTTAACAGACTGCCACGAACATTTCAAAAAGGGAGCCTTCTGGTTGCCCTTGACTACAGTCGCCAACTTATTAATACAGAATGATAAAAATGTTATACAAATTTAGTATTGTATAAACGCTGTGTAATACGCGGTTTCCAACAGCTGATATATTGACTGCAAACACTAAGTGAAACGCCTACTGTATGTTTGGAACAATACAGCAGATATAGATATAACCGAGGAATTTGAGTTACAAATATTGAGGCCTGTATGCCATGTCGAGTAATACCCTGCTCTTTATGATAATAATCTTAATTAACTTAAGCAATTAATTAAGATATCTGCAGAATTTATATGGTGACTCCCTACTCAAATACGAAAATTGTCATATCTAAACCAACACTCATTCAAGTGCTATATCATGTGTTGATTCGAGAGTTGATTAATGAGGAAGTGAGTGAAGGAGAGAGTGAGGGAACGAAAGAACGAGGGTGCGAAGAGATCAATACAAGGAAAACAAGGGACAATTATTCTATTTACATGATGCAATAATGTTATATACATATATACACTTACATACGTACCTATATATATATATATATATATATATATATACGTGTGCCTGTGTCTGTGTGTGATTCTTTGTGTGTGTGTGTGATTCTTTGAGTGTGTGATTCTTTGTGTGTTAGTGCGTGAGAGTTTATCATATTTCCTTTTATACTTAAAACATTCTAAATTTTTTGTTGTTTCTTTTTCTACTTTGTGACCAGTATATCTATCTAATATATTCATGTTTTCTTATACCATCCATCATGTTATAAAAACATTTTTTGAGATTGAATCTCTTTTATCTGTTTCGTACTCTCATTGTATCATTGCTTTCACCTCAATGGTTTTCCCTTTTCATTTCATTTCTTCTTTGGAAACCAGTCTCCTATCGCAAATATATCACACCAAATTTCCTCTATATTATCTATTTATCAGTCACTTTATTATCACTAAAAATTCCTGTTGGTTAAATTCTATTATGGGAATGTAGTACAGGATGCTGCAGAAATATCTTCTATATTTTGAATTGTCACTCGTGTCGTGCAAAGGAACTTAGGAAAGGTACAAATATAGTTAAATCTAGTTGATGATATATAATTTTATTTCAGTTGTAATCGTGATTTAGACGGGTGCAAACTGTACGTTTGCTAATGAATCTTTTTTAAAAATATATTTGCTATATAGAGAGATTTCGCGCTCATTTAATTTTATGTAGGAACAATGCTGTTCCCGATTTAAAATACGATATTTCTATGGGTTGAAATTTCTATCCAGAATAGCCTCCTTCCGACCTAACATGATATGAAGTTGAAACGTTCTCTATACTACAATTAAATTCACCAGTCTGAAACAGAATTAATTTGATAGGTAGATGGAGCCACTAATTACACTTGCGTAAGTTAATTTACACCACACAAGCAACAGTTTAAAATGTGGGTGATAGTTCTGTCCCATTCTGTATAAGAGCTATTTTTACAAACACATGGGAGTAGTTTGGCAGATTTAACTTCATTACATTTTTCAATTTACTAGACTGAAAACAGGTTCATTTTTGTTCTTGTCATGCAAAATTTTCTTAACATATAACATTTTTATTATTCTATTCGGTAATAGTTGAAATGTAGACTTTCACATTTTCCCTTCCAATAACTAATCTATAAATGTAAGAGTAAATCAGATTTAATTTCCATTCTTCGTTTAATGGCATATCAAAATTTATGGGTTATTAAATACCAAAACCTTCCTTATAGAAAAACAGAAGTGGTTCTCTTTAGTTCATAGCCGAGGGATCTTACGGGCTTTTACCTTCCACAATGGGTATTAGTCTAAAAGTAAACGTAACAGTGTGTCTGGAGTTTTAATTAGTTTAGTGCAATGTCATAGTCCAGCATTTTAGCCACTATATAACGTGACTATTCCACTAGACAATATCTGAGAGGTGACGTTTGGTTAGGTTATTGGGTTTCATGACTAATCAACGGTAGATGTTTTGACTTATAATTGTGTGTAAACCAAAAAATTATACTTATCCTAAACTGAACTGTTCGAAATAGAAGTGTTTATATGTATAAAAATGGATTCGACATTAAATAACGTTGAATGGTTGATTTGAAAAAAAAAAACAAAAAAACTTATGAATCAATTTGGAGAAGTGTTCGTCAAACCAATGAAAGGGATCAATTTACAATATTTGTTTTCAATGACAAGTTTATGAACATTTACAAGTATAAATCGTTTTCATAAAATAAGAAAATTAATAAGATATGAATAAAAAAAAATGATGTGATATAATCTTTAAAAAGATTTTCTACGAAATATCCTATATGAGAAGTAGATATAAAACGGGAATTCTTACAAGCTGTAATCATGACAGTATAACTGTATTGTTGTTGTACAGCTGGGGTTCTAATGAAAGAAAATGGTTTCATACTCAAAATTGCAAGAAGTAGACGATATCCCGCAGGAACTATTATTGACGCACACTATGCAGTCAATCTACCGCTTTTTGCAAATACACCAGCTCGAGTCGAATCCTTGCGGCATAGCCTAGGGAAGCCAGCAAGAGGTATTGACCTCTACATGAACTTAGATAAAACAGAGTCCATATGTTTTAAACAAGATGGTGTCATCTAACTTAAATGACTAACCTCTGAAATTACCACCACAATGACACAATCCAATATGTTAGCCAATATGCCTCGAGGACTTCCATACTCTGAAATTGATAAACGACTTCATCTACACAGGTAACAATATCTGATCTAATGAAAGCAAGTTCAACATACACAAGGGGAAAAGGCATGGACTGCTACTGAGGGGTTAATGACTAAATAGAAAAATGATCACTGATAAAAAAGAACGGTATGTCTTCTAAACTATTGCTGTGTCAGTTCTACTCTATGACTTTAACGAAACGCTCGGGGAAAAAAGGTTAATGAGAATTGCTCAAAAAGGTGGTTTTGTAAAAATCTTGGTTTTAACACCTAGCTACCCAACATATCTCGCAAGTCATCCCAGAAATCCAACCAAGACAAGCCAGGTTCTGATTCGGGAAGTTTGGACGAACTCATAAGCGACGTTTTCCCATGGAATCCTACAGATGGACACACCAGTGATGGACGAGCCGCAAAAAAAAAATTACATTGATCATCTGTGTGTGTATACTGGGTGTCGTCTAGTGATACTAGCCTAAGAATCAGTTGACGAATGAGAGTCAAAGAAATCTGCATATATATATATATATATATATATATATGTGTGTGTGTGTGTGTGTGTGTGTGCGATTATTATGATACAGATTGAAATTTATATACCTTCCTTTATATAGAGTATTATTTGCAACGGCTGTGGTATATGTTGGGTATCGTCTGAATCTTATAATTACTTCAAGTTCAATTTGGAAAACAGATGCTTATCCACAATATGTTCATGTTTCGCACACAAGTCTACCGGTATATTGTCAGGCAGCCATGGCTTCATGTTGAGTTTAAGAAGCCGTTCAAGTGTTCTTTCCCATCTAAAATTATTCTTGTATCTGGGTAGCGGCTTTAATCGAATAAGACTTGACTTGAATAAAAATTCTCATATCTGCTTGTAACATACATGAGGCCATATTTATTTACAAGAAGGAGAAACTTATCATCCTGCCATGGAATTTCCTCCACACTTTTCGAATCATACGTATGTCAAGATAGCTGCAATATGAGATGCTACAGTGAGATGATAAAAGGGTTACATTTTTACTCTTTCATCACTATCCTGATTAATGAATAGCGTGATTCCTTATTTTATTCGTTTCTTTTCTTGTTAGTCTATCAATAGATATTCTTAGGAGGAGTGTCTCCGCTCTGGGTATCATCAAATGTTCAAAGCTCCACGCTACGGCTGTCAGGATCTGGTTAGAATATTTATCTTCCCATATCAACTTGTCTTTGTAGAAGACACCCGAAGCAATTTCTAAGTAATACCAGGTTATATATTGTTCGTTGGTTGCATTTGATGGCATATCGACCCTTGCAGGAAATTTCGTATCAATCCTGTTTATACATATATATATATATATATATATATATATATATATATGATTTGTGAATAAATGTACGTAATATTATTTTATCAGTAAGCAGGAGTTAATTTTTGCTCAAAAGTAAATAATTACAAGTTTTACTATTTATTGTTTGCATAGAGTTACATCCTTTCAAGTATTTCTATTTAACCCTAATAATTCTATTTCATACTAATCATTTGTTGGCACACAGTTTCAGTACTGTTAACACTAAGAATCGTTTTTGCAGACAGCTAATTTTGGTTTTAAAACAAATAAATGTAATTAGTATTAATCATAATTGTCTGTAAAAGTTTGAACTGTTCCATTTGACCAATAGGTGGGAGCTTAATAGGTCCGACTACTCCAGGTCAGAGTGGATCTGAGATGAATGATAATGATGGGAGAATGTAGACACACAACGAGATGCGGTTTAATATCAGTTACCAGGACACTGAAGAGATTCAAGTATTTCAAGGTAATACTTCTATTCAGCATTATTCGTTTGCTCAGCTTCATAGTTTCAAGTATTACCATGTAATACTAATAATAGAGACAACATCATTTTCCGATATTTTCTGTATGACATTTGATTCTATATACAGAGGGAGGATGGTGAAGACCCAGTAAGCATATGGTCTTCCCTGAAATAATTTTAACACTGCAATGATGCTTTACAAAAAGCACGAAAGAAATGGTGACACTGACGTCTTCAACTTTGGTGCTAGATTCTTGCAATGATATATATCAGCGACATATATGTTTATCATCTCTCAAGATACAGTATTACGAACGTTGATAAAATTGATAAAAGAAAATGTTTTCACATTAAAACAGACAAGAACAGACGATATCCCTCAGAAATATTAATAGACGTAGATTATGCAGATGAACAAATTCACCAGCCCAAATAAATACAGTAATTGACATATCTTCGGAGCAATATCTCATCTTCTGAAATCCATATGCAATGTAAACATTTAGATCTGTTGAGCGTTTTTTTGTTTTCGATATGTTATTGTTCATATGGAAATCTGGTCTCTCTGATAATATAAAACGGGATTTCTTCCAAGCTGTGGTGGTTGGTTGGTTGGCATATCAACCTTTGTAGGTTATTTATCGCCAAATCTATTTTTCTACAAATAATCAGTTCTATTTCAGTTTAGCATGAGTACACAGTTTAATTGTCAAAAAAAGTCTATTTCAAGCTTTTCAGTGTAGTCAAAAAGTTTTAAATCAAACAGTTCAGTTTAGTATAAGTATAGTGTTTCTCCACATACAGTTAAATGTCAAAATAGGTCTATTTGAAATAATTCAGTTTTGCTTCAGTAGAGTTCCACTGTCAAAAACAGTTCCATTTCAAACAATTCTGTTTTGCATAAGTACGCAATTTAATTCAGATAATTCAGTTAGCCAAAAAATCCAGTATAGATGTCAAAACGGTTCTATTTTAAACAATTCAATTTAGCATGAATACGCAGTTTGAATGCGAAAACAGTCAACTTTTGAAACCATAGTTAAGTTCTATTTGATCCAAAGATAGGATCGTGTCAGGTACTACCACTCCGGGCTAGAGTGGACCTGGGAGCGATAACATTGAAGGAGTACTCCACATTCCCCAAAGCTCCTGCATTACCGGAACCTCACCGTCAGATTCTTTAGTATCCTCTCAATTTCACTCGTTAGTTTCGTCTTACTCGTTTGCAGAGATGCAGTCGGTGTATTCTGCAGCCTGAGCTGACTAGGCAACCAAGCTGTGGGTCTGTTCAAACTACTGTATTGATGCACTACCTGAGTTCTAACGAAAGGTATGGAAAGAGGCTAGATGGGAACTAAAAAGGAATTTTTAGTGCTATAATGAACAAATCCGGGAAGCAACACTTCAGAAAGTAGCAACTGTACTGCAACCTACCCCCAATTAACAAGCCATCCATGTAAGGCGAAAAAGGCATGCTGGACACTACTCCAACAAATAAACTCACCATTTTGACTACATCAAAGACTTATAATCATTAGTTTAGAGCGGATTCAAGAGCGCCTGCCAGGGGCGATGGCCGATATGGACGGAAAGAGGGACAGATGGGAGAGAGCGGTAGAGAATTCAGCACAACTTGTGGATGTAATTGTCTTTAATTGGAATCATTTTGAGATGAGGTTTCTTAATCTGAGAATTCATTTTTATTTATTGCGGACTTTTTGTCCTCATCTTTGTAATTTTTTTGTGTTGTTTCTTCTTTCACTACGTTTCGGCCAAATCTCACCTCTGGCCTTCTTCAGTTGATTCATCGTGACCTCGGATAGGAATGATGAAAGAAGAAACAACACAAAAAAATCACAAAGATGAGGACAAAAAGTCCGCAATAAATAAAAATTAATTCTCATATTAAGAAGCCTCATCTAAAAATGATTCCAATTAAAGACAATTACAAAAATTCGGTACGGACCCGACTATGGAAGACCAGATAAGGATTATAAGACCAAAAAATCCATGGCGCAGCGGATAGAGTCATTGAGTCTCTAAAGTTCCAGGTGAGCATTGTCAGAAGATAGCGGTTTCAAATCCTACCCAAGCTGGCCAGAGGTTTACTTGGTCAAAAATGTGGTGCGATAGACAACTATGGAAGGCAGTAATTACTGGGGATACGGTTACAAGACTCATCATTCCTATCCGAGGTCACAGTAAATCACCTGAAGAAGGCCAGAGGTGAAATTTGGCCGAAACGTAGTGAAAGAAGAAACAACACAAAAAATTTACAAAGATGAGGACAAAAAGTCCGCACTAAATAAAAATTAATTCTCAAACTTGTGGATGATGATGATGATGATCATCATCATCATATAGTTTCAAGTAACTATCTAAATTTTTTCATTATATTCCTTTACGTGCCATTTAATCCCATAATTCAAAAGTATAATTATTTTATCACTGTGATCATGTGTATGAGCGTGTGTGTGTGTGTGTGTGTTCCATAGTAATCATTTTTTTTAACCTTATGATTCGTCTTAGGAAAACACGTCTCAAAATATGTCTATAATCATACAAATTAAGCTGTACACAGTTATATAGTATCAGATATTCCTATCTATTACAAATAGCGAAATTACCCGAGACGGAATGTTGAACAGCGACACTGACTTTGAATTCCAACCATGCTATTACGGTTAATTTGATAATAACAGTCTTGAAAAATGTACGAATCACTTTAAGTCTTTCAGTAATGGGTTAATTTTTACTACTATTGTCTTTCAACAATGATAGATTTGTCATTAACCTATGAACGGTAATATTCAAATAAACCAAGAAACAGAAACAAAACCTCATACAAATAATGTACCCATGCGGTTTTAAGTATTCCTATTCAATTCTAACAATTTTCAAACAGATATAATTGACACATAGATGGGACCTTAACATATACTACTACTTGGGGTAAGAGAGGGACTTGGTATAAGTACGATGAAGGTAAATTCCATTCTCTCAAAACATTCACCCCAGAACGTAGTTAAGTACCATAACTAGGAAACAGAAAGTTTTTCAATTCATACGTCAACATTCATTTTTGATTGCTGGTCGTGGTTGATTTTTTTTCTCTAAAATACTCTTGAAGTTTAATCTACCTGAGATATCTTTTTTATTGATGATTAGGTTTTAGATTCATGTAACGGAAAAATGCCCCTTGGCTAGTAACAGTAACTCTCCTCTTTAAAGACTATAATTTGATAAATTAGCCGATTTCATATAGTGAATTTCGCTGTTCATAAGGCAGGTGTGTTTTTCTTGTAGACCTATGATTAATAGAGTACTGATGGTGGTTGAGAGAGAGAGGGAGGGAGAGAGAGAGATAAAGAGAGAGAGAGAGAGCATGAGATGTGGGCACATAAGTTCGAGAACATTTATGTAAACTTGTTTGCATAAAAATATCAAACAACGAATATGTACATATACATATGCATGAATACGTATATAGAAAGAGAGAGAAGGTGAGGGAAAGAGAGATACTGACTACAAATACATATTGCTGTGCTTGAATCAGTACATTACGTATATGTGCATGAGTTGTAACTAATGCATGCGCTACTTATTATGGAATATGTTCACGTATTGATTTATACTGAAGAGAATTTACGGTAACCTGCCTATATTATTGCACTGTTAATCTTGAGAAAACTGAAACTAATATTCTTCGTGTTTCAACTTTATTTTTGATGATTTTTCAAAAGTGATCAAAGTTTATCGAGATGTTTTTTTTTTAACTTTCAAAAGTAACAATCAAAATCCGATAGATAGATGGATGAAGGGATGCATACTCCCCTTCCCTAAAAAGGGGGACCTCGGATAAGCCAAAAACTACCGAGGCATAACACTTACATCCATAGCTGCCAAAATCTACAATGCCCTACTAAGAAACCGAATAGAACCCAAAATCGACAACATACTTAGAAAAAACCAAAATGGCTTCCGAAGAAATAGATCCACGACCTCACAAATATTAACCATCCGCAGAATCCTTGAAGGTGTACGGGCAAAGAACCTACAAGCGACATTAATATTTGTCGACTTTACCAAGGTTTTCGACTCCATTCACAGAGGAAAGATGGAACAAATCCTACTAGCGTACGGCATACCTAAAGAAAACGTAGCGGCAATAACGATTCTCTATAGAAACACTAAAGTAAAAGTACGATCACCGGATGGAGACACAGAATACTTTGACATTGTAGCAGGAGTACTACAAGGGGACACGCTGGCCCCGTACCTCTTTATCATTTGTCTAGACTACGTACTTAGAACATCGATTGACAAAATCAAAGAGAATGACTTCGAACTGACGAAGAAAAGAAGCAGAAGATACCCCGCAACAACAATTACCGACGCTGACTACGCCGATGACATAGCGATACTGGCAAATACACCTGACCAAGCCGAAATTCTTCTGCATAGTTTGGAACGAGCAGCAGCAAGCATAGGCCTCTATGTTAATGCACACAAAACGGAATATATGTGCTATAACCAAACGGGGGACATCTCCACTCTAGAAGGAACCCCACTTAAACTAGTAGACAAATTCACGTACCTAGGAAGCAGCGTCGAATCAACCGAAAAGGACATCGAAACGAGGCTAACGAAAGCATGGACAGCTATCAATAAGCTATCGATTATATGGAAATCAGACCTAACCGATAAAAATAAACGCAGTTTCTTCCAGGCAGCGGTCACATCGATACTGCTATATGGATGCACTACATGGACGCTAACAAAACGGCTGGAGAAGAAGCTAGATGGCAATCACACAAGAATGCTGCGTGCAATCCTGAACAAGTCCTGGCAGCAACACCCCACAAGACACCAACTGTACGGCCACCTGCCCCCTATCACGAAAACTATTCAAGTTAGACGAACCAGACATGCAGGACACTGCTGGAGAAGCAGAGATGAACTCATAAGAGATGTACTCTTATGGATCGCCACACATGGCCGCGCAAAAGCAGGACGACCAGCTCGAACGTACATTCAGCAGCTATGAGAGGATACAGGATGTTGTCCTGAAGACCTACCTAGGGCGATGAACGATAGGGAGGAGTGGCGAGAGAGGGTCAGGGATATCCGTGCTACCAGCACGATATGATGATGATGATGATGATAATGATGAGCAAAATAATCAATAAAGCTATGATGTCCAGACGTCTAGAATGCTGTCTGATTTGAACGATAATCATAAAGTAAATTTTAATACTTTTTGAATTTGTGTGTGTGTGTGTGTGTGTGTGTGTTGTGGCATTTGCTTATGCGTTATTAAGTGCTGTATAAATCACCTTATTCCTTCAGCTATGGGATAAATAGTACGACATGTACAAGGATGTCATTGACATTAGAAAGCCACGAAAATTGATATGCCATTAAACAAAGAGACGATTAGAAAAACTAATTTTGTGAAACCAGATATTACAGGAATAGCACGCTCTCTAGTTACCTGATTTAGTTAACTGCTATTCCTTTTTTAGTCTAAACAGAAAATTCTTCTTAAGAGATCTGAGGATATGGAATAAATACGATGACATAATTTCATATCTTATAAAAAGAGAAGTTTCAGAAGAGAGTCGACTAATCGTAAATGTTGAACGTTTACTGCATACCAAGAAAATTATTTTGAAGAAAATTAAAGCTTTATTCATTAGTCATATCTGTATTAGTGAAACAGCTTTTGTCGCGAGATTGTTTTTAACACGCCAGTTGTATAATGACAATCTATTTTTATATATCAGTAGATTTTAATTTGTGATAAATAACATTTTTTAAGTCCCATTCATTTTTATTATCAATGTGTGTGTGTGTGTGTGTGTGTGTGTGTGTGTGTGTGAGAGAGAGAGAGAGAGAGAGAGAGAGAGAGAGAGAGAACAAATGGTTTTACGTAAGAGTGAGAAATACTTGTGACATATGTTAATCCTTAGGGAAAAAAATTTAGTTAGAAATTCTTGTCACGTAGGTTAATACTGGGAAAACCATTTCTTATTAATGTGTTTGCATTTGCTTACTCTCGAACGACGACATTTGATAAAAGACGAAGGATTTTATAATTGTTTTCTTTACATAGTTTTGTCAAGAAGCTGAAAATGGAAAAGAAAATAGATCAAAACATGATGTCAAATGTAATTTTGCAAATTGCTACGATTTTGAGCCTTCACTCTTTTGTCGGCTATGAAATCTTGATTCCATAATGACAGGTGAATTCAGATTACTTATCAATCATTGGTGACTGTCATTTGTTGGGGGCGGGGTTCAAAGGCATGACCTTGGTTATATTATTCTATATCATACAGCAAATTAACGAAATTAAATCTTACTTAGATGCGTTTCATTATAAGACATTTAGTTGCAGGGTTTACCTTTTAAATCATTTATAGATTTTTAGCCGAGGAGTTGCATGAAAAAGCAAAATAAAAACAAAAAAAAAAAATGATCAGGCAGTCTAATCTACCTGATCGCGAGCAGCCTGTCTATCTCAAGTGTCTTCAATTTTTTCACTGTGCTTCACCAACAAGGCTATATATATATATATATATATATATATATATATAATCCCAAAGCAGCACTTGTATGTACAGTTCTTTTTAACTAGATGATAGATACTTTTGAAGACTCGCTTTCAGTGCAATAAACGTGATCATATTTGAATTAAAAAGAATATGCTTAGTATTGTAAATGGGAGTAACATAAAATATACGTATTTCTAATTAAAGAAGGAGGAATATTTACATTTGGTATCCAATTTACGTTTGGTTGGTGCCTTGCTGTTTGTCTAGCATACTTTATTGGTCCAAGGTTGATTGTTTCTACGGCCATGGTATCCTAAATGAACAATTTACTAGAGGAATATAAATCAATAATCTCACGAAAACAATATGTATAATAATAATAATAATAATAATAATAAAAATAATAATGATAATAATAATAGAATAATAATAATAATAATAATAATATCCAGGACTTTATATCTCAGAATCATATGCAGAGGGCCAGATCTAGAGTTAATTAAGACAAAATAGGAAGTATCACTTTTTTGACAGATTACGGAATGAAATCGAACGAAATCGAAAATATAGACAAATACTAGAAGCTATCAAGAGAGCTTAAAAAACTATGGATCAGGAAGGTGACGGTGGTATCAATTTCAATTGGTGCATTTTGAACGACCCTAAAGGATTTAAAAGGATTGGAAGACTTAGAAATCCGAGGACAAGTAGAAACCATCTAGACAACAGCATTCTTGAGATCAGCCAGAATACTGCGAGAAGACCTTGAGACTTAATGAGACATCTTGTTACTCAAACTCCAGTGAAAAACCATCAGCTAAAGTTGGTGCAAAAAAACTCTCAAATAAGTAAAATAATAGAAAGAGAATTTGCTAAATTGTCGACTTTGCTGTCCCGGCGGACCACATAATAAATCCGAAGGAAAGTGAAAAAAAGGATACGTACCTCGACCTTTAAAGAGAATTGAAAAAGCTGTGGAACATGAAAGTGACGATTGTACCTATTGTGATCGGTGCGTTTGGCACAATAACTAAAGGATTATTTAAAGGCCTGGAGGACTTGGAAGTTGATGGACGGGTAGAGACTATCCAAATGAGAGCATTACTGAGAACGGACAGAATCCTGAGACGAGTCCTGGAGACTTGAGGCGACTTGCTATCACTCAAAGTCCAGTGAAAAACCATCAGTTAACACTGATGTGAAAAACTCTAAAGGAATAATAATAATAAAGAAGAAGAAGAAGAAGAAGAAGAAGAAGAAGAAGAAGAAGAAGAAGAAGAAGAAGAAGAAGAAGAAGAAGAAGAAGAAGAATTGGGGTGATAAGATGATCCACTGAAAAGTCTTCATGTTATAAAAGTTTGGCAAAATATTAACGCCCAAGAGAGAATCAGTCCAAGAAAAAGAGATACATAAATTTCTCTGTGACTTCACTAAATCCTGATCATAAGACCAGAGCTTCTTTTGATTAACAAGATGAGAATTATTTATCTTTTGAGTATTTTGCTGTTCTAACACCCCATATAGTGTAAATAAACGAATAGTTAATGAAATTCAAATACCTATTGTTAGGGAGTTGAAAAAAGCTATAGAATATGGAAGTTACAGTAGGTGATGGTGGGGACCGAACCCCAAAGGCTTGCCTAAAAGACAAGGACAAGAGGAAATCAAAGACTCGAAAATATTCAGACCAAATCAGTAAACATCAAGGACAAAACGTCACCCATGTTGACGTTCTCGAACAAATCGCTCAAAATATTAATACTGAAGAATAGCTTTCCGATGAGAGCGAATGCTCAACATTCTATAAGAACGTGTTTAATAGTGTAAGGAGTTTGATATATTAAACACTGTCATTGCTGTTACTGTTTGAGTATAAATGGTTAGAATGGACCTGCGTAGAATGGCAATAAAGTCGAACACCAAACTCGTCAAATATTAAGAACTTGAGTCGCACAATGAAATGCAAAGCCATTCCCAGGAAACTAGAGTTTTATACTAGGAGGGGGTCTTCTTACCTTTCAAAAGGTGATGCAGTCATCTTATTCTAAATCCAACCAAGAGGTCGATAAAATTGAAATTATTCTACGGATATGTTCCGATCTAATACTAAAAGCTTAAAACAATTCATACTGTACCTGTCTTTCTGACTGAAAGTAATTCTTACGTATTTCTACTCGTAAAAACGACTTGAAATTTTATAATTGGGCTTGACATAACAGGTTTCAAGTTTATGTTCATGTCAACGAAAATAAACCCATTTAAGGTCACCAACTTCAGACAGAAACACCTGCTGTTTCTCATAGTGAATGAAAAGGCTGTCACTATGTGATTTCATACCACGCATCTCTAGAGAGAAAATTAAAGACAAAACAAGAAATAACTGTCATTAAATGACAGCCATTGTCTGCGTTGTCTGATGGATCATTGTCATTAGTAGGTCGACAAAAGTTTTTCGTATGATTGTAAACATTATAAATGTAAAATAGAAAAGCTACAAAAGGTGTAGACATCTTGGGCAAGTCATTAGCTGTCTTGTTGCAATTTACATTAATTATTTAAATTTGATGAAAGAACACTATTCAACAGGAAAGAACATTTGACAAATGTTTGCTGGAAATATTAGACTATACTTCAAGTTAAAACATTTTATCGAAAAATCAGAATGGTTAGAAGAGATGGAAAGGTTTGATATGGTAAAAATTAAAGAAAATATTTTCCTTCATAAATCTATTGACCTATATTAACATATGCTTCTCTCTCTCTATATATATATATATATATATATATGTGTGTGTGTGTGTGTGTGTGTGTGTGTGTGTGTGTGTGTGTGTGTGTGTGTGCAAGGAAAGAGATAGAAAGAGAAAAAGATTTTAAATGTTAAATTGTCTTTCTCACCCATACTCTAGCTGATGATTAAAATTTACTTTAAGTTTCTTTGATGTTTGTTGTCGCTTCGCTTAGATAATGGCATTTGCTTTCTTGTTTTTTTCTCAGTTTTGTTTCAATCAAAACTATGGTCTCAAATTAACCTCAGGTTCAATTGCTTTCAAACATACAGAGGGATCCACCGAGTTTTGCCGTGTCTTTAGCTTTTTAGAATCTGTTTAAGTTACCTACAGTACCTGTTAATAAGAAATTTTATAATGTATTATGTAACTTAAGTTTAATGACCTACGGTCATCATAACGTAGGGGTAAAAATTTAGTACGTGTATTAATGACATTAACGACATATATTTGAAATAAACAATTCAAAGTCGACAGACCTTGTAAAAGTAACCAAAAGAGATGATAGCTAAATAGTTCAATTACTTTGATATGAAAATTCGTGACACCTGGTGTGAAACAAACTCGAGAAAATTTGCCATGTTTGTCAGTGGGTTGTGGCTAATGATACAGAGATGAAGTAGGTGGGTAGCAAAAATACCTGCCTATAATATTGTTCTTTTTCTCCACAAAGTTATATTCTGATGAAAATGCAGCAGTCAATGAAAAGATGCCTGTCTTTGGAAAGAAGGAGCAAACAACCTGTACGTATTTATGTATGTATATATCCAGGAAAGACTCTGAATATTAATTTGCATCAGCTTGTACTCACTTATGTTAGATCAACCAGCTTTGGGATTGATATGATGGAAAGTTATTTGTGATGGCAAAACAGTTACCGCTTGTGTTATTTCGCAAGGGTAAGATTGTTCTCTCTATTATCATGTAGCAACAGAGTCTCTGTAATTTCTGTCTTCATTTAAAACAGAATCCCACAAAATATATTATTTAGGTTTTTTTGAGAAAACGGAAAGCTCAGCAGACACCTATGGATAAGAAAAGTTCCTAAGTTGACGTCGCTACTCTCATGAAATTTCACCAGTTGAGATTTATTTTTCAACATAGACCTCCTGTATTGTTGCAGTGATTGGATTCCGTTGAAAAAATGGTCACCGAAATCATATAAGAAGTCATCAAACGAATTTTTAGTTCATTTTTGTACTTTAAATCAAGAATATATTGCTCCATTATTGTATGTCATGTTCAATATTAACGAGATAACTTGTTGTATATAAACATTAAAAATATTCTTTAAATACGAATAGTTACGCCAATTTTCATAAAAGTTGCTCTGCGTCATATAGAGTAAAGAAAGAATTAGATTCTCCTTCCAAGATAGAGCAAATGCCATTAGTAGTGACACAGATGTATATCAAGTAGAAATGAAGAGCTTAAGAGATACCGACCATTGAAATGACTACTTCGTGAGCATAACATCATCTCCAAAAAATCTAGATTGAACAGTGAACAATACCCGAAAAATTACCCTAACCTGCCTTCCCTGTCAAAGATCTGACCGAAAAGATTCAAAAGTTATGTTGCTCAATGATAACAGGAAAACATTCAGAAGAGGTTCAACTCTTCGAAAATATCTCTTTAGAGTCAAACTCTTTACAGAAGTCAACATGAACAAAAAATTGTATATGTTGCATCCTATGAACTTACGGTAAAATATAGAAAAACAAGACGTGCCGTTCATAAAAAAATAAGTCTTAAGGAATATCAAAAAGCAGTAGTATGAGGTGAAATCGAAAAGTCAGAAAAAGCTGATAATATATGGAAGAGAAAAGGAAACTGTATTTTAATTTTAATAATGACCGTTCTTATGTAAGATGGATAACTGCAGCTAATTTTATATAAATTCGGTTCGTTTCAATAATGCATATTCTTATAAACAAATATCGTAAAAAAGGCTTGTATATAAACTCAAAATGGTTCAAAGAAATGTAAATATTGTTAAGAATGTTAAGACTTATCCTGATTTTATATATGAAACACATTTATTACTTTTGCATGAGCAATAAATAAACCACGTTTTTTATTTTTGCTTTTTCAAAAGTTAAGACTGCAATCTGAGTTAGGTATTTGAGTTTTATAAGATGTAGGAATTTTTTTTCACTGCAAAAATTCTGATCGATTGTTCTTTTTTGGTGAAACTTATAATTTTTTAAGCTTCTAAGTAAGGTGAACTGATGGTAATGAGGGATTTCAATGTGGCCATTCAGTTGGAGTTGTAGAATACACTGACTGTATTTTTGCAGGGTAGAGATAAGCACAGCATATGTCACGGAACTGAGCCGAATGGTGAGGCCTCAGTTCTAGAGCTGTAGGTAGATCCACTCTGGTTCGGAGGGTTTAACCTGTTAAGTTTCCCTGTAATGATCAAATAGAGCTTTTTTTGGTATCAAATTGAATTATTAGTGTTTAATAACGATGCTTGAAACGAATTAATTGGTGCAAACTCAGGAGCATTGGTTACAAACTTTTCACTTTCAATCATATATTTTAACAGGATTTGGCATTAAATAAGCATCAAGAGTTGATATGCAATTAAACCAGATAAACTAACCTCATCTAACTATCCATCTCTCTATATATATGTATCCATGTATGCATGTAATGAAAGTAACAATTAAAAGTAAAAAAGACGATGATGTTTATAAATCAATATGTTGTTGATTGTATTGGTTTCATGTTATATCAACCTTTGTAGATTATTTAATGCCAAATCCATTTTTATACAAATAAACAGTTCTATTTCAAATAATTCAGTTAAGAATAAGTACACAGTGTAATTGTCTAAAATATTTTTGTTTCAAGTTATTCAGTTTAGTCAAACAGTTCTAATTCGATCAATTCAGCTTAGCATAAGTATAGCTTTTTGCTTACACACAGTTAAATGTCAAAACAAATCTAATTTAGAAAATTCAGTTTAACGTAAGTATAATTTCAATGTCCAAAACAGCCCCATTTCAAACAATTCAGTTTAGCATGCAAAAACATTTCTATTGCAAACAAATTAGTTTTGCATTAGAACACAATTTAAATATCAAAACATTTCTATTTCAAGTAGTTCACTTTAGCATAAGTACGCATTTTAAATATCAAAACAGTTCTATTTCAAGTAATTCACTTTAGCATAAGTACGTACTTTAGTTTTATTTAATCCATAGATAGGACACTTCCAGATGCTACCACTCCGAGCCAGAATGGACCTGTAAGCGATGACACTGAAGGAGCTTTGTGGAGCGCATTCCGCAAAGCCCCAGCACTACTAGAACTTCACCATCAGATTGTTTTGTGCCATATCCAGGACACATGTTGGTGGTGATCTTACCCCTCTGCAGAGGTGCAGTCTGTGTATTCTGCTGCCCCAGGAAACGGGCAATTTTGTAAATTAAGTTGACTCACCTTTTTATTAAGCTTCTTCACTAAATATTTATTAAGCTTTCACAATCTATTATACTGGCATTAGATTGCTTACAGTAAATGCAATTAATTATTGGTCTACCATCTCAGTGAGGACCTAGGTCTGCGTGGCTTAACTATAGTGAACTGAGGGGAGGGTTTCAGTGTGAGCAGTATGTAACAAGTTTCACCTGATCGTATACTTACGCTTCCACATATATTAATCTGTAGTAATTTCGATTGAAAGAAACAGTGAGCAGTAAAAAATTATTATTTTCCAAGCCATTTTTTTCTTTTCGTTATGTTGATTTAGTCTGCAAAAATTACCAAAAGGTTATTAAATCTGTTGGAAAATTTTCACATCAAACAAGCTAATAATGATCCTGCCACTACGATGTATCATTTTTTCTGACAAGGCTAATATTAAAGCAACAAAATATTACTCTAAAAGAGACATAAATTGAAATAACAACCACTCTCAATTGGGAGAATTAATTATTTATTTATTTTTTTTATTGCGGACTTTTTGTCCTCATCTTGGTAGTTCTTTTGTGTTGTTTCTTCTTTCACTACGTTTCGGCCAAATTTCACCTCTGCCCTTCTTCAGGTGATTTACCGCGACCTCGGATAGGAATGCTGAGTCTTGTAACCGTATCCCCAGTAATTACTGCCTTCCATAGTTGTTGTGTATTGCACCACGTTTTTGACCAAGTAAACCTCTGGCTGGCTTGGGTAGGAATTGAAACCGCTATCTTCTGACAATGCTCACCTGGAACCGTAGAGCCTCAACACCTCTATCCGCTGCGCCACGGGCCCCAATTAACGACAAACTCTCAATTGATAGATTTACTTTTCATACACAAATATATAGTCAGACAGAAATATACACACACACACACACACACACACGTATATATATATATATATATATATATATATATATCATCATCATCATCATCATGTCGCGCTGGTAGCACGGATAGCGGCAATTGCACAGGGATTCTACGAGTTATATCAACCAAATCCTAGATGCAACATCCTGCTAAAAAGCTGCTGTACAGCCACCTACCACCCATCTCAAAGACCATCTTAATTAGACTAACAAATGCGGAACACTGCTGGAGGAGAAAAGACGAACTCATAAAGGACATACTCCCATGTACCCATTATTATAGACGCGCAAGTGTAGGACGACCAGCAAAAACATATCTACAACGCATCTGTCCGGACGCAGGATGTTGCCTGAAAGACTTTCCGGAAGTGGACAGATGGCAAAAGACAGTTTGGAAAATCTATGTGAGCAACATGACATGATGATGTTGATACGAAATAACAACTGCTCTCCAATAGATTTAATGTATTATATTATATCCGTCTGACGATTGTCCTTAGTACTTTAAATTTCAACTAAGTTCATTATTGCAATATTTTGTCAGTTTCATTCTTGCAGTGGAATGACAGATTCGAACACTCTTTATGCAATCTATTCTTATTTTCATTCATTTTCAACACCCCCACACAGATATATATATATATATATATATATATATATATATATATATATATATATATATATATTTAAAGTAATTAGGATTTCATCTCCTAACTATTGTTTTAAATCCTTCAGTTTTTGAATAATACGTAGTTAAAATTATTAGATGGCCTCCACACCTCTCTCTCTCTCTCTTTCTCTCTCGATATATATATATATATATATATATATATATATATATATATCGTGAAGAAATCGTTAATAATCGAGAATAGCAGAGTTAATGAGTTCGATTCTCACTCGCTGTGCCTACCTTCCTGCTATGTTCCATAACTAAATTCTGCTTTATAATAAACAATATATATATATATATATATATATATATATATATATATATATATATATATATATGTGTGTGTGTGTGTGTGTGTGTGTGTGTGTGTCTTTTCCACCTGTGCAATTATTGTATGATATTTGGGAGGTGAGATGGAACATTTAATTTATAAATGAAAACTTTAAATAGTCTTTCAACATCAAAGTACTTCCATGACTTTTATGTTTTAATTATTTTATCATGCAGGCTTGTGTAGTGGGTGTGTCGTGGGGGGTGTTTGGTTGTACACTCTGTTGTGTGTGTGCACTCATGACTAAAAATTTTTTACGGTTCAGCACATTAGACACCAAATCAACTCGACTGACTACAAAAGAATTGCACACGTGGAAAATATTCAGTAAAGAAAAGGTCAACACAATCTTTTAAGCAAATTGATTTCGCGTCACATATTACGAATAAGATGATCATAAGAATGTTAAATTTGTCTTTGCTCCTTTCTTTTCTCTCTTTTACATTTAAGGTTATTCATTTATCCTCCTTCTCGTCATCATGGATTCCTTTCATTTCCTCTCACCATCTGTCCCAATCAGCCATAGTTCTTGACTGGTGCTCTACGCTGCATAGAGCGTCCGCAGAAAGGTTGTGTAAATTTGATTTTGCTGACCAACCAAAATTTGTGCATGCCTGCGTAGGATTCCGTACAAAAACATCACTCACGAGTTCGTTCTAGCTGTTTCAGCTGTCTTGTTTGTTTAATCGGACGGTTTTTGTGAAAGGAGACAAGAGATAGTATAGCTGCAATATTGTGGAGTGTTTCTTCCGGAATTAGTTGAAAACCTCATGCAGCTTCCTTGTGTACCTTTTTTCAAGCATTTCATAAGACTCCATTTTGTGCGCCCATACAGCTGTACTGACACAGCTCTATCGTATATCTCCTCATTACACAGTGTATAAGTGTGTATTAGTGGAATTCTAAAAAAACTTTTTTTTCAGGCAAGATTTGGCATCAACTGGTACATGAGGAATGGCTTGGTAAGGCTGAAATTGAAATGGAATTTGTGGAAACTACAGTATCTTTTGGCTTCCAAAATTATTGGATACTTGACTTTAAGTCCAGAGGCGATCTATAAACGGAGTGGTTTTTTACACGAGTATACACAGTAATTACATGAAAGTTATATTCATAATAGTTAATTTTCTAATTAATGTAGTATCTTGTTCTATTTCTATTTGTCATTCTATATTTTCCATATTCTTGATTCCCTATTACATATGTATAGATATGATCATGTATGTAAGAATGTATGAACATGTCTGTGCATTTTTGTTAATACGTATAGTTGGTGCCTTGTTGGGTGTTGCCGCCATGACTTGTATACATAATTTTTCGATAGTCATGATAATGTTATATTTTGACCCTCGCCCCGGCCCAAAAATGCTATTCCAAGGTGATACACCGGAAGGAAGTGACACATTCCAATGGCCAGTAATCGAAAGAGATCACGTGGGCAGATTAAGGCTTATGATATGGGACAAGGTGAAGGTCCCATTGTGCCACTACAGTGATGCACCGGAAGAGAGTAACCTCTGAACTGCATGACAGTTATTTCCGCTTGATGACGATTAAACATTCGATTTCAAAGATCCAGTGGGCGATCGTGTGGGCGTTGAATTATTATATAATTGAGTTGAGTTGGGTCCCAGAGAAGTTGCCAGTAGAATTCCAGACAGCTAGAGACCAGATGTGGTAGGGAAAGCCACACCCGACCGAGGGGGTCCTCGAAAACCCCAACATCAAGAGAACAAGAAAGACACAACGTGACGGTCATAACAGTGGGGTCAAAATATGAAGTTTATGTTCGGTCTCTATCACCCTCTCACATGCAAACCTTGAACAACCCTTTCGAGCCCTTGCAATAAAGTGAGAGGTGAATATTTTTCTAAAGAAGTCTTCTTGCGTCTTCCTTCCTGCGTCGTTTATTAATGCGTCCTTTATTTTTGCGTCTGCTGCATGAACGTGTAAATGACTATACAACATTGTAACGTTAATATGCACACACAGACATACACACACGAAGTAAAAAAAACTAAAAATTATTCCTTTTTTGTAATACTTATTTCAACAGACCCAAAATTTTTAAACATGCTAAAACTGCCAGCATCTCCTGGCAAATATATAATGAGATATTTCTAATGAAGATTTAATATATATATATATATATATATATCATCATCATCATCATCATGTCGTGCCGCTAGCACGGATATCCCTGACCCTCTCTCGCCACTTCTCCCTATCATCCATCTCTTGTGGCAGGTCTTCAGGGCTACATCCCGTATCCTCACTTAGCTGCTGTATGTGTGCTCGAGCTGGTCCTCCTGCTTTTCCATAGGAGTATATCACTGATGAGTTTGTCTTTCTCCAGCAGAGTCCTGCGTATCTGGTTCGTCTAACTTGTATAGTTTTCGTGACTAGAAGCAAGTGGCCGTATAGTTTGTGCCTTGTTGGGTGTTGCCGTTAGGACTTCTTCAATATTGCTTGCAACATTCTTGTGTAATTGCTGTCTAGCCTCTTCTTCAGCCGTTTAGTTAGCGTCTAAGTAGTGCATCTATATAGCAGTATCGATACGACCGCTGCCTGGAAGAAACCGCGTTTAATTTAATCGGTCAGGTCTGATTTCAATATGATCGAGAGCCTATCGATAGCTGTCCATGTTTACGTTAGCCGTGTGTCGATGTCTTTTTCGGTTGATGAGATGCTGCTTCATAGGTAGGTGAATTTGTCTACTAGTTTCAGAGAGATTCCGTCTACTGTTGAAATGTCACCTGTTTGGTTATAACACAATATATTCAGTTTTGTGTGCATTGACATGGAAGCCAATGCACGCAGCGGCTCGTTCCAAGCTATGCAGTAGTGTTTCAGCTTGGTTGGGTGTATTCGCCAATAACGCTATGTCACCTGCGTAGTCGGCGTAGGTAATTGTTTTTGCGGGGTACCTTCTGCTCCTTTTCTTTGTCAACTCGAAGCTGTTTTCTCTGATTTTGTCGATCGAAATTCTAAGCATGTAGTCTAAACAGATGATAAAGAGGCAAGGGGTAGCGTGTCCCCTTGTAGTACTCCTGCTACAATGTCGAAGTATTCTCTGTCTCCATCCGGTGAACGTACTTTCACAATGGTGCTTCCGTAGAGAATTATTATTGTTGCTACGGTTTCTTTTGGTAGGCCGTTTGCTAGTAGGATTTGTTCCATCTTCCCTCTGTGTATGGAATCGAATACCTTGGTAAAGTAGACAAATAGTAATGTCGGCAGTAGGTTTTTTTCCCGTACACCTTCAAGGATTCTACGGATGGTCAATATTTACGAGGTTGTGGATCTATTTCTTCGGAAGCCGATTTGGTTTTTCCTAAGGATGTTTTCGATTTTGGGTTCTATGAGGTTTCGTAGTAGGGCATGGTAAATTTTGGCTGCTATGGATGTAAGTGTTATACCTCGGTGGTTCTTAGCTAATCCGAGGTCACCCTTTTTAGGGAAAGGAAGGATGCATCCCTTCATCCATCTGTCTATCGTATTATTATTATAGACTGCGTGGTATTGTCGGAGCAGTATGTAATCGACTTGTCTGGTCTTCCATACTTCTGGGGGGGGGGATCTCGTCAAGCCATGCAGCTTTCCTATTTTTAATTTTTCTAAGAACCGAGTCGAGTTCTTCTTTGATGAACGAACCTAGTTTAATGTCTAATTGGTTACTGATAATTCTGGTGATCGGTTCATTCGTTACTTTCGGTGGGTCTCCCAGTAGATTTTCGAAATGCTGTTTCCACAGTTTCATTCTTTCTTGTTGGTTTGCAGCTTTCAATTTTGCTTTGGCTGTGCTCTTCCTTCTTCTTACTTCGTTTATTTTTTGCCAGGCTATCCTAGATTGCCTATCTTCCACTGAGTCTCTAATCTTATCTATCTGATTGTGTATGTATTCCGTCTGTTCTTTTAGATATATGCCTGCAAATTGATATTGTGCCTTTTCTAGTTTTCGGGCATTTGTGTTTGTTGGGTTCTTCCGATAACTTTTGGAGGCAGTTTTCACGAGTGCACGTTTTTCTCTAACTGCTAACGTTTCTCATGGGACTCTATATTTATTTCTAGGTTTTGTTGGAATACATTTTGATGCCGCCTCGAGGTGTGCTTCAACGAAATTCTCATATTCGTAATGTGGGGTACCTTTTTTCTGTCTTCTCTTGTAGTGTCTCGAATCTGTTTCTTTATTCTAATACATATTTATATCTAATATCTCTGTTGTTAAGAAGGACACAGTCATAATGTTTAGTGTTCGCTGTTCGTATGGTGTTATTTCGTAGGCTTAGTCGTAATTTGGCCGTGACTATTTGGTGATCGGAGGACACACCCTCGAAAAAGGATAATGCCTCGCAATTGATCGCGCTATTTTTTCCATTTCTTGTTTATAACGACGTAGTCTATCTGTCCTTTACTATTGTGCGTGTATGTGTAGGTCCATAATTTTCCCTCCCTTTTTTGATAGTTTGTATTGAGGCATGTTAATCTATTTTCTATCATGAAATCAGTTAGATGTTGTCCATTCCTATTTGACGTATTGTGAATGCTGTATTTGTTGTTTCTGTTTTTCCCGATTTTGGCATTCATATCCCCGCCAATGACTAGCAGGTTGTGTTTCGGAATGTTACGCACTAGAGAAATTAGCTCCTCGAAGAAGGTGACTAGTTTGGTTTCTTCACTAACATTGTTAGGGCTGTAGCAGGAGATGATTGTTGCTCTGGGGTTGCTATTAAACGTAACTGCCATCATCCTAGGTTGTATTATCTCAATGTTATAAAGTGATTTTAACGCTCTTGGTCCAATAAGCATTCCTACCCCTCCTACCGTGGCATTGACAGAGTTTTTCCGCGCCGATACAGTGGCTAGCGTCCATCCATTGCCAGTTTCGTGATATTTGATATCTTCGGTGTGAGTGTATCGGTGTTCTTGTATGCAAATTATGTCTATCTTATGTTCTACGGCCGATGCAGTTAGCTCTTTGTAGTTGACCTATTCTATATAGGGTTCTTACGTTAAATGTCGCTATTTGTATTGTTTGTTTGCATTTTAGTAGTTTTTGTTGTATGAGCTCTGTAGCTGATTTTTCGAACATTGAGGCCAGGGTTCCAACCTCAGCAGGACGCAACCCTTTTCTTACCCGCGTGAAGAGTGATAAAGTTTATGTATGTGGTTTGAGTGTGGGTCATGTTTATCTATCGATGGCTGTTTTCATTCTCATCTATAGAAGCCACTCTTTTTGATGAGCAGCAGTATTTCCCCGTTCGAGCTGACGATCCGGAGCGTTAAGTCGCAAGACTCACACGTCCAGGACCAGGTTAGGTATTGAGTTTGACTGTCAATGGGTTTATTCAAATACCTTTACGTCCATCATGCTGCTTCCCATGTGTACGTGTAAAAAAAGGGGGATGGGCTTTCTTTTACCTCAAGTTTTAACTTAGTTAAAGTCCAGGACTAATGTATATTTAAAAGATTTTTTTTGTATATTTTCACCTGTCTTCCGATAAAGGAGGGGTGGCATTTGAACCTTTTCTTGGGTTGTTTTGTTTTCTTATTAACTGCTATGGGGGTGGGCAAACTGTGAGTATTCTAAGCTTTTAGAAAAGATTCAAAACCTGTTTGCCGTGTATACTAGTACATTCGACCAGAGTCATATATTCAATTCGGATTTACTGCCAAAAAAATGTCTTTACATTCAAAATAAATTATTCAAGCGGCATTTTACAAAAAAAAAAAAAAGAAAATAACAGCGTGACATTGGAGAAACCCATGATGCAATGGTTACCGTCCTTACAAATAGGCACGGTGATCTGAATTCAAACCAGTAGGGGTCTCTTTGAATTTTACATTGCGCTAATACCCTTAGAAAAGTTATGAATCCATCTCTCCTTCCCCCAGCTAATGGGAAATACTTGGGCAGACAGAGGTTTTTAGCCTTGGTATGTCAAACTCATCTGGGAGAATGAAAACCCAGGAGTTAAACCTGATAATATCCGCATAAAAAAATCATATAGCGTTTCATCCTTCAAGTTCGGAGGGGTTCGTAAATACATGTATATGTATTCTTGCGCAGAAATTCATCTTTATATCATCATCATCATCATATCGTGCTGGCAGCACGGATATCCCTGACCCTCTCTCGCCACTCCTCCCTATCGTTCATCGCCCTAGGTAGGTCTTCAGGACAACAACCTGTATCCTCACATAGCTGCTGAATGTACGTTCGTGCTGGTCGTCCTGCTTTTGCGCGGCCGTGTGTGGGGATCCATAAGAGTACATCTCTTATGAGTTCATCTCTGCTTCTCCAGCAATGTCCTGCATGTCTGGTTCGCCTAACTTGAATAGATTTCGTGATAGGGGGCAGGTGGCCGTACAGTTGGTGTCTTGTGGGGTGTTGCTGCCAGGACTTGTTGAGGATTGCACGCAGCATTCTTGTGTAATTGCCATCTAGTTTCTTCTCCAGCCGTTTTGTTAGCGTCCATGTAGTGCATCCATATAGCAGTATCGATGTGACCGCTGCCTGGAAGAAACTGCGTTTCATTTTATCGGTTAGGTCTGATTTCCATATAGTCGATAGCCTATTGATAGCTGTCCATGCTTTCGTTAACCTCGTTTCGATGTCCTTTTCGGTTGATTCGACGCTGCTTCCTAGGTACGTGAATTTGTCTACTAGTTTAAGAGGGGTTCCTTCTAGAGTGGAGATGTCCCCCGTTTGGTTATAGCACATATATTCCGTTTTGTGTGCATTAACATGGAGGCCTATGCTTGCTGCTGCTCGTTCCAGGCTATGCAGAAGTGTTTCGGCTTGGTCAGGTGTATTTGCCATTATCGCTATGTCATCGGCGTAGTCGGCGTCGGTAATTGTTGTTGCGGGATATCTTCTGCTTCTTTTCTTCGTCAGTTCGAAGCCATTCTCTTTGATTTTGTCAATCGATGTTCTAAGTACGTAGTCTAGACAAATGATAAAGAGATACGGAGCCAGCGTGTCCCCTTGTAGTACTCCTGCTACAATGTCGAAGTATTCTGTGTCTCCATCTGGTGATCGTACTTTTACTTTAGTGTTTCTATAGAGAATCGTTATTGCCGCTACGGTTTCTTTAGGTATGCCGTACGCTATATACACAATTAGTCGGAAATATTTGCCCACTCTCAAAAATGTTTATGTCTCATCCAAAAAGTCTTATTTTTAATTAAACAAGTTTGGCACCACTTATTCATTATATAAATACAAGTTCTTTTAACCCACATTAAATGCAAATTAAACCAAGATAAAACACAAAAACTTCTGATTCGTTAAGATGACCCCCTTTGTTGCTATCACTGCTTCACAGATTCTTGGTATTCTTTTCATCAAAGACTGAAGTTTGACGGATGGTAGTTTCCCCGGCTTTTCTGCAAGGGTTACTGGATGTGAGCCATGTTCGTGAATTGTTTTGCTATGACTTTTCGGTCAAGTCCATCCGGCACTAGTCCAATAGGATTGATGTCCGGTGATTGCGCCGGCCAAGGAGTCAGTCAAAGTACGCACTATTCTTCTTTGACTTTAATATAACTCTGAAAAAGCTTACTAGATTGCTTTCGTTCATTATCTTTCATGAGTAGAAATCTTTGATCCACAAACTGCGTTCCAGAAAGGATCGCTTGAGGCTCCTGAATTCTCTGATATGTCTGAATTACTTTGCCCTTTTACCTGGTGCAATTCCCTGATTTCTAATCAGCAAAATCCCCTCATACTATAACAGAGCCTCCTCCATACTTTAAGGATGGTGTGATCCAGGGGATAGCAAATCTTTCACCGACTCTTCTCCGCATATAGACCCTCCTATTTGACCGAAACATTTCGAACTCTGATTCCTTAGACCAAAGGACTTTATTCAACTTCTCTATATTCAAATCGTTGTGTGCCTTGGTCAACTGGAGCTTTTTGACATCCTTTAGCTTCATTAACAGTTTTTTTCCCCAACAGCAATTCTGCCATGAATGCCAGCTTCACGTAATCTTCTCCTCACAGATGTTGACAAAATTTCTTCGCTACATTGCTTCAGATGTGTAGATAATGGTTGAAACAGTCTTCCTTCTTAGAGGCTCAAATGAATTTTTCTTCTTCATTGATAAAGCAGGGATAATCTAGCAAGTAGTAATTCAGCATTAAATAGTTTAAAGTAAATTCAAGTGGTGATATACGTTAGTTTTTGGAAAACATTATATTCATTCACAGTAATATGAAGAAAACACCTTCAAATCAATTTTTGAAAGTATATCTGGTTATATGGTCAAAGTTACTGAGGAAGATTTGTACTTAGTCTAATAAATAAATACATTGAGGTGCTTAACTTATTTTATTAAAAATAACACTTTTAGGATGAAAATAAAAATCAAGAGTGACCAAATACTTATGACTGATAGTATATATATATATATATATATATATATATATATATATATATATATATATATATATATATACAGATTTCTGTATGGGTTTTCGAATTCTAGTTTTTATTAAAATGACCTACATGGTCTTAAATCGTTGATACACAATATCAACGTGGAATGTTCATTTCATATACAAACAAATTACATTCATTTCATTTAAGGACTATCTTACCTTCGTAATGTTTTTAATAACGTATTTTAATAAATGACTCACATGTTTTTCATTTGCAATTTTATTGTATTACATACCTAAAAATTAGTCTCGGGAATAACTTTTAATATCAAACCAAAACTTTCTTCTAATTTCATTAAATTTTAATGAAAGGGTCTAATTTCAAAGTTCGTTTATTATGAGACTTTTTTTTTATTGCTTTTGACGCACATGATCCAGTAAACAAGACTCAAGTTGTTTTGTTTCGGCGATGATGAAAATAAAAAAAAGAAACACTCACTCATTCACTCACATATAGTAACGGCCTTCATTTTCGTGAAGAATCTTTCAGGCTATATAATGAAACTCTGAAACCAAAACGAATCAGGATCATTCTTTATGCGTGTGTGTGTAAGTGTGTGCGTTTGTAAGCACATCTGTATGTGCTTGTTTGGATGTGGGTGTCTTTGTGTACGCACGTATGTGCACGCGCGCGTGTGTTCACCTTTTAGTGAATATGTAGGTTCATTGTCTATTTTGCCAATTAATGTTACATATAAATACACTAAATTTTATATAGGTTCATGAAGGTTTTGAAAAAAATATCCATATTTAAAGAATGAAAACTAATTAGATTGTTAATCCTTCATGACTTTTATAACTATATTTCTATACCCATGTTAACATGAGCTTACATAGATTCTAATAGACAGAAATAAACATAGATCAGAATATGCCTAGATAGATGGATAGATTGTTCTCCCACGTATATATTACATATATTTTTCATACGTATTTCCACTCGGATGATTACTTGTTGTCTTTCCGTGCATATATATATTACTGCGGGTTTTTTTTTCTCTTAATTAAATATTCTCTTTAAGGTTCTTTGTTCTGAAATCTAATGCATTTATTCTTTTTTATCTTTATTTACTAAGACAGTGTTAACACAATATGCACTCTAAATTTTAAAAAAA
Source organism: Sepioteuthis lessoniana (assembly GCA_963585895.1). Lineage (NCBI taxonomy): Eukaryota > Metazoa > Mollusca > Cephalopoda > Myopsida > Loliginidae > Sepioteuthis > Sepioteuthis lessoniana. The sequence goes on along the minus strand of OY757906.1, from coordinate 42,682,950 downwards.
GTATATGCAATGATCATCATCTTCATCAACCAGTTGTACTGATAGCACGAATTCTTTTGACTCTCTTACGTCATCCATTCCCTATCGGTGATTAGTCTAGGCAGGTCATCTTGACGGCATCCAGCCAGAGTTGATGAAATATCCACCTACACTGTTATGTTTATGTGCACATGCCCTCAATAGAACTTTGCTAATGAGTTTATCCCTGTTTCTCCAACTGTACTCATTACGCCTTGTTCATTTTTACTTGCCTAGTTTTTGAGAAAGGTGGCAAGTAGCTGTACAGCTGCTTTGTTTGCTGGTGTGCTGTTTCCAATATTTATTTTAAAGAGCACGCAAAATTCTTGTGCAGTTTCCATCTTTTTCTCCAGGTTCTTCATTTAAGTCAAAGTAGTGCAGCCATACAATAATAATAACGCGGAAACAGCAGGAAAGAATTCTGTTTTAGTTTATCAGAGAGATTAGATTTCCTTATAGTCGATAACCTGACAGTATCAGGTCCATGCCTTTCCAATGCGTGCATCGAAATCGTTTTCAGTAGATACATTATTGCTACCAAGGTATTTAAAATAGTCTACTGATATCAGATGACTGATATTAACATCTTCTTTAAAATCCATGAACATTTATATGTATTCATGAAAAGGCCAATGCCTCTCGCTTCCTGATCCAGGCAGGTATTTTGCTTGGGTGGATGTATTAAAGGGAAGCGCTAGATCATCTGCATAATCTGGAGCCGTGATAGTTTTAGCGGGATATCATCTGCTTCTTGCCTTTGTTTTTGTGCGAAACCATTTTAGATACATAAATTCGAGTGAATGAACCCTAGAGTACCAATTTATTTTAAAGTATCAGTCGACATAAAACAATGCATTGTGAAATGAAGGTATCTCGAAATCAGCCATGTTTTTCAATAAGAAGAGGCTAGTTTTGAAGATTAAATATCACCAAACTAATTTGAGAATTATCCTTTCCTATGGCATTGGAAATCTTACAAAATACTCTTTAAGATTCCACTAAATATCAGTATATCTGAAAAATGAATGCTTATTGTTTGTGTGTGTCTTTTAACGAATATCAGGTTGAAAGAAATGGACAACATTTATTAAAGTTTTGCGCCCGGCTCTCTTTTTGAAATAAAACCATGATTATTTTTTTAAATATATTTTTCTTTTATATTATAAAATTCTTCTTCGAAATCTTCAGTATTCACCTCTAAGTTCGTCCCAATTAAGAAACACTTTAAACATACTTAACTCTGTGTTTCGTTGAGGTTTCAGGTACAGCAACAAAATCCGTGCAGAGAAGTCATGGAGAAAATACACTCAAGGAAAAAAAGGTTGCAGAAGGTGGTTTTCCCGTTTTGGAAGTTAAGATTTGAGACAAAAAGACAAGCCTTCTTAGTCAACAGAAACAGAGTCACCGAACATGATAATAGTATCCGTCCTCACATGGCTCAGTTGAATACCAGCCCAGTCGGCCGGGGCTCTAGAAGACACCGACTGAATCTTTGCAGAGGAGTAAGACCCTCATTTAATGAGTGTCCTGGAAATGACACTAACCCATCTGATTATGAAGCTACAGTAATGCTGGACCTTTAGGGAATGCGGAGTACTTCTTTATTGCTACCGTTCCCAGCTCCACTCTAGCCCAGAGTTGTAGCCTTTAATAGGGTCTTATCCATGGTTCAAATAGCGCTGTTCGACATTTAAACTGTGTGCAAACAAATGACTTGTAATAAAGTGAATTGTTAGAAATACAACTGTTTGATAATTTGATAGTAAACTTGAGCTTTAATTGAATTGTTATTGATATATAGTAATATTTGGAACTATTTTACTTCGTTGATTAATGCTAAATTGAATTGTTACAAATAGAACTGTTTGAGCGTTTAACTGTGTATATCTGCAAAATATGTTTAAAAGTTATACACACACACACACACACACACACACACACACACTCACACACACACACACACACACACATATATATATATATATATATATATATATATATATAAGCAAGATTTGGCATTAAATAACGATCAATGGTTGATATGTTATAAAACCAAACCAAACTAAAGTTAACTGATTTGTTAAAAATCAATTTACCCTTCATATTCTCCTGAACCTATTCCTGATTATCATTTTTTGGGGGAGATTGCAGAATCATTTGGATGGTCTTAGGTTGATATAAAGATAAACGGTTCAAAAAAATAATATCTCGTATTTTATATTAAAACCTTAAGGAGTTTTCAATCGTGGATCGATAAACTTGGTTCCTGATAAAGAAAGTTTCAAGGAAATAATGCAGTTTACAGTAATTATCAAATATTTCTTTTGACATAAGTATTTTTCCATTATGATATTTCTGAAATCCCAAACTGATATGATAGCAACGAAAACGTAAGCTTATTATCTTTTTAGGTTTAGGTTTATTCGTTTTACGGTATACCACCTCTTTATGGAGTAATTAATACCCACAATTAATCGATCAGTACATGTTTGATTGTAATAATTATACTAACAATGATCCATTAAATTTTTATTGTGTTTTTTCTATAATCATTTTAATAGTTTCAAGTATTACAAAATAAAATGAATGTATAGTCAATAACATATGATGTCGAGTATTTCTTATATTATTAATCATACACTAATGGATGAGATAAGTATTTATATCTAATAACATCTACTGTTTACACTGTTAAATGGCTTCAACAATTCCTACAGTATGTCAATAATTTTTAAACTGATTTGTGGTTTCAAGTAATAGATAATATGAATCTCCTATCTCGGCCAGACTATCAGACCTTAAAATAATCACCAAAAAAGAGGACTTGAAAAATTGTGGAATTAGCTGTTCCAGCTGACCACAGAATAAAATTGAAAGAAAGTGAAAAGAAGGATAAGTACCACGATCTTGCTAGGGTATTGAAACAACTCTGGAACATGTACGTGACGTTTATACCAAATGTAATTGATGCTGTTAGTACACTCACCAAAGCATTGACACAAGGACTGGAAGACTTGTAAATAAGAGGATGAGTGGAGAGCTTCAAAACTACTGCATTTTTTAGATCGGATAGTATCCTTCAGACTTGTTTAGACTTGCCGTCACTCAATATCCAGTGAAAGGCCATCAGCTAACGCTAATGTAAAAAAATCTGAAGCAATTATAACCCTGAATCCTTTCTTGAAAATCAAAAGCACAAACTTATCTGGAATTTTGAGATACAAACAGATCATCTAATCTCAGCCAGACGACCAAACCTGGTGATAGTCAAAAAATAAAAAAATAACTTACCGAATCGTGGACTTCGCCGTTTCGGCTGAGGTCAGGGTAAAAATGAAGGAAAGCGAAAAGAGAGATAAGAACCTTGACCTTGATAGAGAACGGAGAAAAACTACGGAATAAGTAAGTGACTGAGATACTAGTAGTAACAACCGCGCTCGGTAGAGTGTATGGGGTCTTGGAAAAAAGAGGACGAGTGTAGACCATCCAAACTGCAACAATGTTAGATTGCCCAGAATACTAAGAAGAGTCCTGGAGACTTGTGGAGTCTTGCTGTCACTCAAACTCTAATGGAACACGATCTGCTTAAACTTATGTGAAAAACTCTCAAATGAGTAAAATAATAATAATAATAATAATAATAATAATAATTATAATAATAATAAGTAAATGAAAGACGATCTAAGGATACACACAAATCAGAGACGTAAACAAAAAACATGGACTAGGAAAGACAAACAAAGTGCACTGCACTGATATTTTAGGAGCAACCCTACACTAAAAAGATATAGAAAAAGAAAGATAGAAATCGGGCAAGATTGTGCAAGTTTTCAGAAAACAAGCTAAACTCTTGCAGGCCAAGTTAGGACAATAAGGAAGAAAGGTTGATGTTCTGACCTTGAAGATACTAGAAATATACCAGAAAACACATAATGAACAAGACAATGATACAATATCAGACACACCAAAATTTGACAAACAAGAACCGTCTTACCGAAATGAACATCCAACTTCTGTAAATATGAACACCACACACCCAAACAACACTGAGCAGGCACTAAAACAGGAACAACAAATACATTTACAAAATTTACAGAGAATTATAAATGAAAGAAAGACTACCTTACCAACATTAAGAAACTGAATGGAGAAAATAAAAAAAATAAATCAAGTGCTAACATATATATTAACAAAAAACAAAACAGATTTAAATGAACTAATCTTATGCAAGGGCGTAATTAGTTTATGTAAGAAAGTCGGAGTTTCTGAAACGAGTACGAACTGAAAATCAAAACCTGGTTGGGAAATTTGACTGTAAACCAAGATAAAAAAAAGTCTAAGAAAGCAGGCTAATATGATAAAACAAAGGAAGTAAACCAGAAAGTATTGAAAAAAAAAGGAAGATTAAAAAGATAGTGATTAAAGAGTGAAACAATACAAACAGAACAGGGCATTCCAAAACAACGAAACAAAATTCTACTAACAAATTGGGTGTGATAACACGAAAATATATCAAAAACCAGATGCAAATGTAACTGAATAATTTTGGAGTGAAATATGGAAACTAAGAGAACATAACAAAAAAAGCCGAATGGATAAGCAACATAACAAAAGATCCAGAAAGACTTGAAGAAGGACCGAAAGCGGAAATACACATACATTTACTCAGAGTAACACTTAAAAAATATCAAATTGGAAAGCGCCTGGATTTTGTGGGATACATGGATTGAAGTACAAGAAATGTATTACCATTCATGATAGACTTGCACTCGAAATGAACTGATGTCTACAAGAAGCATACGTACCCAAATGGATGACCAAAGGAAATACCACATTGATCCAAAAAGACGCCCTCAATGAAAACACCCAAAGCAGCCACAGAACACTATTGTGCCTACCTATGACGTGGAAAATACTAACGGCACAAATAAGGGAAGAGATTTATAACTCGCAAATAAGTCGCGGGTTGTTCCCGGAAAAAGAGATAGATAACCGCAAAGGATGTAGAGGCACAGGAGAGTTACTCTACATAGATCAGCACAGCCTTAACGAGAGCAAGACGAGACGAAAAAATGTAGTCTGGATTGACTACAAAAGGCATTTGATATATTCCCGCAGAACTGGATTATATACTACCTCAAAATGTACAAAATATCACATGAAGACATAAACTTTATCGAGAAAACCATGAAAACCTGGAGTGTTGAATTGACTGTAGGAGAGAAAAGCTTTGCTGGAACAAAGATCCATAGACATATATTCTAAAGAGATGGACTATCATCATTACTATTCATAATTGCAATAATGCTACTAAACCACATATTTAGAAAATGCACAGTCGGATAAAAACTTAGTAAAGCACAGGAAAAGATCAATCACCTAATGTTCATAGACGACATCAAACCGTTTGCAATAAAGGAAAACCAAATAAAACTCTAATACACGCACTGATAATATACAGTCAGGAGATATTGATAGAATTTGATAGAGAAAAATGCGCCATGTTAGTAAGGAAAAGCAGCAAATGACACCTGACGGACGGAATGGAACTACCAAATCCAGGAAAAATTTCAAATACTTGGGAATATTGGAAACTGACACCATCAAACAAGAGGAGGTGAAAGAAGAAATTAAGAAAGAGAATCTTTGGAGAACCAAAAAGAGACAAAAATGTATATCAGAAACTTTATTAAAGGAATAATCTTCTGGGCAGTGACTTTCGTAAGATTTAAGGAATCATTCTTGAAGTGGACCCGAGAAAATAAACAAATACACCAAGAAAACTTATAACCATGCGTACAGCATTACATCCCAGATGACGTTGGCATGCTATGTGTGTCAGGAAAAGAAGGAGGAAGAGGACTTACCAGTATTGAAGACAATGTTGACGCATCAATACAACGACTTAAATACTTCATGCAAAAATGCGGAGAAATACAGATTACAACCACGAAAAAATATTTACAACACGAGAACCAACGGAACAAAATAACCAGAAAACAAAAATGGGAGGCAAAACAAGTCTATGGACGTTTTAATTCAAAGGGAATTGAAAAAAACTTTGGAGCATAAAAGTGACGTTTAAACCAATCGTAATTAGTGCTTTTGTTAGAGTAAGCAAAGAATTATTAAAGGTATGGGAGGACTTGGAAGTTGGAGGACTTGTAGAGACCATCGAAACTACTACATTATTGAGATCGGCCATAATACTGAGAAGAGTCCAGGGGACTTGAGATGATTTGCAATCATTCAAAAGATCATCAGCTAACGCTGATGTGAAAAACTCTCAAGGAGTGAATAATAATAATAATAATCCTCAGTAAACAATTATAGCTCCAAGTAACAATTTTAATACGTGCTTACATACTTGGAACCATTAAACTGTATTTACCAACAGTTAAATTGTTTAAAGTATTCCTCTTTAAAATTAATATTTATGCTGAAAATAAGTTGTTTGCACATAGTTATATGATTTTATGTGTTCTCGTACAATACTAATAATTTTTAAATAGATCTACTTGACTCATAGCTGAGACCTAAACAATACTACCCCCTCCAGATCGGAGTCGATGTCAGAGTAACTGTGTTAAAGTGTACTCTGCACTGCCAGCCGCACAAACAAGATATTACAAGTTACCATACTTCGCCATATTTTCAGTGTCTTTCTTTACGAACTCAAATCAAATGAGTGTTAAGGAAATAATCAATGAAAGATCCCGTGTTTAAAATTTTTGTGCTTTTTTTTCTCTCCGACCACCAACCGATACCGTGAATATACGTTTCCCTTCTCACAAAAACCCACAATGATAGGCAATCTCCTGATAAAAAAATATCTTGTTTCCAGCCATCAGATCAATCACCTATGTAACGATTTCTTTTCGTATTTGGCATTTTTATCTTCTGCTGTCACCACTTTACAATAGTAATACCAGTCGGAAAAATATAATATTGATTGTGGTCATATCAGAATAAACTTTTTCTCTCAAAGAGAGACCTAACAAGATCACCAGCTTGTCTAGTCTTACACATTAATATCAAGATAAAATTATCAATCTTCTTGACCGGTCCCAAAACTTGTTTTGGCCATGTGAGAGCTTTGGTGGAAATAGCCAAGCGGGACCCAACAATCTCCAGGGAAACAAATTGATCGTTATTCAGTTTTCCTTCTCTTAGACTAGTTTCCCAACTAAGGTTTAAATTTCTAGACTGCCCTATTATTTACTCATCCATGGAGGTGAAATAATTCGATCTTTGGTTTGTTTTCTTTGTTTAATGGCATTTTCGTCTTCTAGTAGCCCAGTCTGCTGGGGCGGTAGAATACGCTGACTGCATATCTACAGAATAGTGACGCCTCCTACGAGTGCCTTGATATGATATAAAGCTGTATTTGATGGTAAGGCTCTAGTCCTAGAGCTTTGGAGAAGATGGAGTATGCATGCATTGCTGTTATTCACAGGTCTACTCTGACATGGTGTGATTGTACCAGTTGAAGTTTCATCTATGGTTCAAATAGGATATTTTAACCATTACTTCTGAGCCAAAAAATCAAAATATTATTATTACAGGTTGCGAAATTAAAATGTGGAATAATTCTAAAATGTTTTCTTTTTGTCTTATTTGTAATTTTTTTAAAAATACCCTGAAAAATCTATATTTTCATGAAATACCCTGACAATTCTATATTTCTCATGCTTACTGAAGAACTTAAAAAAAGTTCGGCCCGATATGAGTTAGCTAGACAAGAAACGACTAAAAATCTATGATTTGCTAAACGCCGAAACCAAGCCAAAGTCTCTTTGTCTACCGCATACAAAGCAAAGAAAAAGATTACAGAAAAACTGTTTTTTTAGGAAATGGGTCAGTAGGGGATTGAATAAAAAAAAAACGAAAAGAAGACTTTTTAACTTCTCTTACAACAGCGATTTAGAAGGAACTCATCACATCGATAAGAAATAACGCTAATGAATAGAAAGTCCACGAGAAAACTGTGAGAGCAGCAATCAAACAAGATTTGAGCCTAGACCTTAACCCCTTGATTACACTATATCGTTTTTTTTTTTTAAACAAAACTAATGCAACTTCACATCCAAATATTGGTTCCCTTAAGTCGGCTGTTGAGGGGAAATGTAATTAAATGTTTGAAGAATTTAGTTTGAAGTCAATCGTTTCGAAGGCGTGCTGATAAAATATTTGAAAAAAAAGTGACCATATTGAGTAAATTTACTGTTTTGAGCCTCGTTTTATCTTATTGTTTATTTCTTGAAATTAGAATTACTATTGCTTTATAATCGAGCCTATTTTTTATCATAATGAAATATTTTTCCTTCTGCACTCTGTAGATAGCAATATTTGAAACCATTTAATTTTGTGTAAATAGAACAATAAACATTTAAATACAATAATTGTAATCATTGAAAAGATGTAAACAGAGCAATTAGCAATAGAAACTGTTGAACTATGTTTAAGTTGGAATATTCACGTAGAAACATTGAAATGTGTGCAAGTAGAACTACTCACGTTAGATAGTAATATCAGAAAGTATTGACCTATATGCAAGTAGAAGTAATCACGTTTGATAGCAGGAGTAGAAACCATTGAACTGTGTGAAAGTAGAACAATTGATATTGGATAGCAATAGTAGAGACCATCGAACTATGTGCAAGTAGAAACATTCACGTTAGATAGCAGAAGGACAGTAGTGGTACTATTTTACCTATAATTTGGGAAGAAAGAAGTTCTCACAATTTTTTAAGTATATTAGTCCGAAAGTGAACGTGATACTGCAATTGGAGTACTAACTTGCTTACTACGATTAAGCAGTTTCAGCCCTAGGTCCTTGGACTCCCTCCTTTCGAATGGTATATATATATATATATATATATATATATATATATATATGTGTGTGTGTGTGTGTGTGTGTGTGTATATATATATATATATATATGTGTGTGTGTGTGTATGCGTGCGTGTGTGTGTTTACAGATATATATATATATATATATATATATATATATGTGTGTGTGTGTGTGTGTGTGTGTGTGTGTGTGTACAGAAATATATATATATATATATATATATATATATATATATATATATATATATATATATATATATAAACAATACATACGTGTTGTGAACGAAATTACGTAAGAAATGGTTTGTATTGAGTGTACATATGCACGAACGAATTTTCATTTTTTTCTTTTTAAAATAAAACATTTGAGTTGAGGATAGGAAAGTAAAATGTACGTGCAGTCATAGGAAAAAAATTATTTTTACAAAACTACGGAGGGAAAAAAAAGACTTAAAAATAGAAAAAAATAAATCAGTTCTGACTTTAGATTATATGAATTCATCTACCTTCAGGTGTAATGTCCCAAAAATTTAGAATAATAAACATCTAACGGCGCATTTGCTGCCAAACTTCATTATCAAAGTTACATAGGCATCTAACAGGTAAGCAAAAACATAAGAAAATTGGGATATGCTTTTCATGTTTGGGAATTTTTTTAACAGTTTGAGCTTTATAAATTTTGTAATTTTTTTCTATCTTTTTAGAAACGCTTATGACCTCAGTTTTATATGCTTGAAAAAGATTCACTTAGTCACTTACTTGATACCTTCTAAATTTTTCAAATAAAATATATATATATATATATATATATATATATATATATATATATATATAAAGAAAGTAGAAGAATAGAATAATCAAAATGACATGAATTTATTTTGATGTAAAGCCAATGTTAATGTTTTGGTTTTAATAACTATCAAAAGGACTTTGATATTATGAAAATTGTTCGCACACCAATGGATGCTTGTCGAGATAACGGGAGCAAAGAAAATGTATACATGGAAAAATATATAAACGTGCATTTAGTGTTCTTATTTTGAAAGTATTAAGTACGTGTTTGGCACTTGGAATTATGTTTAAAAATATTGTTTTTTTAACGTTTAACACACGTATATATATATATATATATATAGAGAGAGAGAGATATCGAAAAAAAAAGTGACACGAGGTAAATAATTCAATATGTAACAATCACGATTTTATAACGTTTCAGTTTCACTAAAGCATCGTCAGGACAAAGGAATGATGTTATGAAGTTGTGTAAGATCATCGATGGATGCTTAACGGAATACAAAAGAAAATAAAGAAGGAAATAATATATATAGAGAAAGGGAGTGATATGCCTTAACCGTCAAATCAATGAGTCAGCCTTCATATTTCAAAAATATCATGTGACTGGGTTAAATAATGATGTAAAACAAATGGAACCATCAAGAGAAACAACGGTTAAAATTAAGTGAATGAAATTAAGTACGAAATTCTTCGCCTTGGATTATTTTATTTTTCTATATCCTCGCTGCGTTGTCGGATTATCTTCCATTATTTACCTCCATATATATATATATATAAGTTGTAAAGTTGGTGACTGTACACGAGGGCGACCTGAAGGTTCCCTTTTTCAATACCTACAGCACCGAAGTGTAGGGGATGGTGCTCCTCCATTCCATGGATTGGTCCACTTTACCCTTAATACGTACCCTACATCGCTGAGTGTTAAGCAAGGAAGTATCAAGTACTATTTTAAAAGTCTTTGGTATGACATGACCTGGGATTGAACCCATGTCTCTCGAACCATTGGCGAACACTCTACTCTCTCAGCCAATGAGCCGGTCAACTTGTTTGTACATGAATGTTATCTTCTGAATTGTGATCTAAGGAATACTTTCTCTCTCTCTCACACACACACACACAATTACCGACGCCGACTCCACCGATGACATAGCTATTCTGGCAAATACACCCAACCAAACCGAAACACTACTGTATAGTCTGAAACGAGCTGCCGCAGGGATTGGCCTCCATGTCAATGCACAAAAACGGAATACATGTGCGTTAATCAAACAGGCGACACTTCCACACAAAGCGGTAGCTTTCTGAAAGTTGTAGACAAGTTCATCTACCTAGGAAGAAGTGTCTCATCAACCGAGGTAGACATTGACACGCGGCTAACAAAGGCATGGACAGCTGCAATAGGCTATCGATCATGTGGAAATCAGACCTAACCGATAAAATAAAACACGGTTTCTTCCAGGCAGCAGTCGTGTCGATACTGCTGTATGGATGCACTACTTAGACGCTGACAAAAAGGGTTGAAGAAGAAGCTAGACGGCAATTACACAAGAATGTTGCAAGTAATATTGAACAAGTCCTGGCGGCAACACCCCACAAGGCACGAACCATACGACCACCTGCCTCCTATCACGAAAACTATCCAAGTTAGACGAAATAGACATCCAGGACACGAGTTCATATGCAGGTATTTGAAGATACGGGGGTGTAGCCCTGAAGATCTGACAGAGACAATGAGCGATAGGGAGAAGTGGCGAGAGAGTGTCAGGGATATCCGTGCTAACGGCACGACATCGTGATGATATATATATTATTTATTTCACTTTGCTTAGTTTGGACGAAAGACCGGTTATATACACACAAACAGATAGATAGATAGATAGATAGATAGATAGGAGGATGTTTTACATTTTTGACCTGCATTTTGTTGCATCGAGTAGATTTTATTGTGCTTCGCTTATTTGCATTTTCTTTTCCTTTATTACATTCATCAATACCTGCATACATAAGTGTGCATTTGTGTGCAGTAGATAGATAGATAGATAGATAGATAGATAATTCTACTTTCCATTTTCTAAACTATGACAATGTACAAATCATGATTTTAAATTATACAATGAATATCACAGATCTTTAGACAGAATAATGACTTCTGCGTGACGCTAATGTTTTCTGTATTTTTTTTCAAAATACAAGTCCTTTTTTTAATCGTAGGATATTCATTTTTGTAGCGAGTTAAGAGAAGATTGCATTTCAATAGTTGAATTAGTCTCAATGTAAAAAGCTCTCTGAGAATATGAAGTACCCGCTGCGTCGTGACATTAGTAGTAAATGTAAGAAAATTATGTAGCCTGTTGTCTTATACATGTATTGGATGTGTGCGTGAATAAAGACATATATATATATATATATATATAAGTACGCAACTTCTCTACGACGGGCAGGATGTGGCACAGTCAAATTTTAAATAGGGTAAACCTGATTTGGAATCAGAGTTTTCTTTCACATTAACTGGTTGTTGAAACAAGAAAAGTTACCAATTTGCACTACTATTCAACCATAGTTTGGCTGGGGGAGAACAGACGGATTCATGTCGTTCTCATAGAGATATATCGTGAAGTGAAACACAAATAACTTCAACTACTCTTTCAACACCTGTTACTGATTCCAATTCACATGACGCAAAGCGCGCCAACCTTTGTATGGGTACTTATTTTAGCGTTCCGAACGATTTATTCTTTAATTCAAAAGACATTTTTTCTGATAGAATTATAAAATAAAATGCATCAGGGAATTAACTAAGAAAGTCGTCTTTGTGTATTTTGATAAATCCTTTAGAATAATTATTTTGTCATAAAAGTCATGTTATTTTGTTGGTTTTCTTTATTTTCCGCTTCAATAACTCTATCAAATATTTAAAAACATTTATCGATAATTTTCCCTTTTTTTAAAAAATTATTGATAAATAGAATGAATTGTATTATTTCTTTCCTATATATGTTTTTCGTTGGTGGTGTCCTTTTTACAAAAATCCAAACCCACCCTTACCTGAAATCCAGTTTCTTATATGACCTCAGCGTTTCCCGCAGCTCATTTGTAGTTTTTCGGGCAAGACACAGCAAATCTAAAAGGTATGTCTGGAGATGATGTGCATACTTGTCACGAAGACTATAAATATATGGTTTCGGTTTCATTGCATAACAACCTTTGTGGGTTACATAATGTTAAGGCGGTCTTAGTCGAAGGACAGTAAAAGTACTATGTAACTCTTATCTGTGGTGGTTGATACTTTCCAAAAAAGTTTTATTCCGAAAGTGAACGTAATAAAATGACTTGAGTTCAAAGTTTACTACAATATGGGAATCCAGTAAATTAGCCGCGACATCACGGGAATTCCCCTCCAAGAAATATTATTGACTTTCCTAATGTTTTCACGGTGGGTTTCTCCATGGTTTGCATCCTACAGTGTGCGGCAGATATACCGCCCACATTTCAAAAAAAGTCTTCTGAGCGGTATAAGTGCACATAAACAAGTGACAATGGTAGCTTAACCTTGCTAACGCCTTAATATTTCTTTGAAAAAGGAACAGTTATGATCCTGAGTTGCTTGACGATGATCACAAATGCCCTTGGGAAAGGTATGATTCCAAAATATTCTCCCTCCACCTATGGATAAATAGTAGGGCGGACTAGGTTTTTCAGCCTTGCTGAGGCAACTAATCTAGGAGAAGGAAAACTCTGAATTCAAACCTGTTAAACTCCGCTTAAAAATTGACCTTGTGTCATGTCCTGCCCGAGCGGAGTGGTTGGTAAATATGATCACAAAAGTTGACAAAACGAAGAAGAGTCATGTCTGACGCTACCATTTGCTGGCGAATAACATTCTAAAATCCTTCCGACAGTAGAAAACACCGACTGTACGTCTGCAAAAGGGTAAGAACCCCCGCCCCACAAGAGACCTGTAGATGACACTAAACTATCTGATGATGAGGTTCCAGTAATGCTGCGGCTATGGGGAATACAGATCACCCTTTCATTGCCATCGCTTCTGCCACTCTGGCACGGACTGGTAGCTCCTGATAGGGTCATATCTATGCGTACTTATGCTAAGCTGAATTACTTGAAATGGAACCGTTTTGATATTTAAACTGCGTACTTTTGCTAAACTTAATTGTTTGAAATATGAGTCTTGACATTTAACTGTGTGTGGACGAAAACAATACTTATACTAAACTGGGTTGTTTGAATTAGAACTGTTTGACTAAACTGAATAGTTTGAAATATAAATGTTTTTGACAATCAAACAGTGTATTCATGAAATAGAATTGATTATTTGTATAAAAATGGATTTGGCATTAAATAACCTACAAAGGTTGATATGCCATAAAATCCAACTAACCAATCAAACAACCAAGAGGCTTTCTTTTTATCGATAAACCTTTGGTTCTGAAATTTTCAACCAACTCAACTTTCTATCCGAAACATCAAACCGATGTAACATGAAATAAGTTATAAAAACTCTCCGTGTATCCAGTACAGATTCATCAGTCTTTAAAATATGTCAACAATTAACATACAATGTGTATTAGGCAAGGTTATGTTCGCAACTGATAGTATCTGAAAACAACTGATAAGATATTAGCAAGATTAAGTTACTGCTTCCACTTGACTGAGTACTACCTCACCACGCTACTGATAATCTAAATAGTATTGGGTATATCTGTGACACCCTGAACAACCAATGTAATGGAAATTCTGCATTTAAGTTGTCTCTTTGATGAGTATATTAAAATTGTCCCGTAATACGAGTTAGATTTGTACATACATTTTATACATGAAATATGAATATTATTATGGGTCACTCATGATGGCATTTTACTGATCTTGCTCACTGTTTTTTATGGCCTGATTTACCATTCTTTTTACTTAACTACGGATTATTCTAAGGAAGAACAAAAATGGCTTCTTAAGATATAGATCCACAACCTCACAAATATTTACTATCCGTAGGATCCTTGGAGGAGTATGGGTAAAAAAACTTCAGGTGACTATATTATTTTTCGACTTTACCAAGGTCTTGGATTACATTCACTGAGGGAAAATGGAAGCAATGCTACCAGCATACGGCATACAAAAAGAGACCGTCGCAGCAATAATGATTCTCTATAGAAACACTAAAGTGAAAGTACGTTTCAGATGGAGACACAGACTACTTCGACAGAGTAGCAGGAGTACTGCAAGGAGACACACTAGCCCCATACCTCTTTATCATCTGTCTAGACTACGTGCTTAAAACATCGATTGATAAAATCAAAGAAAACGGTTCGAGCTGGCAAAGAAAAGAAGTAGAAGGTACCCCGCAAAAACAATTATCGACCCCGACTACGCCGATGACATAGCGATTCTGGCAAATACACCCAACCAAGCTGAAACACTACTGCATAGTTTGGAACGAACTGCCGTGAGCATTGGCCTCCATGTCAATGCACAAAAAACGGAATACATGTGCTTTAATAAAACAGGTGACACTTCCACACTAAGCGGTAGCTCTCTGAAAGTTGTAGACAAGTTCACCTATCTAGGAAGCAGTGTCTCATCAACCGAGGTAGACACTGACACGCGGCTAACAAAGGCATGGACAGCTATTGATAAACTATCGGTAATATGGAAATCAGACCTGACCAATAAACAAGCAGTGGTCGTGTCGATACTACTATATGGATGCACTACAGGTACGCTAAACGGATGGAGAAAAAGCTTGACGTCAACTACACAAGAATGCTTTGAGCAATATTGAACACGTTCTAGAGGCAACACACCACAAAGCCACAACTGTACGGCCACCTACCTTCCATAACGAAAACTATCCAAGTTAGACGAACCAGACATATAGGACACTGTTAGAGAAGCAGGGACGAGCTCATAAGTGATGTTCTCCTATGGACCCTGTCATATGGCCGAGCAAAGCAGGACGTCCATCTCGAACCTGCATACAGCAGCTCTGTGAGGATACGGGATAAGGAGCAGTGGCAAGAGAGGTTCAGGGATATCCTTGCTGGCGGCACGATATGATGGTAATGATGATGATGATGATTTTCGAGCCAACATAATTCATTACTTCATATTAGACATTGAGAAAAGGTCAACAAACATGTGTCACTCACCATTAATTCTTTTCAATTGAAAAACTATTTTCCCGTCAATTGAGTATATCTAATAGGTGGGATGAATAAAAAGGTGTTGTTGGACATAATTAAAGAGAAAAAATGGAGAAAGAGAGAGAGAGGGGTGTTTAGTTACATCGGAAAATGCCTTCTCAGTGTACATAATGTGAAAGATCTATTTGAAAATGTCAGCTTAGATGAAATTATGTCTTTTTTGAAAGAAATCAAACCATGCCAAAAATATAAACGTATACCTGATCAATTCCAAATAAAATAACCCAGCCACACGATTCCTGAAAATTATAGATTATCGTCCATACCGGCAATTACAAAAATTAATTTTCAACGTAAAAATAACATAATTCTATAACCTCTTGGCATAAAATAACCCCAATCAGGTTGACATGTCGTTAAAATCCATGAAACCAAATCAAAGGTGACAGGGAGGAAGAGAGGCAGACACAAACAGAAATGCAGAGAGAGAGAGAGAGAGAGAGAGAGATAGAGAGAGAGAGATAAATGAGTTAAAAGATAAAGGTCAAAAATGTAAAAATAAATGAAGATAAATAAGATGAGAAAATCAAAAACTACTTGCCGCATTTTAAAAGTCAATTTTTCCTTCCTGACTTAACAAGATATAAATCCAAGTTATTTTTCCTGGTTAAAAAGGAGTCAGCCTTTTCGTAATGAGTCATTGCGTCCTCCCCACAATTAGTGATGTTAGTCAAGTCATTAATTACTCGACTTTAATCTCACTTCTATCTGTTTAGAAGTGCTCTCTTTCCAAATCCCTCACGACTGTCTTGAGCCAATGAACGAATGCTCATTCGTTTACCAGACTTACCTGTCACTTGTAAATGGCGGCTTGGCCAATGTACGACTCATTCACCATCTAGAATTCCAAAGGTTGCAGGTGCAATTACGTCATTCATATTCCACATGCATTTCCTTCGGTCTTTTTATTTTTCTTTACATTTTTGGCCACACCTCATATATATATATATATATATATATATATATATATATATATATATATATATATATATATAAAGGTTCAGTAGTCTATTTATTTTAGACCTATATCATTCGTATTAAATTCTAATGAAATATACGCTTAGTGGTTCAGCATCTGAACAACTTTAAGTCACTTAGTATTTACATCAGTACCTTTTATACATGATGATATTTGTTTATTGTCGAATAAACGCATTATCTTGAATATATATATATATATATA
The DNA here is from genome assembly GCA_963585895.1 of Sepioteuthis lessoniana. Classification (NCBI taxonomy): domain Eukaryota; kingdom Metazoa; phylum Mollusca; class Cephalopoda; order Myopsida; family Loliginidae; genus Sepioteuthis; species Sepioteuthis lessoniana. Next base: position 42,665,885 of record OY757906.1, on the reverse strand, counting down.
TATATATATATATATATATATCTTCCCTTTTATCTGGTTTCGTATTATTCTTTGTCTCTCAGTTTGTCTGTCTCTGTCTGTCTATCTGTCTGTTTGTCTGTCTCTATCTATCTATCTATCAATCTATCTCATCTTCAAGCGTCAACTTATTTCCTTTTAAAAAATCTTAACATTATCCAATGCTTGGCGTTAGCCGATAGTTGATTATTTAGAATTATGCGTAAGTTCCCTCACATTTCACGTCACTCTTCGCTTACGTTACCTTGTTTCACAAATACTCTTGCCTGGTTCATTTTCTAAATTGTTCTCATAAATTAGACGAAACACAGAAAGACATTTTTTTTTCAGTGGCCGTCATCCTCGTATTGCATTACTTTGACAAGTGCAAATTATGTCTTACTTTACATATCGAACGCCAGACTTGTTTGCTTTCACACGAAGTAGAATCCATTTTGTTTGGCTTTCATTACTGAAAGCTGTGATATTTGTTATGGATGTTTGGCTGGAAGTAAATATTTGCTGAATAAAATGTGTCCAAAGTACGAGATAAAAAAGGGAAAGAAGGAAAAAAATCGATGAATGACATTACGATAGATGCAAGATAAAAATAAGACAGCTTGAGTTTAAAAGAAAAAAGATAAACGGAAAACGTTGAATAAAGAATCACAGAATGAAATGGTGACAGTTGAAAGTAGTAAATGAAAGAGAAAAAAGAAGAAAGAGAAAGAAAAGAAATATAAAGGAAATCGGAGAAAAAGGTATAGGAAGAACATTATTTTCAAATGAAGAGAGAAAATCAGTTAGAGTAAATGATATATGAAAATGCCGAGAAAAAGAAATAAAGAGTTGAAATATTATGAATATATATATATTGTAGGGAAAAAGAAATACTGAAGAAAATTAAGGATGACAAATGCAAATGGAAAGAAAACAGAAAGACAGAAAGAATGAGCGAACAAAAAGAGAAAGAAAGAAAGATTGAATAAATGAAAAATAAAGAAAATTTAAAGCAGCAGAGTTGAAAGAAAGAAATAAAGAAAGAAAGAAAGAAAGTGGTGAAATGGGGGGAAAGCATAGTCAGAAATTCGGAAAAAAGAGAAAGAACATAATGAAAAAAAGACACAATAGAAAAAAAAAACGTAATAATGAAATAAAGATCTACTGAAGAAGGAGGAAAGAAAAGGAAATCAATTTTTTAAAAATGAAGAAACACGGAGAAGGTATATATTCTAAATGTCTAAAAGAAGGGAAAAACAAGGTGAAGAAAAAAACAGATGGGAAATGTAGAAACATCATGAAGAAAGAAAGAAAGAAAGAGAAGACATAAACTTATGACAAAGTTTAATTAAATTAATGCTTTGAAAGAAAAAGGAAAATGAAGCTTGGATAGATAATTTGTGAAAAATAAACTAAAACAATAAAGAACTAAGAAACATGGAGAATTTCTTTTTGAAAAGCATAATTAGAAAATTGAATGAAAATTGAATAATAAACGGAAAGCATGAAAAAATAATAAAAAGTAAGAGAAAGAATTATGGTTAAGTGAAAGGAATAGAAAAAATATCAAAACAGAAAACGTGAGGAAAATATAGAAAGTGACAAGAAAAACAAAAACAAATACTAAGACGCGAATGTGCAAAACACGAACAATGAATGGATGAGAAAAGCAAAACTAAATACCATTGTTTCAGAAAATTAACCAGTGTATCCATTAAGAATGGTGACAAGTTTATCATGTTATATTAATGGTACTCAATCATTTTAATGTTGAAAGCTCTGTGAGAATCCGTGAAGCATCGTCTCTTCTTATTGAGGCTAAATACAAAGAAATTAACGTCGTCTTCACGAAGGTAAATGTTTGTAGGATTGATAATTGAATTTTAACAGCATCCTTTCGGCTTTTAGGGTGTGGGTGATTGGTGTACATGATTAAATATGCAGCATACGTAAAAGTTTATTTAACAATTTGTTACTTAGTGGAATTAGGGCAAATGCTGTCACTCTATAACAAATTCGGTGAATTAGTCAAACAGCTACTGCATAATCTTCCTTACACATTAGTAATTAAACTAGAAAAGCATTCAAATGTGCGATCTTATATATAAAGTATATTGCAAGTGTATATACATATATATATATATATATATATATATATATATATATATATATATAACTAAACACAACTAACCAATTATATATATATATATATATATATATATATATGTGTATATATTTAATTCATGGAATATAGACTGCGACCCCTGGGTTTCATGGAGTTTTATCAGATAATAGCTCCATCCTAGATTTTGGACCCTCTCCATACTGTATTACGCTTGGTTCGACATATATCTACAAAGTGATTTAGCAACAACCAACACTGTTATAACATATATATATATATATGATATGTATATTATATATATATATACATATCATATATATATATATAGTATATATATACTTATATATATTATATATATATATATATATATATATACATATATATATACATATATATATATAGCTTGTATGTGAGCTTGTATGTGTTCATTTGTATGTTATCACTAAACGTTTGGTTTGTAGATAGGATTATCAGATGAGTCATATATCATTTGTTGCACACATTTAAATTTATTATATATATATATATAGTATATATATATATATATAGATATATATATACTATACATATATATATATATATTATATATTTATATATATATATATATATATATATATTATACGCACATTAGCGAATAATTTGTAGAGAATTTCATTTTTCGAAAGTAAGAGCTAATTCGTTCGCCCATAATTGAATATGGTTATCCAATACGAAAAATTCTATTTAATATTAATCTTTTTTTTTTTGCACAGACTGGAGTGGTTACAAGTATTGCTGTTAGACTTTCATAATTCTGTTCAATATTTTCCCTTATTTGTTCACAGTTAAATGCTTCCAAGTATTGCTACGTTATACCCATAATTCATTTTTTGCTAACAGTTAAATGATTTCAGGTATTGCTTTTCAACACTAATTATTCTGTTCAACGTTACACATTCTTTTGCTCAGTTAATTGGTTCCCTAGGTAATATTAATAATGTTATATAACATAAGTAATTTTTTACGTAAAGTTAAATGTCCAAAAAGTTTTATTCGACCCATCGATAGAACCCTTACATGTATTACGAATTGAGGTTAGAGGAGACCTGAGAGCAATGCCAATGAAAGAAATTTCCACATTTCCAAGAACTCCATAACTAAAAGTTCACTATCAGAGAGTTTAGTGATATGTCCAGATCATGTATTGGTGGGAGAGTCTTACTCCTCTGCTGAAATTCAGTCGGCATATTTTACTGCCGACTGGGCTGATATATTAGTATACATATTTAGAGATAAAGAAATTTTTTTTGGAAAAATAGCGAATTTTTGCTGAATTATTTTCTTTGTGTGTGAGTCGTATAAGCTCTGCATTGTTTTGAACTAGTTTATAGAAAAAATGATTTTAGCGAAAAATAACATTTGTTCTGAGACTATTTGAAATGGTGTAAAATAAAACAAGTGCTCCCGGCATGACCACTGGTCTCTCACTAAAACTCTGGTGGTTGCAAAGAGTAAACTATGAGAAATTTACCGAAAAATGTCTGAGGTGAACGAAGTAGCATATTTCAGTCAAAAATTATATAGAAATGGATTAAACTCAAGTTTACTACCACGAGCCTGATTTGAAAAAGACAGTCCATGAAGTGGCAACATACTGACTTTTTTTTCAGTAAAGAAAAAGCTCTGTTCACAATGGTCAGCAAAGATCGCCATACTGATATTATTCTGGGACATAAAATAAACCATTATTATTGTTTTCTTATAAAAAAGTGAAATAGTGAACAATACTTCCTTTTGTCACCTTCTAAGGTGAAAATTGACCAATTTATTGAATGGCCCTCATATTTTCTGCAATCATTTCCCTTGTGATAAGGAAGTGCTTTTTTTTGTTTAACCTCAGTGAGTCGACATCCTGCTTTACGGATTCTTACTGAGCTTTCGACATTTAAATGATTGAAAGCAATTGAGTTGCATTCACTGGTTCGGCTTTTACCTCTGAATGAAAACTCGCTCTCGATTCCAATTAAGGAAATGCACAAAACCTCCACCTTGGGATAGTTTCTAATCTGATTGGATTACAATGAAATTTGAAATTTTTCTATATATATATATATATATATATTAAAGTCACCATTATGGAGATTGTCAAGTGTCCATTCTCAACCAGTATCCATCTACTATTTTGTTCATCATCAATAGTTCATAAAATCTGATGACACAATGTTTTTTTACAAAAGACAATTTGCTACATAACTAATATATATATATATATATATATATATATATATATATATATATATGTGTGTGTGTGTGTGTGTGTGTGTGTGTTTGTGCATATATATATATATATATATATATATATATATATATATATATATATATATATATAATGTTCTCGTGATGTAATGGGTATCGTCGTAAGAAATAGGCACTGTGACCCGAGTGCAAATAAAGGGATGACCAGGATGGTTGCTTTTCTCTTGATGCTTATAAGCTTTGGAATGGTATGCCTCTAACTATTCTCCCTTCAGCTAAGGGTAAATATTAGGGTAGACAGGGTTCTTTAAACATGGTACTGCAAGTAGTCCAGGAGAAGGAAAACATTGAATTCAAACTAGCTAAAATTTGGTTAATAAATTAAATTTGTGTAATATCCTGCCTGTGTGGAGGAGTTGATATATATATGTACAAATACACTTTCTAGATGTAAGTCTGCATATTGAATGATATTGATTATATCTTACATAATGGATGCTGTCTTCGAATAATATCGGATTTTTCTCAAAAGAGTGTTGATTAATCTGAAATTATAATTTTGCAAAAAGACGACTTTTCAGCTGTTATCAGCACTTAACATTGAAACAAATTTCTACGTTTGCTACAAATGATTTGATATGAGGTCTTGCTTTGCAAAGATAACATTCTGCCGGTAGCAATTTGTGTAGAAGTTAGGAGATTTTTTTTTCTCTCTTATAAACGTATCGACAGTATACAGAGAAAATGAAGTATCTACCTACCTACATATATATATATATATATATATATATATATCGAGAGAGAGAGAGAGAGAGAGAGAGAGAGGAGGGGAGAGGGAGAGAGATGGATATAATCTTTCATTTTCTATTTCGGTACTTAAAATATATTTTTATACAAATAAGTTTATATGAACGAACGCACACACACACACACACACACACACATATATATATATATATATATATATATAGATATACAGAAAAGTAGGTTGAAAAATCATAGTAGACTTAAAAGTTCATAGGTTAGCGTCATATCTGTGGTTGATGTCTTTTTTGATGAATGATATTTAAGAGCAGCAACATCGATCGGTAAAATATGTGAACTGCAAAAGCAATATGCTGAAAAATGAAGTTCAATGACTTTTCATTAAAGCCTCGTATATATATATATATATATATATATATATATATATATAAGAAAAATATGTGGACAAGAGGATAAACCAAAATACTGAAAATGGATTTAAGAATGATATAAATAGATAAGAATAAAAATGAAAGGAGGAAGGTGTCATAAGAAGGATAGACAGAAAAGAAACAAAGGGAGAGATAGAGATATATATGCCAGAGTGATGACACCAATGGTTATTCGCTATCTCTCTACCAATCTCTCTACCCACTAACACATACCACAAACATCTTTAACAAAATAACCAAACTGGAAATACCAATTATCAAAACCATATCAGAAACCATAAAAATTTCACTACCATCGTGAAAATACCAAACAACATAACCACTTCTTCCGCGGGCATATATTCTATTCTATATAAAGATGTTGATAAATATAACATCGGCTATACCCAACGAAATCTGGGAAAGAGATCGAAAAATCCAAAAGATCAACTGAATTAAATGATGCTCCAAATGCCCTTTTCTCCCACGTGTTAGATCGCTAACCCTCTTTCAATTTTTCCTAGGGAACTTTAATTTAACTCTTACATTACAAAAATTTTCACTCACTGTTAGAATCTGCCGTGATCATTGAGTCCAGATACATTAAAAAACGACCTTATTTCAACCAGATTTCACCCTACCTGGGAGACATTATCATATTTACCCAGTCCCTCCGCTCCCGTTGGATATGACACAAGGTCAATTTTTTAAGCGGAGTTTAACAAGTTTGAATTCAGAGATTTCCTTCTCCTAGGCTAGTTGCCTAACCAGGGCTGAAGAAACAGTCTGCCCTACTATTTACCCATAGCTGGAGGGAGAATAATTCGATTCATACATTTCCCAAGGGTATTAGTGCTATGTGAAATGCAGTCAGTCCCGTCTAGGATTTGAACTCGTATCGACGTGTCTATTTCCTACGACGATAACCATTACACCACGGGCACATCCAAAATATTATTTTACGTGAGAATAGAAATAGAAAATGGATTTTTAAAAAATTAAAAAAGAAGACTTTTATTTCCCAACACTTCTATACTTCGGGTCGATTATCTCATTTTTTCATTTAGATATTCCATCTCTGTTAACTCTTTGATGGAATTTAGACTTTTAACAGTCGGAAGAGTCTCCTCCTGTCAACTAAGTTAATGCAAAGATCTTTCAAAAGCGAGTCACAGTCACGGCTCATAACACCTGCCACCACCACTCTGACATATATCTCTATCCGTCCCTTTCTTTCTTTTCTGTATATCCTTCTTATGATCCCTATCTCCTTTTATTTTTATTTTTATCTATTTCTTCCTATCCTGAACATTTAGAAAAAAAAGAAAACGTCAATCTGATAAAGTCTTTCCAAAATAAAGACGAAATTTCATTGTTAAAACCGTTGTCAGTATTTTGGTTCATGAACTTTTCCACTTGATATTCCAGTCAGATTTAATAAAATTTACTCTCTCTCTCTCTCTCTCTCTCTCTCTCTCTCTCTCTCTCTCTCTTTATATATACATATATATATATATATATATAAACAGACTATATCGAGGAAATCGTGTAGATAAATCTATGTTACGTTTTGAAACCCTTACATGGAATGAGCTCAAAAAAAAAAAATTACCATTAAGATTATTGTATTCACCCTTCAAATACACATGAAGATATTTATGAAAAATTAATTCATAAAAATCCGTTACCTTTTGATACTGATATTCTACCTAATGACATCTGCATATGAAGAAAAAAACAAAAAAAAAACCCAAAGAAATGAAATCATTAGAAGTTATTCATAGAAACATGCAGAATTGGACGAAAATTTCATTACATCAACAAAATTTCCGTCCAATTTTGGATATTTTAAAGTTCAAATGACTATCGTACCTGATACCACTCTCTTGCCATCAATAATAATAATATTTAGTCTTACATGCCAATCGTCATAAAATAAATACATTTTGATGATTACCAAGAGGTAAAACCTTGCTCGATCAATAGATATGAATTCATAAACATTGAAATTGACTTTGAGGATATCAGACCATAGAAATCTTTCTCGGTTTTTGAGCATTTTATCTCCTTTTACTATCATTAAATTCATTTGAAAATCAAGGAATTTTAACTATAAAAAAAACGTGTTTCCTAAGTATAAGAAAAAATCAACCACGTTCAATCTTGTACCCTGAACGAAGATGTTTAGTTCGAAATTAGACCAGTCAGCAAGTGAAATGAACATCACCTAAGTATGATTTGAAGTTATGGAGGTGCCCGTGGTGTAATGCTTATCGTCGTAGGAAATGAACACGGCGATACGAGTTCAAATCCTGGACGAGACTGATTGCATTTTACATAGCACTAATACCCTTGGGAAAGGTATGAATCCAAATATTCTTCCTCCAGATATGGGTAAATAGTAGGGAAGACCGGGTTCTTCAGCCTTGGTGAGGCAACTAGTCTAGGAGAAGGAAAACTCTGAATTCAAACCTGTTAAACTTCGCTTAAAAATTGACTAGTGTCATATCCTGCCCGAGCGGAGGGGTTGGAAAATATGATTATTTGGAGTTATGTGATATTCAAAAATATCACATACTCTGGAGAAGAAAAACATTATAAATATTATATTGCTTGTGTAAGCAATAAAATCTTCAACATCAGCGTAGAGCAGTTCCCGAACGAGCATGTGGAAAGTCTTGGACGTTGAAGCAGGTAAGACCAAATACTTTACCTGAGATTTTGAATTGAATAATGACGCCGATGTCAAAATCTTGGAAAGCGTACGAGAGGCAACAAAGTAAATAGATTAAAAGATTAGAGGCATGAATATCGGCGTGTTATAGAAGTAGACCCCGAAAGTAAGCCTTTGAAGTAAACAAGAACTTTAAATGACGATGGAGTTGGGTGAACTTGTTGACGAATTGAAGTAGACACTTAAGTTTTCCGACGATGGTGCATATGTGTGTTTATTGATAATATCAATTAAGTTGACAGCTACGTTTTCCGACGATGGTGAAGTTTTATTGATAATATTAATGAAGTTGACTGCTAAGTTTTCTGAATATGGTCCATATAGAGGTTTTATTGATAATATCAATGAAGGTGACAGCTAAGTTTTCCGACAATGGTATATACAGAGTTTTTTTATCAATATTATCTAAAACTTTTGTTACATCAACAAAGATCTGCTAAATATTTACACAATGTTCGATGCTTTTCTCCTGTAGCTGAGTGGCGAAGATCATATCCATTGTGATCTAAAGCCACATTCACTTTTCTACTTAACGGAGGCTGATAGTCATCTAATAACCGATTGAACAATAGTTTGGCAAATACCTTGCGAAACATCTCCCGCAGATTTATTCCTCTATAATGTAAAATAAGGATTCTAGTCTCATCCCTTCGTAAAGTGAGATAACAGATCTTTAATATCATATGAGCTTAACGACCCCACGAAGAAAAATGTTAATAGAAATACCGTAAAGACTTGGTGTAGTCCCAGTGTTTATTTCTTTGATGTTTTTCAACCACATGAACAGTGGAGTAATCTATCATCATATGAATGATATCCTTTTGAGCAGAATTTTTCATAACAAATTCATTAGAAACTGAATAATAGTGAAAGAGATCTATGAAATACTAAGTCGAACATTTGATGATACCCTCATGTTTCTGAAAGAGAAAGGATACAACGTTTGACTTGAGTGGCACGACTGATAAAAGACTGGGGACAAAAAACTTGTCAGATCAAATATATAATTATTTCATGTCTTTACTGCTGTATTCTTCTCAGAGATGCACTAACTCGCTCAGTCGGCGGTGGCTGCAGAATACACCAACCGCATCTCTGCAGAGAGGTAAGACTGCCCCAAGGAGTGTCCTGATATGACAATAAACAATCTGATGGTGAGACCGCAGTAATACTGGATGTTTGGGGAATGCGGAGTACTCTTTTATTGCCATCGCTCCCAGTTCCACTCTGACCCGGAGCAGTAGTACCTGATTGGGTCTTATGTATGGGTCAAATAGAACTAAACTGTATACTCATGCTAAACTGAGCTATTTGAAATAAAACTGTTGTAACATTTAGACTACGTACTTTTGCAAGGTTGTCCTCGTATGTAATGGTTAAAGCGATGAACTGTGGAATCTTAATAAGCGAATTCAAACTCCAGTTGTAATATTACGTTTACTTTCGGACAAATACCTTGGGAAAGGTATCCTATAGCTGTGGGTTAAATAATATCACTACTGTTATAGAAGAATGGCTTTGGCATTAAATAAAGTACAAACGTTGATATGCTAAGAAATCAAGTATTTATGCTCAACTGGATTATTTGGAATATAACTATTTGTATGTAAGAAGATGGATTTGGCATTGAAAAACCTACAATACGATATACGATCAAACCAAACCAAGATGCAAAACGACTACTGGTTTTTCATTTGCCCTAACTTTCGGTAAACCAAATATTTTACACACCTGAGAGATGCCAGTATGTAATTTCTATCATTTTTGATGTCCCGAGGTATTTCTGGTGCAACAAGTTTTCGTCACCGCGAAGGAAGAAGTAATATTTGAATTAATAAATATAATACTCAGAAGTCTGGATCCTACTATTCTAAAGAGGATGAAATTTATAAGATGCTAACAGTGGCCCGATGAGTAAAAAAATCATCAACAGAGACAGAAATAATAAACGAGAAAATCGATTAACATGTCATATGTTTTATTTTATGAATATTGTTATTATAAATCCCTGATTAAATTAATGTAGAATTATGTTGAGAAACATCGATTTTTTATATTTTTGCTTTGGCCCAAATATTGATCCTAAATCAGGGATACCAATTCTGATGTCCACGAGCTACATGAGAACTTTGAAGCCTATTCTTGCAGTCCTTGCCAAATATTTAAAAAGGTATCTTCACCTTTTGATATCAACTGTGAAGAAGTACCATTAGGACTGGAGACAAAATTCATTGATCGTTAGTGTACTGAAGCTTTGAAGTCAAAGTTGGCATGTTGCATCCTCGATTTCAACGTGAGTCAACGATGTATATTTAGACGATTCTCCAAGCTTCAACCTTATCACCCACATCCAGCAAGTTGAGAGCATGTTTGGTACAACAGACAGTCGTCCTTTAAAATGAAATATGCTAAGAGTAAACTGTGTTTGCAGCTGTAAATTAATCACTCGTCTCATGTGCTCTTTCTCTAAAACTTAACAATTAGCCTTGATATTTATTCTGTTTTGATTGCAAAACGCACGAGTTGTCTCATTAAAAATATGATTATTAACTTAAGAGTTTAGCTTTTGTTCTTGTATATTTATATAGCACCCCCAGGCCCTTCTGAGTGAAGTCTTGTGGCACTCGGGTTAAAATGGATAGCAACCCCTATCTTGTCATACTTTTAATCAGTTATGAAATTAAGTGCTAATCTTAAAAGTCGTTGATAATTATTTCTGATGTGCATTGTTTCCTTGCAGCCATTTACTAACATGCACTTGGTTTGTCAATAGGGAAAACGTAAAAGTTAGTGTAAGAATCGAACTCACAAGTGTCTAGTAGCTCGGTAAATCTTACTTCACATGCGGTTTCCCTGTGCTATTTTCTCTGAGATTCCAGATGCACAAAAAAAATTAACTAAAAAATAAGATGATCGATAAAATTGTTTGTCCATGACTAACCTAGAATAAATACGGATTAAAGAATACATGTTATCTAAAAGTGTTTCTTCGTTTATTACTTGTCTATTATCTTTTCTCGCGAAAACAAGAGAAAAAAAGCACCTAAATATATGTTATGACAGAAACAGCTTATGAAGATCAGTGTCGATCTTGATAACTGCTTAAATAATTGAGAATGAAATTGGCAATATTTTTGTTTTCATTGAGAAGTCTTATGTGCTATGTTATAAACTAAAACACTTTTTTGTTTATATCTAACTTTCTGATTTTTTTTACAGTGTCATCTTGTCTCTTCTTTCTTTAACATTTATTCCTTCACACTTTCTTTTTCGATTATTCTTGCTTTTGCATATATGTTTATAGTTCAGCCATATCTAATTATCAAATCTTAGGTTACCAGAACAACTATGCTTCTTTTCCTCGTTGACACTACTATTTTTAAAAATCTCATTGCGTTTAGCATGGTTCTATCAGAAATATGAAAATCACGATATTTTTTTTTTTAATTGTTAGGATTTTGGATGACTTTCAAATATGCCTGCAATCCATCTGCCTAACTGTATTGTATTGCTGCGGTTACCTGCTTTTGTATATTATTTTTATGAAATTGATTCAATGAAACCAAATCGCTTTATATCTGTATCTTGGTGAGTAATTGAGTACATTACACGATTTCCTATTGATTTTCTTATAAATCCTAAAGAGAAAAAAAAACTGACATTTAGAAAAAAAAGTATGTTTTTGTCCAATTGTAATCATAGATGTCGTACAGTCTTTTGAATATAGAGGAACATTAACTATGAAGAATTATGAGAACAGGCACATCTAAGGCTGCCTTAAACTAATTTTTAAAACTTCACTATTCGGCATCTCTTTACCTTTTGTTTTCCCTTCCTCTATCTTTGTTTCATCAGTCTGTTTGCCTGTCTATTTTTCACTCCTTCTAACTTAATTCTTTTAATGGCCAAACATATTTGTCTTATTTCAATGTGTAATTTTTAACTTCTTTCTTTCTTCCTTCCTTCCTTCCTTCCTTCCTTTCTTTCTTTCTTTCTTTCTTATATTGCCTTCTCTCCATATGTTTTTTCATATATCCTCTCTTTCTCGATTACACTTACGTATTAAATCCATATATATTGTTTCAACTCACTTTAATTTCAACCTTCTCTTTTCTCTCTCTCTCTCTCTCTCTCTCTCTCTCTCTCTCTCACACACACACACACACACACACACACACTTTCTGATATTTGATGTTGATCTCTGCTCTTCAGTATCTCGAGAATTTTGTAATGATTACAAAGTTTATTTTTGGAATATTATGTTCTTTATATACTACTTTATACGAGGCATGTTCAAAAAATAAAGAACAAACAATTTTTTAATCCAACCGGTCAATTTTCATATAAAGGAATCATTGAGCATAAGTTACCAGAACGGCTTTGCTACTTTTCTTTGTAGTCATGATAGAGATTGAATCACTTGTGCAAATCCGTTCACGAGTGCAAGAAATAACATCCTCAAATATGGAATCAAGCGACTGGAGGCTAAGAAAATTACACTATCCCATATCCCAGCTCTTTGTGGAAAATTTCTGGATCATCCACTTCTAAAGATCAATTTAGGATCATATCACAAAGAAGAGCAGCATTAATATAATTTTATCTTTGCTCGTTATTTTTACAGAAATAGTAAATTATTTTCTCTGAAGACTGATTGACTGTAATTCTTTTCAGCTGTCTAGGACTTATTTATATTCTAGTGAATTTCAGCAATGTTGTTGTCTGGACCATATCAATTCTTTTATGGATTTCCAGAATCCCAAGCCTCTCTTCTAGATTTAAAAATTATTCCTAATTTTCCAACGGTGGTTTGCTTTATAACTTCATTCCTGAACCACATTGTTTTAGCACTATCAGAAGTTGCCAGAAGGTTAGAAAATGTATTTGTCGTCTTTTTATCTATTTATTTTTTTTACTTTCACTATGATCTGCTTAAGTTACAAAGACCACAAAAAGATGTTTTTTTTTCATTTTATTTACTAAAAATAGATATGATTTTCTCACCTGGATTGGTTGATCGGGTTTGCTACGAAAATCTTAGAAAATATAATGCGTTTCATTTTCTTTTAAAATTTCTAATACGGACACAGATCCATGAAGTCATTGGTCCGACTGATCCCAATACTTTTGATAAAAATGGCGAAATTTCGTCATTTCATTATATGACATAGTTGTAAAGAAAAAAAAACGAACGACTGACATAGGAGTTTAAAGTCAGATTACACAAGGAGGAACCGAGCGAAAGATGAATCTTTTACCCAGGGGATTAAAATGACTCCGGCTCAAAGTATCCAATCTGCTTAAAAAAACCTAGAGAAAAGAAAACAATTGAAAAAGAATTATCGGTTTTTATAAGATGTCTGTAGTGTTCTTTTTATTCATATAATGAAGCCACAACAGAATAAGCACACAGGCTCTTCCCTGAAAATTCTATTCTTCGGTAAACGACAATGTAACCTGATAATCTTTTTCAGTTATTTTGCCAATCACCGAGCAGGATGTGTCACGGTATTAATTTTTTAAGCAAAGTAAAACTTGTCTGAATTAGGATTTTTCCTTCTCCTATTCTGGTTGCTAAATAAATTCTAAAGAATCCCACTTGCGTTACAATTCACTCATAGCTTGAAAGGGAATAAAGGAGTTCATGCCTTTCCCAAGGACATTAGCGAAGTAAAACGCCAACAGCGATATCCAAGTTTCGAACGTGGGTCGCCGATTCCATTTCCAACAATGCTAACCGTTATTCTAACACGCCAGTCCCACATTTTACGCCAGGTATCTCATTCCTTTAAAAACGGAGTAAAGTTTCATGTCCCCTGAAAGCAAATATCCTCTGTCAATACATCTACAATACCGAAATAAATAGTCGTCTCTTGTGAGGTAAAACGTTTCTTTGGCTCTTTTTAAAGGTGTTTCCCTAATTATTCTTGGCTCTTTTGCTGAGTTCTGTATTTCACACGTTCACACAGTGTATGATTTAAAGGGATTCCTAAAAATAAGTTTAAATGTCACCTAAGGCTAATTGTCTCGCACTTTATTATAAATCAATTCAACGAATTTATCTTGTGTAAATCTCATCGAAGTAAAATATGAAAGCAAAGGTGACAATGCGTCGAAGGAAATTATTCAAGCCAATTTTACTTTTGTTTATATAATTACGTCCAGTTCAAACATTATTTTCAGAGGTGCTTATTTTATGGAATTGGAGGATTGTCAGTAGGCCAAAATTTAGACATCTCCAGCAATAACCAATCTCTTTTCTTTTTAATAAAACTGGATGAGATCAATACACATAAACCACAAATCTGTTGATCTATCAAACGCAATAAATGTTCATCATGAGATAAAGTTTTCATATTTAATTTAAATACATATATTTGCTTCATGGCATATTCTGTTTTACTAAATTAATTAGCGAAATTTACAGTGGATATATTTATTTTAAGATTAAATATTAACAACTATTTTTAAGTTCATTATGGAAAACTTTACATCATCATTAACTTTCATTTATTTCTATTTATTCTATGCATTTATTTTTAAATGAGTCTACTGCAACGATAAACACCGCACTTCGTAATCTAAGAGTCAATAAATTATAAGTAGATATTTTCTATACAGACTGAAAAATAACTCCCGATTAATAAGGTGTTACATTTCAATCACCCACTATAATAAACTAATAATGAATATCAATTAAACATAAATTATAAATAAACAACGTATGAACAGTGAGATGGAGATTCAAACACACGTCCCTTATGTCGGTATTCGTCGTGCATCCAACCAACCAATTGAGTGTGGCATTGTGCTCCAAAAATGCCTTAGACCCCGTCGACATTCCCGAAAAACGTGGCGCCTCAGGCATCACGCAGTAAACCTAACCCCTCCAAGGAAGGTTAGGGCCTGTGGGTATGGCCCTCGGAGGTTCGACGATGCCGGTCTAAGCGCGTGATATGAAAGCTTAATTTCCGGATTAAACATCAGACAACCTCAACCGACTGCCACCGGAACCAGGACACATCCGACCTAATCCGTGTATAAAGCCACACGGCAGGCCGAATTGTGCCCCTGCTGAGCGATGCCCACACTAGATTCTTTTGTCACGGTGACCGTGACAAAAGAGTGTGGTCAGAACCTCTGGATATTACAGCATCTTAGATACAAAGTAATGGAAAGATTAGATATCTTTCAAAGCAAATGAAAAGCTCCTATCTTTATGACAAAATATTCTGGGGATATCGAAAAGATATCTTTGAAAATAAATCTTTTTACAAATTCACCAAACTCACAACTTTATGTTTTTGAATGTCTCAATATCAGTAAATATTGCTGATATATCAAGCATATTACTGTCATATGTATATTTAACTACAATAATTTAGATTATATTCAAAATATTGTGAACATTACCGTTGAGAGTTTAGCGATGGGTTTATTTTTACCATTTTTTCTGTTGGCTTTACAATATTCTCTTCATTGAGAATTTAAAATTTGAAACTGATGATATAGTGTTTTTAAATGAACTGTAAGATTACTTACTTTAATGCTATATATATATATATATATATATATATATATATATATATATATATATATATATATATACAATGAGTGTGGACTCCGATATTAGGGATTTTCTGTCTTTCCTTTAAGGAAAAACTATTAATTCTATTTCAAATTAATAAGAATTACATCTCATAATTGCCTAATTAGCAATTATATCAAATTTAAGGAATCTATAAATACTTAATTGTCAGCATAATGAAGAGAAAATATTCCTGTATAAATAAATCAGAAACTGATTTCAAATTTAACATAACTAAAAATCAAAATGATTTAAGAAAAAATGATGAATGACTCGATGTTTTAGTGTTCCATAAATATTCAGTAGCCTTTAAACTAAAGACGTGATATGTATATATATATATATATATATATATATATATAGCGTGACTAAGATAAAAATGAGTGATTAAACAAAATCCTTCTGAAGACATGATTCAGAGGAATAATATGTTTCTTACTTAAATGGAAAAAGTCATCTTTACAAAACTCAAGTGTTTCGCTTTCCGTATTTCAAAAAGTACACTTTTATTTCGACTTTTAAATTTCAAAAGTTTCATTTGATATATGTAAAAAAGTAAAATTGGCGACCATAGTCGAGGGTGACCCGAAGGCTCCCTTTTCGATAGCTTACTACACCAAGGTGTTGGGCAGGGCACTACTCCTTTCCCTGGATTGGTCCACTTTACCCTTGATCCATACCTTATAATGCTGAGTGTTAATCAAGGAGGCATCAAGTACCATTTTTTGAGTCTTTGGTATGACTCGATTGAACCCAGGTCTCCCGGGCCATTGGCGAACACTCTAACCGCTTGGCCAATGTCCGGTAATGTCATTTGATATAGTAAATATATTTTTCTGTATATTATGACATAATAATGCCAAATCAGGTCGAAATAATTCGATTCCCTCTATGTTCTGTGTATGTTTGTGTGTGCTTGTGTTTCTATGTATGCATTTGTCTGTACTTTTTCAATTGTGTATAGTATGTGCATATATTCAAAAGACCAGGTTAGACATAGCAGAGACAGTTCGAGAAAGTAATTCTAGATAACAGTACTGAGCAGCTGCCCGTTTGTTAGAATGGGATTGAAAAATGAGCAGCACCTAATTTATTATCAAATGTCTGTGGTACTTAGTGTCTATTCACTTACTTTGGTTTCTTTGTTTAATGGCATATCAACCTTCATGGGTTATTTAATGTCAAAGTCATCTTTCGTGAACAACAGCAGTGATGCTATTTAACGGCATAGCTAGGAGGATAAGGTGGTTCATACAATTCCCAAGGATATTAGTCCGAAAGTGAACGTAACAGCGCGACTGGATTTCGAACCAGGTTACGACGATTCTGTAGTTCAGCGGTTTAACCATTACATCACGAGGAAACCCTCTACCCACTTAGTTTATCTCCACTAAGATTGTTTAGAGAGTGAATAAAAGCGTGTGTTCTTAGATTGATTGTGTTTTGTTTTTGTTCTATTTTTGTATTTTTTTTTTTTTGTGTGTCTGTGTAGCTGATTATAGATTTTTTTTTTACCACAACGGGCTGCTGATAAAATCTTTAATAGAAAAAATCGTGAGAAGATATCTTATTTAAGCGGCGAGACTGCACTACCACGTGTATACACAGGGCTGTTTAAAGAGTATAAAAATGATGAGCAAATCTATCGAAGGCTTGACAGTGGATTTAATGTCCAGACATCTTCTAGATGATATAAGTTTATCATTAATGTATAAGTCTATTTAAGTTTAAAGTTTCAGTTTTAAAATTGTGTCATTATTTTTGTTTACTCCTCGTATTTTTCGAGCGTGTATATCTACGAAAAAGTTTAACTTTACTCTTTTCATTCGTAGATTTGAAAGATGATAAGAATACTCAGCAAATATGACGTATTTACACTTCTATAAAACCTTTTTTTACTTCAAATATTAAACGTATTCTCTTAAAAAATGAAAAAGTAAACCAAGGTTTGCTCTATTTCAGACATAAATGTTTTATTCATTGGAAAATGAATTGAATACACATTAAATTCTTTTATTTTGACTTAAACATACAAAAGCTAAAATAAACCTTGTTATCAAAGAAGTTCACAATGATTGTTTTAGCAGAGCCACAAATGAAGCTCAAATAATTATATTCAAGTTATACATTACATTAGGCAAAATATATTTGTCGACTGCGAAAATGGTGTACATTGTAGACTGCAACGAATAAGCTGATACTAAATCAGTTATAAAACTTATGTAAACAAGGGCAATACCTGTCATTAGTAATGACATTAAAGATAGCTTCATTCATTCTACCCACAGGGCACAGAAACTCATCAAGAACACTGCAAAAACAATAAATGCTACAGTAGGAGGTGAAGGAATATTTATAGGACCAGGAGCGTTAAAATCACATTATAGCATTGAGAGAATACAACTTTGGATGATGGTAGCTACTTTTAATGGTAATCCCAGAGCAACAATCATCTCCTGCTACAGACCTACCAATATTAGTGAAGAAACTGAACTCCTCGCCTTCTACGATGAGCTATCCTCTCTAGTGCGTAGCATTCCGAAACACAACGTGCTAGTCATTGGCGGAGACAGGAAAAATCGGGAAAAACGGATCAACAAATACAGCCTACACAACACGTCAAAAAGGAATAGACAGCATCTAACAGATTTCATGATATAAAAAAAGATTAACATGTCTCAATACAAACAATCAAAAAAGGGAGGGAAAATTATGGACCTAGACATACGCGAACAATAATAAAGCACAGATAAAGTACGTCTTTATAAACAAGAAATGAAAAGTATCGCACTGAATTGTGAGGCATACTCCTCTTTCGAGGGTGTGTCCTCCGATTACCGAATAGTCACGGCAAAAATACCACTAAAACTACGAAAAACGCCACACGAACAGCGACCACCAAATACTATGACTGGGCCTTTCTAAACAACAGAGATATTAGAATTGAGAAAATGATTTGAGACACAGGAGAAGACCGAAAAAGGTACCCCAAATGACGAATATGAGAATTTTGTCAACGCACACCTCGAGGCAGCAGCGAATTGTATTCCAACAAAACCTAGAACTAAATATAGCGTCGCATGGGAAATGTTAGCGGTGAGAGAAAAATGTGCAGACTTAAAAAATGCTTCCAAATGCTATAGGAAGAATCCAACAAACACAAATGCCCTAAAACTAAAATAGGCACAAAATGAATTAGCAAGCATATATCTAAAAGAACAGAGAGAATACATACAAAATCAGATTGATAAGATTAGAGACTCAGTGGAAGATAGGTAATCTAGGATAGCCTAGCCAACAATAAACGAAGTGAGTTGAAGGAAGAGCACAACCAAAGCTAGATTCTAAGCTACAAACCAACAAGAAAGAATAAAACTGTGGAAACAGCATTTCGAAAATCTACTAGGAAAACCACCGAAAGTTACACATGAACCAATCACCAGAATTATTCGTAAGCAACTGGACATTAAACTAGGACCGTTCACTTAAGAAAAGCTCAACTCGGTTCTTAGAAAAATTAAAAATAGGAAAGCAGCAGGGCTTGACGAGATTCCCCCCAGAAGTATGGAAGACCAGACAATTCGAAAACATACTGCTCCGACACTGCAACGCAGTCTATAATCAAAATCCGATAGATAGATGGAGGAAGGGATGCATCCTCCCCTACCCTAAAAAGGGTGGCCACGGATTAGCCAAGAACTACCGAAGTATAACATTACATCCATAGCAGCCAAAATTTACAATGCCCTACAACGAAACCGCATAGATGATACATAGATGATAGCTGAAAATCATATTTTCATTATTTTATAGAGGGAAAATGGAATAATTGGATAGTTAGAAATATTATTTCATCTAATACATGCATCGTTTTAAAGATATATAAAATACAAATTATATCTCATAGAGATTATAATTCTCTGACCTGGGCTCTAATGTCCAGGCATAGGAATTGGAGGGTATAAAAAGAAGAGCGACAAACATTACGGAAAGAGTAAAAAAGTAAAGTTAGAGGGAGACATTAGGAAAATTAGTACTAAATACTCTACTAAAATGACGACTGAGAGGCGATCTGATATGTAATTTTGAAATAAATAAAGGAAGTTTGGTTTATAGGAGACAATTGTTTAATATTTCTCTCCTCAAACTAAATTTATAATCAAGACACATTTCAAAAATTAGCACGCGAAACCGATAGGACGTTTTTACTCATATTTTTATTTGTTTATTCAATGTCACTGGAGGAATATATTTTGGAGACAAATTGCTTAATCAGATGAAGAACAGCAATAGTGTATGAAAATGAGATTAAATTAAATGGCTTTGGAAATAATGGTAGGAAAAAATTTAAGAGGGAATTCTTGGGAACTACTAGATTAATTGCTTAAAAATTGATCTATTGACTGATATTTTATTAAGTAATTAATCCAATAGTTAC
Source organism: Sepioteuthis lessoniana (assembly GCA_963585895.1). Lineage (NCBI taxonomy): Eukaryota > Metazoa > Mollusca > Cephalopoda > Myopsida > Loliginidae > Sepioteuthis > Sepioteuthis lessoniana. The sequence goes on along the minus strand of OY757906.1, from coordinate 42,645,593 downwards.
CAAAAATTCATTCTCGAGAATTTAAAAAAGCATGGAAAATGAATTTTACGTTGATACCGATTATAATAAGTGTGTTCCGGACTTCTAAGTCTTGGTAAAGAGAATGAAGATTTCGAAATAAAAGGGCAAGTAGAGACCATCCAGACTACAGCATTTGTTGTGTTCTGGTTAGTGAACACAAGTAGTAGTAATAATAAGAAAAACCACGATATGTGAGGAAAATAGATATATTTACAGGAAAGAGTATTTACAAGAGAGAGACTGTTAGTAATAAGAACATAGGATTAGTGATAGAGTAATGATATACTTAAACAATAGGAACGGCTCATCTGGTCTGACTCGTAGGCTTTTTCTTTGATTGATCTCCGCTACTACCATATATGTCAGATGGAACAGCTCATTATGCTGAAAAGGTAGGTGATACCCACCAGCATTATTAAGATTTGCCAGAATACCGACAACAGTTCTAGATAATTGAGGGGAGTTGATGACTCTAAAAGTCCAGTGAGAACTATCACCTATCACTGATGGGAAAATCTCTCAAATGCGTAAAATAATAATGATGATGTATATTGACAACATCGAACTGTTTGCCAAAAAGGAAAGAATGGATTGGAAACCTGAATAAAAAGAATAAGAAGTGGAAAACGGAAGGAATAGAACTAACAAATTAAGACAAAATGAGAGCGCTCGGAGAAAAGGGAACTTACAAGTACTTGGGAAAATTGGAAGCGGTTATTATTAAACAAGTGGCGATGAAAGAAAAACATTAAAAAAAGAGTTACTAAGGAGAAGGAAAGCCCTACTGGAAACCAAATGATAAAGATTTCTCATCAAGGGGATAAATATCAGATTTGTCCTTCTTGTAAGATACTCAGGACCATTCTTGAAGTGGATGAGGGTAGAACGTCAGCATATGGATCAGACAACAAGAAAAGGGATGATCCTGAGGAAGGCCTACGTCCAAGGAATGACATAGAACGATTATATGTGTAAAAAAAAAGAGCAGGAAGAGGACTCGACAACATTCAAGACAGCGTGGATGCATCGAAGACTACATAAAATTGAGCAACAAAAAGAGTTATTAGAGTGATCAGAAACAACACAGACAGCACAATGATCGATAGAATAGCAGTATCTAGAAAAAATGGGGAAAAAAACTTTATGGATATTTCAAACGATAGACAAGCGAAATCGCACATCAAAAGACTTGGACAAGGCTAAGAAAGGGAAAACGTTCGAGAGAAGCTGGATTGCTTCAGATAGCAGCTCAAAATAACACCGTAAGAACCAACCATATCAAAGTAATTACATATTAGATGCAACAAAAAAAAGTATGTTATGCGGTGATAGAGAAGAAACGATTAATCACATTATAAACAGATTCAAGAAATTTGCGATAAAAGAGTATCAGACTAGGCTTGGCTGGGTGTTGAAGATGATTCACTGTGAATTATGCAAGAAATTTACATTTGATCATACGAATGAGTGGTGTATGCACAAACAGAAAATCGCCCAGGAGAATTAAACGCACAAACTTCTCTGGGATTCTGGTATACAAACAGATTAGCTTATACCAGATAAATGACCAAAACAAGAGATAGTCAAAAAAAAAAAAAAAAAAAAGATGCTACTGAATTGTGGACATTGGCGTCTCTGAAGACTTCAGAGTAAAATTGAAAGAAAGACAAAAGAGAGATAAATACCTCTGTTTTGGTTGAGAACTAAAAATCTATGGAACATGAAGATGATGATTCCAACTGTGATTAGTGCGTTCGAATCAAGCAACAAAATCCGTGAAGGGACTGGATGATTTGGAGATAAGAATACACGTGAAGACTGTCCAAACAACAGCATTATAAGGATGGAAGATAATACTGAGGAGAGCCTCGGAGATTTGCGGAGACTTTTTGCCATTCAGAATTCAGTTAAACCCCTCAGCTAATATTTGTGTCAAAAACTCTCAAAGAGTAATGATAATACACCAGTATCTGTCCTGGAGAATGAGACGTATAAACTTCATTTGGATTTTGAGATAGAAGAAGATCACCTCATTCCGGCCAGAAGCCCGGACCAAGTAATATTTAACAAAAAAAAAAGAGAATTAGCCGAATAGAGGACTTTGCCGCCAAGGCGCACCACAAAGAGTAAATCAGTGAAAACAAAAAGTAAGACAAGTACTTGGACCATGCCAGAGAATGATAAAAAAAAGTATGGAACATATACGTTAGGGATGTACCACTTGCACATGGTGTGCTTGGAACGATCTACTAGTGCTTGGTAAGGAGGTTGGAAAGGTTAAAAATCAGTCTAGCGAAAAACATCCTTTGGTGGTCGGTCACTATATAGAGAAGAGTCCCGGAGACTTGAGGACACGAGAGGTCACTCAGATTTCTGTGAAAAACCATCAGCTTACGCTGGTGAAATAAACTCACAAGAAATTGCTGAGATCGGCCAGAAGACCGAGAAGAGTCCTGGTGACATGAAGAGACTTGTTGTCACTCAAACATCAGTGAGAGACCATCTGCTAACACAGACGTGAAAAACTCTCAAGGAGTAAAAATAATCATAATAAATGTTCTAAAAAGGGAAATTTGACCATTCTACCAAATGGTACCTATTCGAGCCTGAATCCCTCCCGGAGAATAAGGCAAATAAAATTCTCGGGAATTTTGAGATACAAACGGCACACGTAATCCCGGCCAGAAAATCAGACCTAGTGATTATAAATAAAAAATGAGAACTTATAGTAGATTTTGCCGTTTCAGAGGACCACTTGTTGAAAATCAAAGAAAGTGAAAAGAGAGACGTGAACTTGTACCTTGCTAGAAAACTAAAACAGCCAGCAACGTGTGGGTGACGGTGACACCTATTGTAATTGGTGCGCTTGAAAAGTCTCCAAATACTAGGAAAGGAGGTTGGAAGAGTTGGAAATCAGAAGACCATCCAAAATATTGCATTGTTGAAATTGAACCAAATACTGAGAAGAGTCCTGGAGACCTAAGGAGACTTGCTGTCATTCAGACTGCAGTAAGAGACAACCAGCTAAATCTTTCGTGAGGAACTCGTTCGAAGTAAAATAATTATATATTGTTGCAAGCAGGATCGTGCCTTTCAAATCCAGTCTGCTTACTGACTTTTCAAGACATGCACTGACTATAGCAACGGCCGAACCTAAAAACTTGGAACGCTAAAATCACGTGCAATAAGAAGAACAACAATAGCTGCAACACGGAGGCCAGATAATTAAAACTTAAGAAGAGAAAAGAAACATCACTGTCATTATTCAACGAGTGAGCGAACCCTATCTGACAGTCCCAAAATCTGATATCAACAGGGCTTAAAAAATAAATCAAACACAGGAACCAAGTAGACACATGTAAAAACAGAAAGAGAAAATTATTCAAGAAGCAAAAATACAGAACAAAGCTTAGCAATTCTAAGTAAGCAATAAAAAGGGACACTTTTCGGGTCTTAAAATCCCCTTTGTTGAGTAGCAGGTTCTTCTATGTCTCCTCTCAATGCCCTTCTTCTTTGCACTGTCTGTAAAACTAGAAAAAAAATGTCAGAATTCTATTTGAAAGACGTTGTTGTTTATGTGGTACAATTTTTCCTCAAGCATAGTTGTTCTCGTTAGCGTAAGAGATGGGCAAAGAAAGAATTTATGTTCGTAGTGTTCTTAACAATACTATTCGTATCTTGCAGGTTCTACATATAAATATGCTATGAACAAATACGTGTAAGAGATAAGAAAGTGTAAGAATTGTGAGGTTGGTCGGTTGGTTAATTGAGTTTTACAGCATATCAACCCTGGTATGTTATTCAATGCCAATTCCTGTCGCAGTCAGTATATTCAAGAGCGGTGCAACCATATCATAGTACTGACACAGCTACAGGTTGGAATTATATTGAAAGCAACTGAAAGGAAGAAAGTAACATAAGCCTTATATTTTATTTAGACATTAAATAATTAAAGTTAGATATTTTAATTTTCGGTTCCCTCATGTTATTACCTAAAAAATCGCGACCACTAATGATTGAATGCAATAGTCGGTTGGTTGGTTGGTTGGTTGGTTGTTTGATTGATTGATTGATTGATTGGATTGTGTTTTATAGCATATCCACCCTTGTGAGTTATTCAATAGTAATTTTTGTTTATATATATATATATATATATGGGTGTGTGTGTGTGCATGTGTGTGTGTGATTTGTAAACAAATACTTTGGCGGGAATTTTATCGTCAATCGATTTATTTTAACTCAGTTGTTTGTCAGCAGTTAAAAGTAAAATACTAATACGTAGCGCATATAATTATATTTAGTGTTGATATTTTTGTTTGTACGCAGTTAAATGGTTTTAAGTATTAAACAATAGTATTGCTATTTTTCAAGTATTTCAGTGTATTAAAGATAATTTGCAAGTGCCTGTATGGTTTCAAATAACTCACAACTGGATGTGCAATGTGATCCACTAAGTATTGTGCAAGAAATTGAAATTTGACCATACAGAAAAATTGTAGATGCACAAGCAACATATGTCCTGGAAAATGCGACGCACAAACACTTCTGGGATTTCGAGATACAAACTGATCCCCTAATATCGGGCAGACAAGCAAACCGTATAATAATAATAATAATAATAATAATAATAATAATAATAATAATAATAATAATCAACAAAAAAAGAGAACTTGTTGAATTGTGGACTTGCTGTACGGACTGATCACAGGGTAAGATTGAAATTACGTGAAAAGAACAATAAGTACCTTGACCTTGCTAGGCCTAATGGAAGTCAGACCTATGTGATAAAATAAAATTAATTTTTTTTTCAAGCAGCAGTAGCGTCAAATCTACAATATGGATGCACCACATGGACGCTGACAAAACGTATGGAGAAAAGGCTTGAGGGCAATTACACAAGAATGCTATGACCTGTACTGAATAAGTCCTGGAGGCAACATCCCACAAAAAAACAGCTATACGTCCACCCACTGCCCTTCGGGAAAACCATCTAAATTAGACGAACAAGACATGCGGGACACTGCTGGAGAAGTAAAGACGAAATAAAAAGCAACTTACTCCTAAGGATCCCTTGGCACGGACGACTAATTGTTGGGTAATCAGCTCTGCTAGAATCTATCAAAAACTGTTCTATACTGATACTGGGTGTAGCTTGAAAGACCTACCAGAAAATAATGGACGATAGAGACAAGTGACGAAAGACAGTCAAAGAAATCCTTGCTAGTGGCATGACCTAATTCTGCCCATGATATATATATATATATATATATATATATATATATATATATATATATATATATATATATATATACGAGCATATGTGTGTGAAAGTTGTAAATTAAATTACAAAATGAAATGTCAATAATTCAGTTAATACTAACTTTACAATTTTACTTTGGATTCAAAATGACTTTGGATGGATGATATCGGAAAGAGAGTTCCGAAAAACATGTGATCAACAAACTTTAACCACACAGACAATATAAACAAAGAGATTTCGCAACAATAAATAATTCAAATTTTAATGTGACCATTATTTTTTCCTGAAGCATCTAATCGATTCTGATGTTTGCTCAAAGAAAATATTAACGAAAATATATGGTCAAGTGTTCCGATTAAACTGGACATCATAGGCAATCGACTTTACGTTTAATAAGCCGGACTTTGCATTTAGTTCTGGTTCTAAGCTCTTGGCTGGAGATAATATGATTTATACTGACAGTAAAAAAGAAAAAAACATGTAACGGAAAACCTCATCACTTTTTGTACATTTAATCAGGTTAAATGGCACAGGTCCCATCTATCGATTAATCTTTTTGCCAATGAATATATCTATAGGTTAGATTTGATTTATGTCGTCTTGCTTGTATATCAGTATATTTAACATACTTCAAACATCTTTGCCTGTTTCATGTCAAATATATATATATATATATATATATATATATATATATATATATATATATATATATACGATTAACATTATATATATATATATATATATATATATATAGGAGTGTGTGTGCAGAGAAAACTGTTGTATATATATATATATATATATATATATATATATATATATATATATATATATATATATATATATATATTTCTCCTAATTTTCGTTTCAAACGTTATAATGTTCAATATGAGCTAGAATAGTTTTTATATGATATTTCATAATATAGTACATATGAGAATAGGAGAGAGAGAGAGAGAGAGAGAGAGAGAGAGAGAGAGAGAGAGAGAGAGAGAGAGAGAGAGAGAGAGGATGCAGGTATATAAACTAGAAATTTCGGTCGGTTCTCATAGTTTCATACATTTTAGAAAATAGAGAATGGATTTGTAATTATATTGTATTTTATGATATGAATAATACCTGTCAATATTATAGCACTATACATACAGCATTATGTATATATATATATATATATATATATATATATATATATATATATATATATATATAATCTTACTGTATATATTGTATATTACTGACAGATATTGTTTTATTAAATACAACTAAATCTATTGCCACCCAAGATAAGGCACCCAAAAGTTAAGGCCGGTAGAAAAGATGAATTGTAATCCCATTGTCACTTGGTTCAAGGACACTCTACGATATCTAGCCTCGTATTGCTGGGACATTTTTGAAGCAATCTCCAACTTAGAAGAATTTTTCTAGAACGGAGTATACTAAATTACCGTATATCAAATAACTTCAGAGAAATTATTATTAGCCAGAACACTCTAAACAATAAAATAATCCAAATGAAAAACCAAAACAGAATCCACAATATTTTGCACCGACCTATCTTGTAAACATCTCAAATCAACTAACTAATTCACTTGTTTCATAACTAAAAATGACTTTCGAAATTGCAAATGAATCTAGTTTCAGAAGCAAAGATGTAAATTATTCACTGGGATGCCTAGGCTATGAAAAACAATATGTTGAAAAGTCAGAATGGCTGTTTTATTTTAGATTAAGTACTGCGGAGATAGGATTGAATATATTGATCAGAAAAATCTTATACTAGTTGAACAAAACTTCCGCACAAACAGTCGGGCCTTCAACATACATACAAAATTAACAAACATTGAAAGAACTAAAAAATATGCCCACATGAAATCAGTAATTGAAAAAAGGAGGACAATGTGCTAAAGAGTCTGGGACCCCCCGCCCTGGCCATTTGGATTCAGCATGAATTTTTCCCACTAGACCTTGAAAAAGAACATTGGATGAATGTTAACAGGTATAAAAACAAATAAACCAGATAATAAGCCGCCGCTAATTTGAATGTCTATCCCTTGAATAAAACTAATCTCTAAGAGAAGAAAAACTGGATTTTAACCAGTTAAACTCCACTAAAAATTGACCTTGCTTAACATCCTTCTCGTGCGGAGGGATTGAGTAAATATTTTTAGAGAGAATTAAATATGCATCAGTAAATAATCAGAAACTAATGTATCAACTGTCGAAGACGGGAAGAGTGTTCTCGGCTAAAAATTAAATGAACGACTCATCAGACTCGTTAATCAGTCCAGTGAATTATTAAGTTATTGCAGAACATGAGAATTGAGGAATGTTATAGCAATCTAGTGATCCTATTTACCTAACCCCTCCGCTCGGGCAGGATATGACACAAGGTCAATTTTTTAAGCGGAGTTTAGCAGGTTTGAATTCAGAGTTTTCCTTCTCCTAGACTAGTTGCCTCACCAAGGCTGAAGAACCTAGTCTGCCCTACTATTTACCCATAGCTGGAGGGAGAATAATTGGATTCATACCTTTCCCAAGGGTATTAGTGCTATGCGAAATGCAATCAGTTTTGTCCAGGAATTGAACTTGGATCGCTGTGTCCATATCTTGTGACGATAACCATTACACCACGGGCACCTCCAAAATAGCAATCTAGTGATAATGCTGAAGGAATAGACACAAGTAACATCAGGAATCAACGGGAAGAATCTTCGTGAATATATAGCCCTCTTTAAAACTCAGTATATACCAAAATCACGGAGCAAATACTTCTTGCCTATGGTCTCCCCAAAGAAACCATCGCAGCCATTATGATGCTATATAAAAAAAAAATAAATAAATAAAAGTCAGCTCACCAGATGGAGACACAGACTACATTGATATTGTAGCTGGTGTGCTGCAAGGAGATACATTAGCTCTAAACCTGTTTATCATCTACCGAGACAACGCACTTCGAACGTCTATAGATTTAATGAAAGAAAACAGCTTCACGTGGGCAAAAAAAAAAAAAAAAAAAGAAGCTGATGATACCTCTTCACAAACTATTTTGGATGTGGACGACACCGATGACATAGCGCGTCTGGCAAATACACCCGACCAAGCCGAATCTCTTCTACATAGTCTTGAACGGGCAGCAGGTGGCATATGCCCCCGTGTGAAAGTAGACAAAACAGAATACATACGCTTTAATGAAAGAGGCGACATCTCCACACTAAATGGCGGTCCACTAAAACTAACAGACAACTTCACCTTTCAAGGGAGCAGCTTCTCAGCAACCCAAAATTACATGAATACGCGACTAACGAAGTCAGGGTCAGCTTTATATAGGCTATTATTTTATGGAAGTCAGACCTGAACGATGAAATAAAACGCAGTTTTTTTTCCAAACAGCGGCCGTGTCGATATTGTTATATGGATGCACCATGAGGACGCTAACTAAGCGTATGGAGGAAACAGCAACTGTATGCCCACCTACACCCATCACGAAATCCATCCAAGTTAGAAGAACCAGGCATGCGGAAAACTGCTGAAGAAGTAAGGGCGAACTCGTAAGCGATATACTCCCGTTGTTCTCCTCAAATGATTGAGCAAAGCTAAAACCTATCTACAGCAACTCTGTGTCGATACAGGATGTAACCTGGAAGATATGCAGGGAGCGATGAACGATAGAGACGGGTGGCGAGAAATGGTCAGGGAAATCCGTGCAAGCAGTATGACATGGTAATGATGATATACCGAAATTCAAACCATTTTTAAAAAGTGCAAATATCCGAGTTGATGGATAATCATCAGTGGTGTCGATATGAATAGAATGATACACTGCAGAAACTACGCCGACAAATAGAGATCAATATCAGAAGATCCATCAACTTCAGTCTCTTGAATAAGTAGTGAACATATTTCTGCAGGCGAATCATCAACTGCAGAGACTCCTCACAAGAGTTAAAACCAATTTCTGATGACGCGAAATCAACTGCAGAGACCTCTGCAACTAATGATATGCAACTTCTTAAGCCTTACAATTAACTGCCGAGACACACACAGTTGTAAGCAACTTTTTAAGTCCTACAACCAAGATGCAAAGACAACCTCCTCTCAAGAAGATACCGATATCTGAAGCCTTATAAACAACTATTGACCCCTCTCACAAAAGTTGTGAGCAACTTTGGAAGACCTGCACATGCACTTATCTATAGTTCTGACCAACTTTTACATTTTACAAAGCCATGATATGGCTACGCGAAATGGACATAGAATGTTCATATATATATATATATATATATATATATATATATATATATATAACATAGGAATCTCGAAACACGAAAAACACTTACGACTTCTTAGTTAAGGTACGAAACTTTTTTATTACTTTTGAGTTTAAAGGTTCTTCGACATAAGGAGAGAGATACACATTCTTTCTATTCTGGCTTTTTCATCTGTCCCCCATCTCGTGCGACACCTTCCCAAGGCCTCTGCGAGCAAGCAAAAGCCAGCCGTCTTCTCCCGAAGCAGGACTCAACTCAACTGACTTTTTCAAATCTCCCAAAATCCTCCACGCGCTTCCGGTGCGCGAGGTCATTCGCACTCTATAGCCCCGTTTCCCATCTGGGCAATTGTGACATCTCTGAGTGATACATCCACTCCGTGCGCGCACGCGTTAACACCTGCGTTAATGTTGCACCTAAGTAACCAATGCACTGAGCCGAAAGGTGCTCAACCTAACTAAATCCAAAGGCATAAACCGAAATCCCTCAGCCATTATATTACATACAGCCTTTCAATCAACACTCAGAGACTCCTCCTCGTAAGTCGGGAGGTGTTTCCGTTGTGTAATGGCTGAAGCAGTCGACTAAATAATTGTAGTGAGCTAGTTCTAACTCGAGTTGCACTATTACGTTCCCTTTCGGATTAATACCTTTGGGAAATATATGACCCCCCCTTATCCTCCCTGCTATGGGTTAAATAGTACCACAAGTGTTCTTCTAGGAGAATGACTTTGACATTAAATAACCCACAATGGTTTATATCCCATTAAAGAAAGAAACCAAACCAAACCCATCCTCCTATCAAATAGTAACTGATATTTGTTGTCTTACAATCAAATGCTCAGCCTCCTTACACAAGTTGTGACAAACTTCTGAAAACGAGCAATTATCTACATAGATCCACCCACAGTTGGTGATCAACTTCTGAAGCCTGGCAATTAATTGGAGACACTCCTTCCGCAAGGTGTGACTAACTCCCGAAGGCGAGCAATCAACTATAAAAACTCATCAAACATGTAAAAATATTATGTAGACGTGCAATCAAGTGCAGAGACTTAAACAAAAAAAAATTGCACTTTATTAAGCCTTGCAAATAATTACGGGACATTTTCGACGGGCACAATATTAGTATGCTTATAAAGATCTACTTCTTTTTTTTTATTCCTTATGGCAAACAAATGCTAGCTCTCTGATTACGTTGGGATCCGATCACCTCGCGTAATAAAGATTAAGAACGTTTTGACACGATGCCAAATTCTTGGAAATCGGTTATGATTACATGGTTTGTACTTACTCGTTCAGTTAAGTTTACACTGTTCTTAATACTATTCAGCATATATATATATATATATATATATATATATATATATATATATATATAATCAATGCTCTAGTTTGAGTCATAATTGCTTGAGATGGTTTTCTAATTTCCAAGTGTGTATATTTATCGTGCAGCCAGCTTAGAATTTTCTACTATTTTATTAAGGAAAATAAGATTGTTAATTGAATTTTTAATTAACGGAATTTGCGAGGACATTATTCCTTTACTGAAACCGCTTAGAACATAACTGAGCTTTCTTGGAAGTTTCGACTAATTTCTATTCCAGTGTTAATATCCTTTACCATTTCTAAAGTTGATGCACTTATAAACCATTCATTATTTCAAATTAATCGAATTCATACTCACTAAGTGCAGGTTCAGGAATTATTTATTTTCACAAAAGATTCAAAGGAAAAGTATGCCAAATATGATTCAATGGCAAATCATAATGAAACACTCGACAAGTTATTATTTCCAGCCTGATATATACTTTCGTTGATATGCTGAAAAGTGTTGCTTGGTTGTAAATATCTCAGCCGTAATATCGAAGTAATTTTCAATGCTTTCCTTTTTTATTTTAAAATTAGCTTTATTCATATATACGCATGAATGTGTGTGTAGCAGGATGAACGGAAGAAAGGTAAACTAGTTGGAAAAAATCAGAACTTTTTGTAGATGCATTGTTTGTTTCCAATTCCTAAGTCACTTGGTTAGAACTCTTTTTAATAAAAATTCGTAGAACAGATTTGGGGATTGTCATACAAACAACAATAATAAACCGTCAGGACTTAGGAATGGAATCTGGTATTGAAAAATGCGCCATGCTAATAACGAAGAGTGGAAAAAACAAAACAAATAACAGATGGAATAGAACAACCAAATCAAGGAAGAATCAGAAAGATTGGATAAAGTAATACTAGAACAGCAAGTACTTGAGAATTCTGGAAGTGGTCACTATCAAACAAATCGAGATGAAAGAAAATAAAAAGAAAAGATAACCTCAGACACACGAGAAAGCTTTTCAAAAGCAAAATCTGTAGTAGAAATTTCATCAGTGATAAACACTTGGGTTGTCACCCTTGTGAGATGCTGGGAACTATTCTTAAAATGGGGCGGTAGACAAGAAAGATGATGACGATACACAGGTTTTGGCATCCGAGAGATGACAGAGACTGAATATGTGTGTCAAAAAAAAGAAAGATTAAGAAGACTCACCAGCGTTGAAGATATAATGGATGCATCAAATACTAAGAATCTGAGACTACATTAAAAACATCAAAGAAAGTCTAATTACTGAGTTCAGTGACAGCAGTGACGATATAAAGACAACCCGAATAGCAATACCTAAGAAACAGAAATAGGAAGAAAAATACACTCTATGACTATTTCAAGCGACAAATAGGCAAAATGTCCTATGATAATACCTGAACATTGCTTCAGAAGAGGAATCTTAACAGAGAAAATGATTTTTTAAAATAGCAGCACAAAACAACGCCATTTATATTAAAGCCAAAATAGAAACGAAAAAGAATACCAAGTGTAGGTTATATCGTGATAGAGACGAAACAATTAATCACATATTAAGCGAATGTTGCTAGTTAGCCCAAAAACGTATAAAACGTGACCTGATAGGTGGAGAAGGTGATCCAGTGGAAATTTTGCAAGAAATAGAAATATGACCATTTGAAAAATGGTACATGCACAAACAAGAATCTACCCTGGAAAATAAGCCACATGAAATTCTATGGAATTTTGGAATACAAAAAGATCGCTGAATCCCGGTCAGAAAACTAGACAGGGTGATGATAAACAAAATCTGATCTTGTTGTATTGTGGACTTCACAAAATAGTGAAAATCAAAGAATGACCTTGCCGAAATCAAAGAACTCTGAGGAATGTGAGAATGATGATGATACCTATTTTTAATGAAGCCGCTTGTAATGATCGATAAAGGATTAGACAGGATGCTGTAAGAGCTAGAAGGTGGATGACAAATCGAAACCATCCAAACTACAGCATTGTTAAGATCGGTCAGAATACTAAGAAGAGTCCAAGAAACTTCAGGAGACTTGCAGTCACTCAGACTCCAGAGAAATTTTACGTAATGCTGATGTGAGGAAATCACAAAGAGTATTATAGTAATAATAATAATAATAATAATAATAATAATAATAATAATAATAATAATAATAAATGTGAAAAGAAGGTAAGTACCTGGACCTTGCGTGGGATTTGAAAAAACTATCGAGCGTGAAGGTGGCAATTATACCAATTGTGATTGGTATTTTGGTACAGTAAGTAAAGGATTATTAAAGGGACTGGAGGTCTTGGAAGTTGGCGGACAAGAGGAGACCATCAAAACTACTGCATTATTGAGAACAGCCAGTATACTGAGAAGAGTGCTGGAGACTTGAGGAGATTTGCTACCACTCAAACTCCAGTGAAAGACCGCCAGCTAACGCTGATATGAAAAACTCAAATGAGTTAATAATAATAATAATAATAATAATAATAATAATAATAATAATAATGATAATAATAATAAAGCCCTTGGAACGATCTCCGAAGAACTGAAAAAGAGTTTGTGTACCTATTGATCAAAGTAATAATTGATTAATTTGGTTTTATTCGGTTCCTGTGTTTAATGACATACCAATCTTTGCGTTATTCGATATCAAAGCCATCGTTCTACAAGAACAATAGTGGTTCTACTTAACCGATTGCGGGGAGAATAAATGGTTTATACCTTTCACAAGAATGTTAGTTAAAAAATGAATGTGATAGCGCGATCAGTGTTCGAACTCAATTATATGATGAGAAAGTGTAGAATTGTTAGCTATCACGCCGTGGGGAAATCTGCTGAATACTAAGAAGTTTAACGGTCATCTTGCAAATCTTTCTGTCTCTCAGACTTCAATGAACATCCTCCAATTAAAATCGTGGTAAAAACTAACAAGGAATTAAAATGTTGTATTTAAATTTCTTCGTAGAAGATGCTTTTGTGGAAATTGTTATATATATATATATATATATATATATATATATATATATATATATATATATATATATATATATATATATATATATTCATTATGCCTGTTAATATTTGAGAAAGGTAGAAAATACAAAAAAAATTAAAATTAAATGCTTTGCCTTACGGAAAACCTAATCAAACATTCAATTTTATTTCATAAAAACAAATTGTAGATGTAACAAAAGGAGGAGCAGCTACCCGATTTTTATTTAGTTATGTATTGGATTCATTTTTATTTATGCTCCTTGTCATTTATTTTATGTCACACACACACACACACACACACACACATATATATATATATATATATATGTATATATATGTATATATATTGAGAAAATGAGATAGATAGATAGATAGATAGATAGATAGATAGATAGATAGATAGATAGATAGATAGAAAGAGAGAGAGTGAGAGAAAGAGATCCTGTGACGGTTAAGTTATCTATAAATAAGATGAATAAAATGAAAAAAAATCTTAAAACAAAGTTAAACACTGAACACGGCATGCTTCTTTCTTCTTTGACCCTGGTTGACTTTTTTTGACTTTTTAAAATTTTTTTTTCTAAATACAATTTCATTCCTGATAAATTTATCCTTGCAGGAAAATATGAAACAATTCAGTATTGTCTTTCTTTTTGAATAACGTTAGGTTTTCTTCCAAAGCTTTCCCACCTAAAATACGTTCACACCGAACATTGATTATTCATAACAGTTAAATCTGAACTCGAAATTTCTAATGACGGTCTTTCTTTACCGTATTTTTAACTGCTGTCAGCTGAAAATAGGAGTGGCCTTTGATAATCTAATTTATGTTTAGCCTTCGGTTTCTTTGTTTAATGGCATATCAACCTTTGTTGTTTATTTAATACCAAAGCCATCCTTCTGGAAGAACAGTAGTAATTCTATTTAACCCATAGCTGGGAGGATAAGGGGCTAATACCTTTCCCAAGTGTATTTGCCCGAAAGTGAACGTAATAGCGCAACTGGAGTTCGAAATCGTTTATTACGATTCTGCAGTCCAGAGCTTTAACCATTACCCCACGAGGACACCCCTTAATCTATGTTTAGTAGAATCAATTGATTTGTAGAACAATAAAAAAACACTAGGTCCATATTCTCTACAAATACTTACCACCCAAAGCAAAATTCATGGTATTATCGTACTTAAGGAATTTGACTTTTTAAAAATTCTTCTTAGAAGTAAATAAACGAAATAAAGATAAAATGCAATTTTTTTTTTTTTTTTTTGCTTTAATACCTGAAAATTCTGCCTTGATAAAATATTCTTTGAATTAACTAGAATATATTTTTCAAATTACAGTTAAATTATTTTACAAGCCATGCAGACAAAATATTATATGATAACTAAATATTGAGGAATAAATACGTAAATCGATCCTTTCTCTTATTTCTATTGACAGTTCTTTTGTTGCAGCCATGTTTCCGTTCAATTAGGCATGCCCAGACGCAAGAAGTGTCTTTAAACTATAGACCGATTTGCATATGTCGGTTTCAGCTGCTATTCGTTTTAGGAATGCAAATGTGAAGAAAAAATGGAATCATCTTGCAATTTACCTTCTTAAAACAAATATCAGCACAAGCCTTGATATGAAAATCGGTCTGTAGTTAAAAAAAAAACAACAAAAAAACAGTTATTCATATATTATATTTTTGATACTAGTGTACAATATGACCAGGAATATATTTCCCTTTATATAATGTGGTCACTGAATCCAAATTTAATATATATCTTTCATGAAACCCACTTAATATCACTGGAAATTTAAAAACACCTCTGATTAAAGTCCCAGTTATATCAAAAGTTTCAATTGTTTGTCACTTGGCGAAGAAAAAGGGGGATCATATTAATATAACCGTTAACCATTTTCCTAAAAGTTAGACAAAAAGGAAACGAAAATAACGATAGGAAAAAAAGATACAATAATTTTGCTTTTCAGTCATCCCCACCAGCTACCTCATTCTCCGTACGCTCATCTCTCGACTTCCTTCTTACACTCACAACCCCTACCCTTGACTGCTTAATTTTTGTTGCGTTTATGATCGTTTCTAAAGAATTTGTCAACTACAGTCTTAAATTAGCGCGAAGAGTCTACTTTTACGTGTTGTTTAAATTTAAATCTGTTCTCACAGTAAAAATATTTTTTAAAAAATATTCGTATAGATTCAACGTTTGAATTAAAGGCGAAGTTGATATTTGTTTTGAATTTGCTATTTTAGTGTAGATAGATTGCTTTATAAGCAAATATTACTGGTCTTTTTTTACACTCAATAATTTGGCTACGACCAAATCTGATCCGGATTGATTAATTTATCGATTTCAACATGTCAATCTCTCAGGGGTTATTTTATGTCAAGAAGAGAATTGCATATATTGTGTTGTATTGTTTTTTTAGGAAATTATTTTTATTTTAATATATCGTTTTAACGATTTGTCAAAAATCCTCTGGGATAACTTTTTGGTAATTACTTTGTATGGTACAGATAATGTTTTCGTTAAAAATTTTCGGTAAAAATTCTATTTCTCTGAAGAAGCACACAATTCTATCCATGTCAACATCCTTAAATAGATCCTTCATATTATCTCCTTTGCACAAAAATCTTGTGCCATGAGATCTAAATCTCCGTATTCTATGAGATAGTTCTTAGCAGTTTCATGTGTTTGAGGTGCTATACCCTGGTGGTGTTCCACTTATTTGATTGCAAAGGCGCGTTAAAGCCTTGTGGGATCAATGCTCATTCAGGATATAGTGAATTATTCCTTTCTTAATTTTCTGAATGCTGGTTTTCATTCTCCTATTTTGGGTTTCATTAGGAAGAGTTCATTGTGTAAATTCTGATCCGTAATGTTGATGAAAATGTTGTTGCATTTCATCAGCAAATTTATTAAATGTAGGATTTGTAAGATACTGTTAGCAAGCTAGGTTAGACAAGCAAACCTACACGAGTGAGTTCGAGTCTCATTGGGTGCCCCATTCATTCGGCCTTGTGCCATATCGAAGCAAAGAACTTCGTAAATTACTACTCTACTTCAAAAGCATGTGAACAAAAAAATCTGACAGGACTCTTTCCGACTTAATGTGTATTTGTACATCTGGTATATGTTGTGTTGATTGATACCCACAAAAGTTGCGGTAGACAAAGATGACCTGATATCGTGTTCATTGAAAAATCAAACACGTGGTTAAACACAGAAAAATCAAACACGTGGTTTAGCACATAGAAGAGTCAACCACGAGGTTGAACACCTGGAAAAGTCAAACACGTGATTGAAGAAATAATACCACACTTGCTATTAGAGTCCTTCAGCCTTCTTCTACACCCGTCTTTAATCAGCAGGATGTGAGTGGTAATTTGGAGTCAATGAAAGAATTGTAAGTGCTTTGTTAAATCGTGGCCCACTCTGAAAGAAGGGGTGGAGACGTGGTTGCAAGTTACAAAATGTAAGGTCCTTATATGTCTTCTGTCAATTATTTACTGATTCTCTAGCCCTTTTAAAAATATTCATCTTTCTTTGAGAGTTTGTCGCACCTACCGCAGGAGTCTTCGTGGTTGACCATTCGATATAAGTCACCTGTTTACATTATGGTTGGAAGGTTGCTATTATATAACATTTGGCGTTATATATAGTTATATAAATAAGTAGATCATTATTATTTTCATTTCCTGTTACTCTTCACCTAGCCTTGTGTCAAACTTAGCTACGCTTTGTAAATTTCAGTGTTACGAGTTTTATTTATCATTTCGCATGTTTAACAAAAATTATTAGCAAAATTAAAAAGGCTATTGAGTTATATTATGTAATATCAAGCAAGAAAATTTGTGGACCATTTTTCGCGCTTCACACGAAAAACAGATACACAAACACTAATTATTAATGCTCCCTCTACTTATAAATTTCTGTGTGAGCAAGGAAATTGCTTTTTAGTCCGAATTAATCTAATATCCGTTTAAACATTGTACCGGAAATTCGCTGAATTACCGAAAATAAAATAAAGATAAAACATGTCCTTTTTTTTTTTCAAAAAAAAGGTATGCTAATTTTACGAACTCAATTAAATAGTAAAAGAATGACCTTAGGTTCCTTCAGTATTTTAGCAGAAATTGTTCAATATAATTACCTTCAAAGAAATAACTATAACAGAAAATTCTCTACTTTGAATTCAGGAAGACGTCAAAAAATCAATCAAACTTTTACACTTTTGAAGAGTTCATTCATTTTCTTAATTGTGCCATTATTTTTTGCCATGTTTATCTATTTTGCCGTGTGATCTTCTTTCAAAGTTTCCAAAGGTTTTCATTAGCTTTTATATAAAATGTGTTTCATGAAGGATTTGACCCAAGGGATTAGAAAGAAGAAATGCACGCAATGAAATTTTATGTTACAAAATTATTTTTGAACCTGGGCTGTACAGAGACAACGGCATTTTGTTGTTGAGATAATTGTATCTTATGTTGCATGATGTCCGTCAATTCCTGTGTGATGGGAGCTATGTTGTTTTCTAACGAGGAATGTTTCTTGTTGAGATTTATTTTGAAATTACATCATTACTTTTGAAATGTATAGTATTTCGAAAAAAAACACACCTTTGAAGAATTTAAGGCTACTATTGAAATGGAGATTTTAGACGTAAGTGAAGAAACATTTCGAAAGTTGTTAGCAAATTTAATTATGCGGATACGAATACGGTCAATCTTTTATTAGAAACGTTCTTGTTTCCTTACAAGGGAGCGTATATAAGGACTGAGCATGTTTACAAACACTCCTTAGAATTTTCTTTGAAGGTACCAGTAGTTTTGGTGATTTTATGTTCAATGTTCAGAAGAATAAGACTCGGTTTCTCTTGGTTTCGTAAATGCTGGTTGATTGGGTGATAGAAGCATTTTAACTGTATATCAATGAATGAAGTTCTATGTATATATTTATATTTTTTGTGTATTTTTTTCAGAGTTATTTTTATAATAATTAAATAATTAGCAAACAGATCTATTTAACTAAAAGATGTAACCCTGGCAGTTAGTACCACTCCTAGCCAGAGTGGACCTAAGAATAATGCAAACGAAGAGTGCTTGACACTCCCAAGAGTTTCAGACCAATATCCTCACCATCAGAAGCAGTTTAGTATCATACACAGGATACACATTTCTGAAGGGGTCTTATCCGTCTCTAATGAGATAAAGTCAGCTAAATCTAAGTCTTGCAAACAGGGTGCGAGAGAAACTGGCAGCTTGTGTTGTCTCTGAAAATTTCCATATGTATTTGTAGCGGATATCTGTGTTAATGATTGAATAAAACACCGACTTACAAATTTATAAACTTTCTTTCTTTACCGAGTGTGAGAAGTTTCTTAAAAAAGAAGTTAGAAAAAATTTCTTGTAAAAAAGATTATATTAATCACATCGTTA
Organism: Sepioteuthis lessoniana; assembly: GCA_963585895.1. Lineage (NCBI taxonomy): Eukaryota > Metazoa > Mollusca > Cephalopoda > Myopsida > Loliginidae > Sepioteuthis > Sepioteuthis lessoniana. The sequence goes on along the minus strand of OY757906.1, from coordinate 42,626,265 downwards.
ATATTCTCCAAATATTTACGTTACGAGAAAGAAAAAAAATCATGCATTCATAGTTACTGTTACATAGTTACAAGAAATAAGTCATATGTAATGGCAGTAACTGAAATTTTCATCAATCTTCATCAATTAAAGAATCAAAAATGTAATGCGTTTATAATGTTTTACACACAGCCACAATCAATAGATTAGTAGTGAAAGTTGGCATTTCATCTTGAACTAAAGAAATACAGACATAGAATCAAATATATTAATTGTTATAAACTGCTTCTGATAGAATATTTCTTCATCAACGCCAATGATTTTATTGTTGATGCAAAAAACATAGAAAGAAATTAAAAAATCACATTGGACAATATTACAACGATAACCAAAACGCATAAAGATAAAGAAGTAAAACGTTTCCAAAAAATTATCACGTATGTCTTTGACATTAAACTAACCAATCCTCAATAGACAATTTTGGAAGAGACGAGTTGCCTACTAAGTTTTCAAATAAATATTTGCCCTGGTAAAGTTGATCTGAAACATGCCGATAAACGCTGAGCAATTTCCTCTCACGTGTAGGCCTATGTGTCAGGTGGTCACGATACACATGTATCACGAAACAATGTATCAACACATTTGAAAATACTAAGAAAAATTCTTTTAAAAAAACAAACCATGACATAATTTTGAAACTTGTGCAGACTAAGAAAAATGCATATAATTATAAAGATATTTCGTTGTTAAACTTAATATTGTTATAAATCTCACCCCTCTCTCTCTCTCTCTCTCTCTCTTCTTCTTCTTCTTCTTCTTCTTCTTCTTCTTCTTCTTCTTCTCTTTTTATATAGATATTTATATATTGTGAACATTTTTTTAAAATGATTTTAAAATTAGATAAAGTGCTCAGCGCCGGCCTGCTGAACAAGCTAAAAAGAGTGCTACTTATCCGCCCGCTGGATACCACATTCAGTTTCATATAACTATGAAAAGGTAAAATTCGTTATATATATATATATATATATATATATATATATATATATATATATATATATATATATATATATATATATATATATATATGTGTGTGTGTGTGTGTGTATTGTTCCGCGGAAAACACTCTTTTAAGGGATTAAGTAGTTCCGATTTAGCGCAAGCCTAACGATTACTTATTGCCAGAAGCTGTAGTTGCTGGTGACTAAAGAAGACAATTCGTTTCTTCTTATATATACATATTCCCCTCCCACCTTGTCAAGGCAACATTTTTTATATCACCCCTTTTTACTTAGGTTTTGTTTATATTTTGACTTTAAAACCTTCTCTGATTGTATCACTTGACAAATCACTGGACGAAAGAGCTCTAGAGTCATCTACAATAAAATAATTCATACTTATTTTTTTTCCTCTTATTTCCATCTCCTTGTAATTTCTCATGATACCACTAAGTATTTTCTATACAAATTTGCATGTATCATATATATATATATATATATTATATATATATATATATATATTATATATATATATTCTTGTAAACGTGTTGTCTTCGCAGACATGGCACTCAGTGTCTACCCGGATTAAAATTATACATTTTAATTATTAATTAAAAAACCTAATACATTTCCAATTAGTTATAAATATGTAATTTAATTCAATAGACAAATTATTTTCATCTAAAAGAGTTATTCATCTTCCGCGCTATTCAACATCTGTACGTACAACACATGTCAGACAAGCAACGTTTTACTGAATCTTGACGCCAGATATATGGAACATGGGTACTTACCACAAACCAGAGCAGTTAAAAGTGATAATAACAGCCTTACATATGTCTCTCTTACTCAGAGGAGATAACTGCGTTGATATAGATTCAAATAACCTTTTTCTTCTAATTATTTTTTCTTTCTTCAAATATAAAACTAAAGTTAAATTTTGATAAAATATTATCTTACCTAACCCTGGAATTATCTATATTTGTACGCAAATTATTTGAACTATATCATTCAAATATTGTTGATATATATATATATATATATATATATATATATATATATATATATATATATATATATATATATATATACATTGTTACGCATCTTCGTTTCAGCGATATGTATGTATATGGATGGACGACAGCGAAGGTATAAGATGAATTGGAATGCTTATAGCTTTTCTCTTTCTGAGTTGCAGAGGGACACCGGACATGGGGGCATAAGAAACAACAAGTGTAAAAGCAGAAGAGGGAAGTGATGAGTTTAAATGGTCTGTGAAGTTTTAAAGTTATTCTTTTTTTCTTTTCTATTTTAGCTAGCTCGTGACCAAATTTGGGTGCTAAAAGTTAAAAGGATAGTCTGTTGGAGTTTAGACAATGAATTAATATGTCACTTTGGCACCACTCTAGCAACTTTATTAAAAACAGAATTGAGTCTCATTAGGTACCACATTCATACGGCCTTGTACCATATTAAAACAAAAAGCTTAACAGATTACTCTCTTTCACATCAATGCTTACATATTAAATTCTCGTTTAAAAGATCATTCATTTGTCTTTTGCTCAATGTCTTGTTTCGATCTGTTCATCTATGCCCCGATCATTCATTAAATTTGGAATAACCAGGAAGATTATTAGCCCGAGCAAATGATACGTTTATCATGCATTAAAATACGTCTTTAAATTGTGTTGGAACATCAGCCATAACAATAGATAGATAGATAGATAGATAGAGAGAGAGAGAGAGAGAGAGAGAGAGATTTATATCACTGGCAGCGAATACAGAAACCATTAGTCCAAAATTTGGTTATGTGTTCATCAGAATGTATCACAACGGAAAGAACCGAATTATATAAACCCATCGGCAGAGAACGGAAATGATTGGAAGTACAGTCTTATAAGCACGCAATCCTCGAGGCCATGAGACTATTTACAAAGATGACCTAGTAAAATAAATTCTAATCTTATCAAAGCGTTGTTCTAAAAAAACATCAGATGTTTTTAAATGCCGGTACGTAATTATTTAACTGTGTTAGATTGATTTTTCCTAATTCGATTTCAAATTTGAAAGTTCAGCATTCGAAATCTATTTTTAAAACAGAACTCACATTTAGAAAATAATCAAAACAAATTTCATTGAAGGCGTCTTTTTTTTTTCAAGTACAAATTTTATTCAAATTCAACAAATTTTGCCAGTTGAACTCAATTCTCTTGAAAATGAAATTAAAAGAAAAAAACCTTTTAAAAATTCATATCAATACATGTGTGTCTACACTCTTAACCACAGATAGACTGACATGAATTATAAATTCCAAAAATCAATTTTTGAAATGATAATTAAATCTCCTTTTGTGATGAGTGTGATAGTTCATGCACCCATATGTATATATCTAAATTCTGGTAATGAAATTATGTACATGTGCCAAATAACATACATACATACATACATACATACATACATACATACATACATACATCTCCCACTTACAAGAAGCCGGAAATGCACACATGCATACACGTACATAGAGGCATAGTATATGAACTGACATATTTATTTTCTGTGTTACGAGTTTTTCTCGCTAATCATTGGTTGCCAAAGATCAAGAACCTTGGTCGGTTTTTCAATTTTATTCAATCAAAACATTTCACGAACCATTGCTTGAATATTATTAAAAACACGTCTCAATCAGAAATTATTTGAACTTGATGAACACAGTGGATCAGTAAGCATTCGTAGCATAAGTTTAATCGGATTATCATATTGGAAGAAAACAAATTTGTTTTTACATTCTGTCCGTGAGTTTCATCTAAAATTCAAAATTCAAACTGAAATTCTCTGGACGTTATTCGTTCAATCTTTATAGCCAGAAGGGACAAAGCCTGGTCAAAAATCAAACTAAATCGTTTTCTGGAAGTGAGCATATATTTTTTCATATGACTTAAACTGGCGGCAGTTTAATTTCATTAAAAAAAACCTGGGGACACTGAAAGGAAATTACTATTTTAAACCAGCCAAAGTATTCAGAAAATATGTTTTTGTAATGTCAACTTACAAATAGATTTAATCCTATTTAACAACCTCTCCGATCGGGCAGGATATGACACAAGGTCGATTTTTAAGCGGAGTTTAACAGGTTTGAATTCAGAGTTTTCCTTCTCCTAGACTAGTTGCCTCACCAAGTCTGAAGAACCTAGTCTGTGCTAATATTTACCCATAGCTGGAGGGAGAATAATTGGATTCATACCTTTCCCAAGGGTATTTGTGCTATGTGAAATGCATTCAGTCTCATCCAGGATTTGAACTCGTGTCGCTGTGTCCAATTCTTATGACGATAACCATTACACCACGGGCACCTACAAATACGTTTAATAAATGTTGCATCTATTGATGAGGATTTTATGTCAGTGGTGTCTATATTTATCTTCTCTTACAATATTTTATCCTGGAAAGTGGGGCAGCCCATTTATGATCGGACTCATCAACAACACCTATCTCGTGTAGCAAAGTAACTTTTACACCATTTGAGTAAATTATCGATTCAAAGAGTGGGGGATATAATTACGTAGACTTAGACTTTAAAAGAATTAAATCGCGTCCTATTGTTTTTCGATAAATATTTTACAATTCAATCCTGTCTGGTAAAATGAATCCAAAACCATTCCTGATAGAAAAATCGTACATTTTTTGAAACATAAACCAGAGGGGATTTTCGCAACGTTTAAAGATCAAAGAACTATTGCTAAATAGGAATCCTTACTTAAAAGTATATATTTAAATATATATTACATTTTTATTTTGAATAACAAGTTGTTGTATGCTGTTAAATAAATAAAACAAACTAAACAATAATCACAGATTTTTCTTGCTATGTTGGTCGCGGAAGAAAACGAGTATTTTTATTTTTGGTGGGGTAGTAAGTTTTGTTCCATTTTTTATGACGAGGTCGGTATTATTCATTGATATTTGCATATGTTCGTGATAACCCTTTTGGTTGGAGGGTATGTTTACAGAATATCCAGTAATGTTTCGTGTAATTCATGTGGTATGTTAAGTTACTGTTGTGTATTATTCATATCACACAACGTAGAACGCAAAAACCTTTTTATTTTAGAAATATGTTGTAAATGATGCAAGAAACTATACTGACCGTCTATTTAACGCCACACTATCAGTTAAGAAATAAAACATTTTTAGCAGGCATTTCTTTTTACGTTTTTTTAAGTTTCTATGGCAGCAAAGTAATTTGGTAAAATAATGCAACTTTGACGAACAAGGACAGAAAATCAAATATCCCGAACGAAATTTTTTAGTTACATTTGCCCTGAATAAGGTCAAATGTCAACGTAATTTATGCAAATGACTTTATGTTGATATATATATATATATATATATATATATATATATATATATATATATATATATAAATTGTATGTGTGTGTGGATATATTTAAATATACATTCACATACACATAGATCAGTGCTTGTATGTATATATATGTACATTTACATAGTTATATATGTCTGTATGTGTATATATACATAAATATGCATATTTATGTATGTGTAGATATACATTTATATGTCTGTATGTTTATATGTATATGAATATATATGTGCATGTATCTGGGTGTATATATACGTATAAATGCATTCTCTCTCTCTCTCTCTCTCTCTATATATATATATATATATATATATATATATATATATATATATATATATATATAGACAGAGAGAGGAGTGAAATAAATATTCGTACAATTTTATCATTTTTTTAAACTTTCAAACATAGCCTGAAAAAAATTTTTATATACATTTCTTGTATAAGGATATATTCTACTAATATGTGTATAAACGCTTAGGTTAGAATTAATTTTACCTATATGAATACCATTTATTTATTTTCATGAGTGAACAAATAATCGTAGAGTTCAAACAATAACGCATAATCTTCATTTAATACTTTGTAGAATATTCTTTATTCACTTCAACAGCCATTTATATTCCCGTAGTTCTCAATTAATTTCTTGCAATAATTAGTAGGTATTTTGTACCATTCTTCCAGGAATATTGTCTTCAGAATTTTGATGTTTGCTGGCGCTTTTTTTTTCAGATTTGTATTTTCTAAAATCTCAACAGGTTCTCAATTGGATTCAAATCCGGGGACTGACTTGGCCATTGCAAAACATAAACATTATCTGCAGGACATCGTTTCTTCGTAGATTTATTAGTACACTTGGAATCATTAACCTGCTGGAGAAATGAATAAGACGATAGCTCCAGACTCTCAACATGAGACATCTAATTTTCTTGCAAGACCTATTTATATATTCGGCCATTTATTTTACCGTCTATTACTGATATTTTGCCCACACATTTTGTTGAAAAACACCCCAAAATGATTACTCCTACAAATTTGACTGTTGGTACCGTGTTCTTTAGTGAGTAGGCTTCGCCATCTTTTTTCCACGCATGATTTCGGTAATTAAGATCAAACAACTCAAATTTAGTTTCATCTGCCCATAATACTCTTTTCCAAAACGAATTTTCCTTTTTCTTATACTGTTTTATGAATTTCAACCTTGCATTTCTATGCCGTTTCAGTAGGAAAGGAGTTTTCTTTAGTGTCCGTGACTTAAGACCATTTCCGAACATTTCATTACTTATTGTTCGTTTGGTTACATTATATCCCGATGGACGCATATCACCCCGCAGCTCTTCACGCGTAACCATTGGGTTTTGGTTAAACAGGCGTCCCTAATTTTCTTGATAATCTAAGAAAAATCTTAATTCGATCAACTGTACTTTTTTTGTTCTCAACTCTGTTACGTCTTTTAAAACATGCAATGAATGAACTTATCGTAATAAAAAAAAATTCAGGTTGCTTGTGATATTTCTATAACACTTTTCAACCTTACAATGCTAACAATCTGTGTTTTTTTTTAATTACTCAATTCTTTATCTCTTGCCATGATTAGAACCTTCTCGTATGACAAGCAATTTCAGAAAGTTACGATTACTTTTTTCACTGATGAATAGGAATTAATGGCATTAAGTTTTTGAAAATTAATTGTAATCTAAGTTTATGTACACATATTAGTAGAATATATCTTTATACAGTTAATATATATAACAAGTTTTTTCAGGCTATGTTTTAAAGTTAAAAAAATGAAAATTGTCATATGTACAAATATTTATTTCACTATATATATATATATATATATATATATATATATATATATATATATATATATATATATATATATTCTGGTTTGGTTTGTTTTGAAATGGTTTTCTTACGTAAAATATGTCACCCTTAATGGGATAATAATATTGCTATCTAATTCATCGTTGGACGTATTGGAATTATCTATATTCGTCTGCAAAGTATTTTAACTATATCATTCAAATGTTATATATATATATATATATATGTATATATATATATATATGTGTGGGGGGTGTGGGGGGTGTACAGAGAAATAGAGAAGGAGATAGAGAGAGACAGAAAGGGAGAATGAGCGAGAGACGGTGGGGAGAGAGAGAGAGAGAGAGACATCTATTGATGCCAAAACTTGAAGTAAAGAACAATATTATGGAAGTTTATTAGAAGATCTAATATTAGCTATAAACACAGAATACAAAAATTATAATGAAGGGGGAAAGAAGACTTTTCTGAATATTGAATGGGTTCCTAAACTGTTTTGCATGCTTAGCATCAACAAACGAAATAAGTTCTTCTAAAGGTTGGAAATGAAAGTCCCTTGTCCTTGATACGAATAGGAAATAAATGTTTATTACTGATGCAAAACATTGCAGCAAAAAGATTCTACTTTTCTTCATGAAGGATGAACCAAGTCATGTCAGCATGACATGAAGTAAAACTCTCGTTTATTGTAAGATGCATAGAACACCATTTCATTTAAGTATATCTATTATGCGAGTAAATTCAATGCAATTCAACAGCAACACGGCACGTACAATTATAACCGCAGATAAGCGAACAGTTATATCATAAGAACAGTGAATGGAAAAGACCGCTATAATTATGTTGAATGTCTAAATGCAGGTGCGTTACAGCAGAATGAAATAAAATAGAGAATTAAAAGAAAAGAACATAAAATTGTGCACCAAAGACTAAAGACAACAGAAATCTTACAAAAAGTCTCAATTCTGATACATAATTTGGAATAGTATATCCTGGGAGATTTCTGAACTTAAGAACTGAAATCTATGTATTAGGGAATCATAAAGTTAATGCAAACTGAAAATTAAGACCGACCGCGTAAAGCATGGAAAGGATTGAAGATGGCATATTAGACGCTTCTGCTGATCCAGCTATTATAAGAATAGATCAGTGGTTACCAGACTCTGACTTGCCACACACCGGTGCACCATAAGATATAGCTTTAAGGACTGGAGAAATTATCGGCAAAGGGCATAACTTGGATAGGGGAATCCACAAGGTGTTGTGGTTATCCTGCTGGTCTGTGACATCATAGTTAGCAATTTCAAAACCAATTCATGCCATAATGAATTTTTGGACTAATATTCTCGGAAAAAAAATATGAACCCCTTATCCCTTCAGCTATGGGGGAAATATTACCCACGACTATTCTTACCGGACATTGGTATGATGGTTAGAGTGTTTGCCGATGGCCAGGGTGACCTGGTTTAAATCCCAGGTTGAGTCATACTAAAGACTCAAAAAGTGGTACTTGATTCCTCCTTGATTAACACTATGCATTGTAAGGTATTAACGTTCAACTCCTTCTTTCAACAAGTTTCCATGAATAATTTTATGTAAACTTCCGATATGTGATGCGATACATGTTGGCTCTACTAAACGTTTCTGTGGTAATTTTGTATTTGTATGTCTACAGACTATCATCACTAAGAGGCTTATGACGGGGTATTAAACATAACCCAAAAAATTCAAATGAAATTATTTGATTTTAAATGAAGTGGAAGAATCTACTCCTTTATTCACTGATCGAGGGACTAAAAAGAATCATGGTTTACTGAGTGATACATTTCGAATTTCTTTTCAGTAATAGATATCTTCAGTAAATATTGTATAAGGAGATTTACAGTCGATTGATTCTTGACGGGAGTCATTTGACGACGTGGATGTGAATATTATGACTAATAACAAAAATAATAGCAAGTATTGACATGATTTTAGGAATGTTTATAATCATAAATTATAAGTTAAACTGCTGTAATAATTATTAGTGAGACATCAACTAGAGGAGAAAGTAAAAGAATGATTATTTTCAATCTAAAAAGAAAAGAATAAGTAAATTACAAGACAAGATTAGAACGCTCGGAGAAAAGGAAACCAACAAATATTTGGGCATCTTGGAGGCTGACATCATAAAACAAGTGGAGATGAAAGATAAAATTAAGAAAGAATATCTCAGAAAGACTAAAAAGCTACTCGAGACAAAACTATCTTGCAGAAACCTTATCAAAAGAATAAATATCTGGGCTGTACCCCTCGTTAGATATTACGGACACTTTGTGAAGTAGACCAGAGAAGAACTCAAGCAAATGAATCAAAGAACAAGGAAACTCACGACCATGCATCCTAGAGACGAAGTTGACAGACTGTATGTTTCAAGAAAGGAGGGTAGAGAGGATTTGCCAGCATTGAAGACAGTGAGTGTTGACGCATCCATACAACGACTCGAGGACTACATAGAAAAACACGAATGAGGACTGATTACAGCCATCAAAAATGATACTGACAATACAATGGACAACAGAATGACAATAACTAGGAAACAAAAATGGGAAGAAAAACAACCCTATAGGAGTTTTAAACGAGTAATAAACACCATGTCACATGAGAAAACATGGACCTGGCTTGGAAAAAAAAACTTTAATAGAGAAACGGAATCTCTCTCCAAATAGCAGCACAAAACAACGCCATAAGAACGAATCATATCAAAGCTAAAATAGATAAGACATAACAAAATAGTAAATGTAGGCTATGCGGAGACAGAGATGAAACCATCAATGACATAATACGCGAATGCAGCAAATTAGCACAGAAGCAATATAAGACAAGACACGACTGGGTGGGCAAGGTGATCCACTTGGAAATTTGCAAGAAATTTAAATTTGACCATACGAACAAATGGTATATGCACAACCCAGCATCTGTCCTAGCAAATAACACACATGAACTCCTATGGGACTTTGACAGACACCCTGAGCACATAATCTCGGTCAGAAGACCAGACCTAATAATAAGCAACAAAAAAAGAGAATTTGCAAAATTGTCGAGGTTGCTGTCTCAGCTGAACACAGACTAAAACTGAAAGAATGTGAAAAAAGGATAAGTACCACGACCTTGCTTGGGAATGGAAAACTATGGAACATGAAGGTGACACACATACAAATTATGATTGGTGTTTTGATTCAGTAACTAAATAATTATTAAAGGGACTGGGCGATTTGGAAGTTGGAAGACGAGAGGAAACCATCCAAACTACAGCATTATTGAGAAGAGCCAAAATACTGAGAAGAGTGCTGGAGACTTGAGGAGACCTGCAATCATTCATACTCCAGTCAAAGACCATCAGCTAACGGTGATGTGAAAAACTCTAATGAGTAAATAATAATGATAATAATAATTATAAAAATCTTGCAATAACTACAAAGGGTAATGTAACGTTACCTTCCTCACCCCTACATACTTTACATCACTCTTCTAATCATTTCCCTTCATGGCCGGTGATTAACTAGTGGTCCCGAGGGGGGGGGGTAACGCATATTTCTTGCCACCACAAGAATACGATCGAGGGGTCCAGAGAAAATAGAAGGACAAACGAACAAACACGAACAATGCTTGGGGTTAACTCAGAGCAGGAGAGTACGCAACACTACATTTCCGTTAGCATATATGGACTAACGCTAGCGTGGATTACTAGCGAAAATTTCACAAAGCAACTGGAATACCGACATCTTGACTCGATCTTCTTCGCTGGACCCTATCTTCTGTGTTGGCCTCACCGCTCCGGTGTCCGGTGTCGACTGCCCCTGTCCGTGGTTCCACGCCAACTGCCTCTCAGCTCCTTTCTCCAACCAACTCTCTTTCGTGTCCCCTTACCACTTCTGGATACGGCGAGTTTTCAGGTCCAAAAACCCTTTGTCTGGTTTCGCGCCAAAACAGACAAAGGAATCGTCTGCTTGGCGGGCCACCTATATAGTGTTATAGTAACCTTAAAGAGAAAAAAAAGAAAGCTATTTAGAGCAGTTAAAAGTAGTACAATTTGACAATGCTTAGGAAAATAACAAGTTTATAAGAGTTTAGGGATGATGCCCATCCTAAGCGAATGCTGAAAACTGTCATAACAGAAATACAAGTACATGCACCCACGAGTGGGAAAGGTGATCAAATTGGAATCGTGCTAAAATCAGAATGTTCGCCATACTATCAAATGGTATATGCAGAAACCAGAAGCCGTCTAAGAATATGAAACGTATTGGATTTTCTCGGAATTTGAGATGCAAACAAATTATTTAATAAGGTCAACAATTGCATACCTAGTTTAAATCGATAAGAAGAAAAGAATATCTCGCCAAGTGTTTTTCTCTTCCAGCGGACTACACTGAAAGTGAAAGCAGGCAAAAAGCTGGAGAAAAACCTGAATATTGCCATGGATGAGGAAAGGACATGATGAAGCTGTTGTGAAACTAATTACAGTTGGATTCCTTGCAACATTACGTAAAGGCGTTGAAAAGAGACAAGAGGAATTGGAGATCAGAGGAGGAATAGAGACAGTGCAGACCATTTCCCTATTGAAAACATTTAGAATACTTTTAAGGGACCTGGAAATACTTTTAAGGGCCCTAGGAAACTGAAATAAATAAGGGCCATGGAAATACATATAAGGGCCCTGGAAATACTTTTAAGGGCCCAAGGAAACTGAAATAAATAAGGGCCCTGGAAATACATATAAGGGCCCTGGAAATACTCATAAGGGCCCGGGGAAACTGAAATAAATAAGGGCCATGGAAATACTTACAAGGGCCCTGGAAATATTTATAAGGGCCCTGGAAAACTGAAATAAATAAGGGCCCTGGAAATACATATAAGGGCCCTGGAAATACTCATAAGGGCCCGGGGAAACTGAAATAAATAAGGGCCATGGAAATACTTATAAGGGCCCTGGAAATATTTATAAGGGCCCTGGAAAACTGAAATAAATAAGGGCCCTGGAAATACATATAAGGGCCCTGGAAATACTCATAAGGGCCCGGGGAAACTGAAATAAATAAGGGCCATGGAAATACTTATAAGGGCCCTGGAAATATTTATAAGGGCCCTGGAAAACTGAAATAAATAAGGGCCCTGGAAATACATATAAGGGCCCTGGAAATACTCATAAGGGCCCGGGGAAACTGAAATAAATAAGGGCCCTGGAAATGCATATAAGGGCCCTGGAAAACTGAAATAAAAAAGGGCCCTGGAAATGCATATAAGGGCCCTGGAAAACTGAAATAAATAAGGGCCTTGGAAATATTTATAAGGGCCCTGGAAAACTGATGATACTTGTCCTCTCTCATGCATCAGAGAAAAAACACCAATTGATTCTGTTGTGAAAAATTCAGACAGAGTTTAAATAAGAGAGCCTTAGACGAATGAGATAACTTTTCGAAACCAAAATCTGTTGCAGAAATTTCTTCAAAGAATGGATACCAGAGTTCTTTTGGTAAGTTACTCTGAACCATTTTAATGTAGAAAGGAGGAAATCAGACAAATTTACCAGAGAATTAAAAAAAACAACAACTAATGGCTCTGTATGGAGTAGCGCCATCTCCTACACCTTGGTGTTGTACGTATTGAAAAGGGAGCCTTCGGGTCACCCTCGTCTAAGGTCGCCAACTTTACTTTTTACTTACAAGGTCATCTACTAATAGATAATAAAGGCAGAATATATTTATCAAGAAATGAAGGAGAAAGAGGATTTCCCAGCCATGACGATTGCATAGACAGACAAGAAGTCGAGCATTAAACTAAAAACAGCAAAGAAAGACAAATCACAGCAACTGCATTGCGTCTATAAAACTTGACCGATAAGCAACAAAAACTAAGAAACAGATATCGTAAGAAAAACACATATGCAGAATTTCAAGCAAATAAATAAAAAGCATAATTACTCACGAGAAGACCTGGGTTTGGTTACGAAACTGCAACGTAATAACAGCACAAAACAACGCCATAAAGATCAATTATTTGAAAGGGAAAATTGATAGTTTGCTACCCTAAAGCAAATGAATTTTATGTGGAGAAAAAGATGAAACAGTAAAACACTTAATAAACGGATGCGGCAAAAAATAATAAAATGAGTACAAGACTAGGCTTGACAATGGGGGAAAGGGGATCCACTGGATATTTTCAAAGAAAATGAAACTTGAAATACTACCAAATAGTATATGCACAAACCAAAATCCATCCCAGAGACTGAGACTTGTAAAAGTCTCTAAGATTCGGAGACTGTCTTGTATATGCACAAACCAGAATCAGTTTTAGAGAATGAGACCAATGTAAGTCTCTAGGATTTAGAAACAACGTCGGATCACATCTTCTTGGCCAGAAGAGCAGACTAAATGGTAATTTAAAAAAATAGATTGTCTATGTTATGGCTGACCACTGAGTGAAAATTAAAGAAAACGTAAAGATGAATACATGTAACTTACTAGAGAAGTGAAAAACAATCTGTGGTACATTAACTTTAAGGTAATGACATATATAGTTGGAGCGCTCGGAACGGTTACTAAGAACCTGGAGAAGATTATGTTGGAAACTAAAAGCAGTAGGAGAATCGAAACCATCTAGACTACAGCATTGTTAAGATTGACGAGGATACTGATAAAAGACCGGGAGACATGAGGTGACTTGCTATCGCTAAGAAGCTAGTGATAGATGTTGGAGTGAAAAACTACTATCGAGTAAAATAATAATAATAATAATAGAGGGAACCCTTATCAGAGACATTAAATCACTACCACTAGCAGAACAAAAAAACAAAAAAACAAAACGCATTAAATACCATCTATGTTAAAGCAAAATTGATATGACCAACAAAATAGTAAAAGTAGGATATTTGGTGATTGGGACGAAACAATTTATTGCAAAATAAACGAATGCAGAAAATTAACGCAAAAACAGTTTAAAACTAGTCACGACTTGGTGGAGAATTGTGCAAGAAATTTAAATTTGTCCATATGAATATGTTGTGTATGCACAACCCTAAATCCGTCCTGGAGAAGGTGACACAAACCTATTTGGGATTTTGAGATACAAACGGTATAGCTCATCTTAACTAGGCGACCAAACCTCGTGATAGTAAAAAAAAAAAAAAAAACAAGAATAGAGAACCTGCCGAATAGTGGACTTTACCATCCCAGCAGAACACAGAGTAAAACATAAAAGAAAGCGAAAAGAGAGTTAAGTACTTAAGACTTTGCCAGAGAACATCAAATATGTAATATGAAGGTGACGGTGATACCAATTGTAATTGGTGAACACGGAACAACAAACCCCAATAGGACTGGAAGATTTATAGATCGGCGGACACTTGGAGACCATCCAGACAACAGCATTATCATAATCGGTCAAAATACAGAAAAGTGTCCTGAGGACTTGAGGAGACTTGCTGTTAATCGAACTCCAGTGACGAACCATCAGTTAACCTTGGTGTGTAACGAAGGTCCTTTTTAAGACTGACCTTACTGAAAAGAAGTCAGGTAGACATTTGAAGATATGCTGTCATTAAACCTCGAGTGAAAAGGTCCATCAGCTGATGCAGGTGGGAAAAACTCTCAAAGGAGTAAAATAATAATTGCATCTCTTGTTATGATCTAAAAACTAAATAATTACAACATCAAGATACCTAGCAATCAGAGTCACTATGAAATACATAAATTGTACTCTTCAAAGGTAAACATCTCCTTAAGAGAGGACCAACAATGTGATTGGAAAAGTAACAAATAAATGCATGATATGCGTATGATCACTAACTTACCTCATTCTTTCCTTAGGTAAACACATAGTTAAACATAGTAAGAACCATTAAAGTCAACAAAAAAGAGAATATGCCGTATAGTGGACATTGTCGGCATGAAATATTACTGGGTAAAACTGAAAGAAAGCGAAGAGAAAGATAAGTACTTGGACCTTGCTAGAGAACTGAAAAAACTATGGAGCATGAAAGTGATGGTGATACCAACAGTAACTGGCGCGTTCAGTACAGTCAATAAAAATAGGTACAGGGAGTGAAGGTCTTGGTAAAAAGATGACGAAGGGAGACCATCCACAACAGAGTATTGATGAGATCGGTCAGAATACTTAAAAGAGTCCTAGAGACTTGAGGAAACTCGCTGTCCCTTAGAATTCAGTTAAAAAAAAACAGAAGCTAAAGCTGGGGAGAAAAACTCTCACAAGTGAAAAAAATCATACGCATCATAATAGCAAGTGTCGGTTATGTGGAGATAAACGTTAATTTCTCACAAAAAAATTAACCGGGCATTGGTATAATTGTTAGAGTGTTCGCCAGTGGCCCGGAAAACCGGGGTTCAATCCCAGGACGAGTCATACCAAAGACTCAAAAAATGATACTTGATACTACCTTGCTTAACACTCAGTATTATCAGGTAAGGATCAAGAGTAAATTGGAGTAATCCAGGGAAAGGATAAGTGCCCTTCCCTACAACTTGGCGCAGTAGCTATCGAGAAGGGAGCCTTCGAGTCATCCTCGACTATGGTCGCCAACTTTACTTTACTTTACACAAAAAGAGATTGCGACAAAATAGCAAAAATGAGTCCAAATATAGGCATGAATGGTGAGGAAATATGAGTAACTGGGATTTACTCAAAATTTCAAAAATTTTCCATATTACTTAATGGTATATACACTAACCTGACTGTGTTCTAGAACATTAGATTCATACTTTTTACTGAGATTTTTGCTAAAAACGAATAGCCCCATTACAGACAGAGTACCAAAACTAGTGTCATTTAACAGAACAAAAAATATCACCATCAAGTAGAATTTTACTGATCCGTATGAAAATTAAAGGAAGTGAAAAAAACTGACAAATACTTGGATCTTGACTGAGAACTTTAAAACTTTAGGAACATGAAGGTGACAATAATACGGATTATGCTTGACACGCTTCTTCTAACGGTCCTTCTAACCTGGACAAAGACTGTATGAATTGTAAAGCAAAAGAAGAATCCAGACCATCCAGACAGCAGTAGAGTTTAGATCGACTAGAATACGCAGAAGAGTCCTGTAGACCTGTGGAAACTTGTCACTCGAATTCCAGTAAAATATCACAACTTAATAGCACTTAAAAAACTCGCAAAGAGTAGGTTAATAATAATCATCTTGTGTAAAAGTACACGAGTGGGAATAAAAATCCGAATGATGTTAAGAAAAAATCTAAATGTGAAATAGCTTTTATTTTTATTCTAAAACTTCATAGGACATTTTATCAAGGAAAAAAATTCACATTTACACTTTTTCTTAACATCGTTCTGAAATTTATGCTCGTTACAGTATATTAACTGCTATAACACAGTGTTGAAAATTATGGAGATAGTATCTTAAATGACCCTCAATTACTTAACTTGTGTGAACTGGGATAAAGGTTTTACGTCTTTTGAGTCGAAGGATTCGAAAATTCTCTTTTAGAATATAAAGCTTTAAAGAATAAAACGACCCTCTACTGCATTTCAAAGATTCTAAAATTTTCATAATTATTGGGGTTATTTAGTGGCTGCTATTCTGTCCGATTTTTTCCCTATCCACCAAAGCGAAGTCATTTATTTCATATAAAAAAGTTTTAAATGTTCCTACCGAGCTTTCATTTGATCAAAGACTTCATATATTAGCGTTTTTATTTGTTCAAAAAAGGGCATTATATGTACAGGGTGTTTCAAAAAGTATTAAAACCCTCCACAAATAATATGATATTTCAAATATTTTGAATTTATTTTGAAAGACGTAGATCACAAAAAAGGATAGTACTCCTAGCTTATACTAAAATGATAATAATTTTCTGGCATGGTCAAGTGTACTCTTTCTATAACAGTACAAGTTATAATCTTTGACGGGAACACTGCAAATTATAAACCCCTGGGTATAGTATAGTCACAATCTATCACTCATAAAAATCACAATCTAAATCAACGTAAGACCATAACAACAGATTTAGGTGTCATGATTAGCAGGAGATTCTTCATAGCCAACGAAGGGATTGTGAACTGCATCCTGCGAATGTTGGCCGTTGTAAATTCAGGTTCACAAAAAATATCAAAGCAACAATGAAAGACGTCAAAGAAAAAATGTACTCGAGAATAGAACAAAAAAAATCGATTGTTATTTTAAAGCTTTCATTCACAGCGACGGCTTAAAAAAACATGGTGGCGATATGGAAAGAATCCGATAAAGATAATACAAGTAAACAAATTGTCGACTGAGCCTGATTGATTTTTTTAAAAAGTCTGGTTTTCTGACCAACAGATACTAGAAATATATGAACACATAAATCGTGAAGAACATATTTGAAGGTAGCTCCCTAAAGGAAACGAGACGCAAAATATTGAAAACTAAATCATCACTGAACACAAAAATACATCCGTATTAACACAGGAATACAGGGATAATGTAGAATTAATAATAAAAATCAGAAGTAAACAGAAGTCTACCTTACCATCTCTAAGGAATGAAAACAGGGATAAAGTCATAGTAAACACCGAAAAAGTAAATAGAGTATCACAAAATGTCCCAACGAATAACCTCACCGAATTGAATGAGTTAATCTATTCATCAACAAAACTATTTAGTAAAAAAATATATATACCTCTAATGGACCCAAACATATCTATAAAACCTGGTTGAAAAATGAGGCTAGAGAGATAAAGAGAGAAATTGTGACATCAAGCAAACTGTTGAGGACAAAGAAAGATACAGGAACCCAATGGAAAGAAAAGACTCAAACAAGACAACCAAAGATTATTATGACAACTAGAACAAATAAATCTAAAGATATTGGCGAAATAAAGAAGGCTCATAAAGTGCTGGGACATGGTCAGCTAATATAAACTAAACGGAACATTAAAAAAAATCGGAAGAAAAGTTTACGAATAATTTGGTGGAAAGTGTATAACAACCAAACCTTAAGTGAAAGCAAAAGAAAAAAAAAACAATTTCAAAGTAAAATATGGAAAAGGAAAAAACACGAAGGAAAATACTGAAGGGATGAATAACATGAAAAAAGCCTGAGTAGAAATCGAAGAATATTCCGAGAAAAAATATTTGAGAGGATATAAAATTAGCCGATTTACCAACTCCTCCGCTTGGACAGGATATGACACAAGGTCAATTTTTACGCGGAGTTTAACAGGTTTGAATTCAGAGTTTTCCTTCTCCTAGACTAGTTGCCTAACCAAGGCTGAAGAACTCAGTCTGTCCTACTATTTACCCATAGCTGGAGGGAGAATAATTGGATTCATACCTTTCCCAAGGGTATTAGTGCTATGTGAAATGCAATCAGTCTCGTCCAGGATTTGAAGTCGTGTCGTGGTATTCATTTCCTACGACGATAACAATTACACCACGGGCACCTCAAAAAATATAAAATTAGAGAACATAAATATTTGATAGGATATAAAATTAGACATACAGGGATTCTGATTTTAAAGAAATCACATTCAATCAAAACAGACTGGCTCTGAAATTGAGAAAATACCTTAAAGAATCAAGTTTAGTTGAATGGATAACGAAGTAGAAACTGATCAAGAAGGACCCCCAAATTGGGCCACTCCGAACAATTATGGACCGATGATATGTTTACTTATGATGTGCAATGACCTGAATATACATATAAGAAGAAATATATTTCGGCGGGGATTATTTATGAAAGAAGTAAAAGGGAATCAGCAGAAGATAAGAGAAACAAATGACATATATATATATATATATATGAGGAGAGGGATAGACCAGCAGATCTTAAGTGAAACGAAAAAGGGGCAGTAAAATCTAGACACGACATGGAATGACTTACTGAAGGCCTATATTATTCTGGAAACATTGATAACAGACTGAGTGAAAATGTACAAAAAATCCGCCGAAGTTCAACTCGAATGCCCTGTAAAATTGCAGGGTAGAATTCATTATGGGTGGTCAAACACTAGCAAAGTTAAAAATCTAAATAGGGATCTTCTAGAGTGACTCACTCACGCTTCTGATATTCTTTGTAGCAATGATGCCATCCATTTACTTAATTTAGAAGTTCACTTGGGGCTACGAATTTTCCGAATCGTTAGAAAAGATTAATGACTCTATATGCATCAAGCTATTTGCTAAAAAGTAAAAAGAACTGGGGACTTTGATACAAACATTATTGTATGTGCTTCGGTTTATCCACTTTTCTTTTACTTATTTAATGTAAAGATATAAAAATGGAATAAAACCGCATATAGGAAAGGAATATGACATAGAAGAAATGTGCTATGCTCATAATGGAATATAGAAAAGGCATATAATGGAAGGAATCGAATTAGCAAATCAAGAAAGAATCAGTACGCTCGATATAAAATGGAAATTGCAAGTACTTGGGAATACTGAAAGATTAGTTGGTTGGCTGGGTTCTTTGTTTAATGCCATATTACTTAATGCGAAATCCCTCCTTCGAGATATGGAGTGGCATTATTTAACCCATAGCTAGGCAGAAAAGAGGGCCCATTAATACTTGGAACTGGTCCGAAAAATCCAAAAAAAAAATTAGGGAACGTGAAATTTTTTTTCTTGCCTAATGGCATATCAATCTGCTTGGGTTATTTAATGTCAAATCCATCTTTCAAGAATAATATAAGTGAGAGGATAAGGGGGATCATATCTTTTTCAAGGGCATTAGCCCGAAAGTGAACGTTAAGGCGTAACTTGATTTCGAACTCACTACGATTTCGCAGTCTAGCACTTTAACTCTTAAACCAGGACACCACTTGAATATTAAGGTATTACCAATTACCAATTAGATGTGCTCAAAAACGGTTTCTAGGAGCCTGGAGAAGAGACAGGAGAAACTGGTAATCAAAGTGAGAAATGAAACCAGCCGGATAACATCATTGTTCAGATCGCCTATAATGTTAAGAGACAGCTTGGAGACATGAGAGGACTGTTACACCAGTGAAAGACTACCAGCTGATATAGGTATGAAAAACTACCAAGAAATAAATAAGAGTCCTGGAGACTTGAGGAAATTTGCTGTCATTCAAATTCAAGTGAAAGACCATCAGCTTAACCCTTGTGGGAAGAAAATCTCAAGGAATAACAATAAATTATTACAGAATTGCAAATGAATTTTATGTGGAGACAAATATGAAATGGCCAGTCAAATAATTAGCGAATGCATCAAATTGGCACAAAAGAAATTCAGCGGAATGCATGACTTGGAGGGGATTGCGATTCATTAGGAATTGTGCAAGAGGTTAAAATTTGATTTAAATAACAAATGGTATAAGAACAAAGTAGAATCCTTCATTGAGAATTAGACTCAAAATTCTCTGAAAGTTAGAGATACAAACAGATCACCTGATCTAGGCGATAAGTCCAGGCCTTCACGTGATTTAATTAACAAGAAATAAGAACTTGTAAAATATGCCTTATTAACTGGAAATCAGGCAAAATGGTTTATATTTTCTAAAATACTCAAGGAGACGTTAGAATATTTGCTGTCATTCAGACTTCGGTGAAAGACCAGCAAATACTGGTGAGAAAAACTAACAGAATTTCATTGGTTTGGTTTGGTTTCTTTGTTTAATGGCATATCAACCTTTGTAGGCTACTTAATGCCAAAACCATTCTCCTAGAAGAACAGTAGTGGTACTATTTAACCCATAGCTTGGGGGATAAGGGGCTTCATACTTTTTCCCAAGGGTATTTGACCGAAAGTGAACGTAATAGCGCGACTGGAGTACGAACTCGTTTACTACGATTCCGCAATCAATTGCTTTAACCATTACACCACGAGGACACCCCACAGAATTTGAAATAATAATGATATAACTATTTTACTCTTTTTCAAGTTTTCAACCCCAACGTTAGCGGGTGGTTTCTCACAGGTGTTTGAACGACAGCAATTCTCCTCGAGTCTCCAAGACTGTCCTCTCTGGCCGATCTTAGTAATGCTGTAGTTTGGATGATTTCCACTCGTTCTCTTATTTCAAAGTACTCCAATCCCTGTATTCATCCTTTGGTGACTGTTCCAAGAGTTGCAGTTATAAGTGGTATCACCGTTACTTTCATTTTCCACAGTGTTTTCAATTCCCTGGCAAGTTCGAAGTACTTATCTTTCTTTTTGCTTTATTTCAATTTCAATGTTCTCTATAGTAAGCCAGGACACTATTTGTCGCTGCCTCCCACTAGAGAGGACTTGACACAAGGTCAAAAGCCCGAAGGTCGATTAAAGTGGGGATAAGGGGGGAGGGAAGGTCGGGAACCAGTCGAGACTCGAACTCTGCTGGTCTGTGCTGTTCATCGGCTCACTTGGTGCAATGTGAGCCTGATGAGGCAAGCAGTTTCACGAACCCAAATGTAGGTCCGGGCACGTATGCCGGGTTATGGCTTGAATTAGACACCAAGGTCTAGTGCCATTCAAAGGTTTCTGAGAGCGTCCGAGGACCTTCTCTATAGTAAGCCAGGACTGTAATGTCCACAATTCTGCAAGTTCTCTTTTTCTTGTTGATTATCACTAGGTCTGGCCGTCTAGCCGATATTAGGTAAGTCTTTTGTATTTCAAACTCCCAGTGTAGTTTGTGGATCTCATTCTCCGGGAGAGATTCTGTGCTGTGCATGTACCTTTTGTTCGTATGATCAAACATCACTTTCTTGCACAATTCTCAGTTAATCACTTTACCCACACAGTCATGTCTAGTCTTGAATTTTATCAGCGCTAATTTGCTGCAATCTCTTATTAAGTGATTGACCGTGTCGTCTCTAACACCACATAACCTATATCTGCTATTTTATTAATATCATTATTAATACTATCATTTTTAGTATTATTTCAACATGTGTGTACAATATAGAATATTAAAAAATAGCTACAAATATATACCAATTTCCATCCATAAGATTTTAAAATCAAACTGAAAGTTTCAGAATGAAGGATTAAATTGCTAAACAGAACATCTGACACTAAAAACTAGTGGAGTGTTGTTGGGGTTCTTTGTTTAATCGCTTATCAACCTTTGTGCGTTCTTTAATGAGAAAGCCATTTTTATAGAAGAACAGCAGTGTTACTATTTAATACGCAGCTGGGGACAAGAGGATTCCTACCTTTCGCAAAAGTATTAGTCCGATAGAGAACATAATACCTCGATTAGATTTCGAACTCACTCTCTTCGAGGCTAGATTACTTTAACCATTACGCCACGATAACTTCCCTCTGACGGTGTCTCATGGTATTCATCATTTCAACAAATATTGAAAGTTGTTTAATCCAACGTCATTGCGTGCTAGTACCTGTTTCATTATATTCGTAGCTATGGTTTGAGAACGTATGTTTAAAATATCCCTTTCAGTACCAGCCTTCAACTTTTCAAGTGAATAAGATTTATTTTGAAATAGCGAACGTTCAAAAATCCTCAAAAGAAGATATTTATACTTGAAATAAATCTCTGAATTTGACTCAAAGAGAAAGTGACGTAACTGTCACGACACAAAGAATTGCATGTTTACATGAAGCTAACGTCTGGTGCAAATATTTTAGTAGAAATAATATTGTCTCTGGGCACCGTGTTGCCAGGTGACTAATATTAGAGCATGAAATATGTATGCGCTTAAATTCTACCGATTATTTTAAAGATTTCTTGAGGAAAGAAACTGGTATAACAATCAGATACATATGAACAGCAGTATTTATATACTATTGAAAAACACATTGATTTTACGAAAAATGTATCTCACAAGAGATTCGTTTTCCTTGTCACTACACTTAATTCAGTGGTCTGTATAATCACACCCACACACTCACATACTCACTCATACAAACGAGGGTCATTCAATAAATAGGGTGACTTTTTATTAAAAAAAAAAGAAATTTTCTCCCATGAATGTAAATTCCGCATTGTTTGGTATTGTATTATAGCATAAATTATTCTAATCTTGCAAAAAGTATTTGTTTTGAGACTATTTAGAATAGCTGCAAATCAAACTGAATTCTATCATGAAAGCTTTGGAGACTGAAAAGTGACAACCATGTGGAATCTCAAAAAAAATGCATGATGTCTACGGAGAAGCCAGATTTAATAAAAAAATGTTTACAAATGAGATGAATATGAATCTGCCACCATGAACCTGAGTTGAATGTACAGTCTGTGGAATGAATCATACAGACTCTCCGGTTTAGAAAAATGTTCCAGGCCTGTGGTCATTGAAAAAACTCATATTTACAGATTTCTGAAATATGAAACCATCCATCACTATTGATTTCCCTTAAAAATGTGAAAAATGCTTTATATTGCTAACCCTAAAAAAATCCACGTTATCAATGGATATATATATATATATATATATATATATATATATATATATATATTTTTTTTTTCAATATTAAAAATACACATGCACACATAATTCTATATATGAAATGTTTTTGAAAGCACACACACATACACACACACACACACACACACATATATATATATATATATATATATATATATATATATATATATACGATAATTCGTACACATATATATTATAGTTCACATAAACATATACACATACAGAAACACGTACATTTTATACATATGCTGCAGTGAAATATTAGTAAAAACCATCTATGCCACAAAGAAAGCCTTTATTATGTGCTGAATTTGGCGCGAATCATAGTTTCAGGGTGAACGTATGATTACCATTTACCCAGGGCACTCCAGGATTACCTTACGATACAAGCAAATTTAATTAGTTTGTCCGTTATATTGTGGAATTGGACGTAAGATTAACAAGCTTTAAATAGAGTCAGTTTACCGGAGTCGAATAATGAGGTAATTGAAGAACGCAAGGTTTAAATTAACTGACGAATTATCAAGGTCAAAAACATGTATAGGTGGTGTATCCGGTGATTAACTAAATTTTCGATCTACAAATTTAAAAGATTTTATTTATTCAACTCGAATGATTTTTGGTGGGGAAACCGACAAAAGTAACAGTCTCTTTTCTTGATCAAAAAAGAGAAATGAGTAAACGTGTTAATATACCCTAATATTGCATTAACAAGGGAATAATTCCTGGCTTTTTGAATTGTTTTAAATCCATACAAGATATTTTTGTCTAAAAGTACATTTTTTGATGTAGAAAACAAGTCTATTTACCTCGCTTGACTGCTGTTTTGAAGTTAGGCGATAATAATCTCCAATAAGGAATGTTTTATACGTGCAAGCATTTCTATCAAAAAGTAAACAAGAGATCTTTTTGCTTGTAAAAAAAAAGTTAAGTGATGTTAAGGTAAAAAGTATTCTAAGGAATTGAAATATGGAAAATAACTGATATTAACCAAAATAAAAAATATACAAACGTGTGTATTATTAGAGGCGAATCTTAATTGAATTCTAAAAGTAAAGAATTTTATGGCTTTATAAGATTTAAATAGGCGCCAATTTAGTTCAAATCCATGGATTATTTCATGTATAAATTTAAAAAGTAATTTTTTATAATCCAAGGAGAAAATTTTAAACTTATTTAGGACTTGGATCCAATAAAATTTTCGTGGTTGATAAAATATTCATTTTATAGAAAAAGAGGATAGATAGCCAGTGAGATAGGAGTGAAAGACTTAAAGAGAAAGAGATTGAGAGTAAGTGAGAGAGAGAGAGTAAGAGAGGGGATAGAGAAAGCACGAATGAGAAAGTGAGAGATTAAGCGAGAGACATGTGTGTGAGTGAAAGAGTAGAGAAGAAAGAAAGTGAATGAAATAGAAGAAGAGAAAATTACGTGGCACGGATGAAATATTGATCGATTTTTAAAGATGAATAAAATTCCTCCTTAAAAGAACAGAGCAGCCTGTTCAATCCCTGGTCGAGTAATATTAAAGAGTCAAAAAGTGGTACTTGATACTTCCTTGCTTAATACTCAGCATTAATTTACGTATCAGGGGTAAAATGGAGCAATCCATAGAAAGGAGTAGCACTCTCTCCTATACCTCGGTGTAGTAGCTATTGAAAAAGAAACCTTCGGGTCACCAAGTTTACTTATATATATATATATATATATATATATATATATATATATGTTTTTGAGTGTTTTTATAAGAGTTAATTAAAAATATAACAAAATCAATTCCTCGTTCAACCAAAATTAATGTCCCTGAATTAAGCATTTATTTTTGTGACTTTATAAATAATGAATTTCATGGATATTCTAATCATGTTTAGAGAGTTAATTCAGATCTTCCTTCGTTGAATTAAAGCTCCATTGTTGGAAAGTTTTGAATGCAAGACTAATAAATGGCATCTTGATCTGGTATTCCGCAGATATGACGGAAAAGTAAGGAAGTCAGGATGTATTGCAACTTACTACTGGGGTTTTATCTGTTAGTGGTAATGAAGCTTTGGCACCGGAACTATGACTGACCCAAGAATGATCATCTGAGTTTTAGCGTGTGTATAAATCATTTCTCATATAACGGCAAATACACATTGATTTCCAATGCACTAAGAGAAAATCTCGTATGCTCATAAAAGACAATTATGGTGCAACTAGATATATCATTAATCTAATTATATTATTTTTTGCAGCCTAAATCGCTTCCTTTTCGCAAGAAGAGATGTTGGAATCTGAACAGTTTCACTGTCTTACAGTTTTTTTCCATAAAAAAAATGAAAGATAAAAAGCATACATTTACCAAATTGTGGATTCCTATGATAAAATTGGGTTTTCTTTTTGCCAAATAAAATGCGTCCTTAAACGATCATGGAACAAATCACTTCACGTTTTTATCCTATATACGCGAGGCACACTCCATTTACCTATAAATTACACATTACCAACAGTCACTCTTGCGAGAATATTAAACCTTGTATTTCTCGGAGTCTACATAAAAGGCAAAAATCAATAAGCGCAGAATGATACGAGGGCACCTATAAGTCTGTAGTTTATCATTGTTATTAGCTGATATTTGATCAGAACGTTCCTCAGTATAATATTTAATGCTTGTTATTTATATTGATCCCTAAATTTAGAGAGAGAGAGAGATTATTTTAAACAAATAAATACATGTTCAGCAAGACAAATCTGTTTTTTCTCGTTAGATGTCAACTTTATTGATGTGCATATGAAAAGATTTTCTTCTGTTTGAATTTCTACAGATGGAATTTTTAGAAAGTCCTAAGGGCGCAAAAAAAAAAAACGTTTTCATCCAAGGGGATTTACCTCAATGTGATCCATATGCTTAAGTTGGTTCGTCTCTCGCTAAAAATGGTAGAAAAATAATTTAGTAAACATTGCTGGCTAATTATTTATTAGGTATTTAGGTTGTAAAATGTTATGAGACCCGAATGAAGAATTCATTGGAAAGAAAATTAGGAACATGTTTAAGAACATAGATCAAATATTGTTCGCCAATGGCCCGTGATACCTGGGTTCATTCCCCAGTCTAGTCGCACCAAAGACTGAAAAATGGTACTTGATGCCTTCTTGCTTAACACTCAGCATAATAAGGTATGTATCAAGGGAAAAGTGGGGCAATTCATGGAAAGGAATTGCGCCCTCCCTTACACCTCGGTGTAGTAGCTATTGAAAAGGGAGCCTTCAGGTCACCCTCGACTACGGTCGCCATTCACTTGCATACGGATATTCGATTGAACACATTGAAAAGTAGGAGTAATACACCATGAAAGTCATATATTGATATATATGAAACCATACATCTATTGATATCCATGTACATTTTTCTGTAAATCAGGTCAGGGATCGTGCATAGTTACTGGTACAAAGTAAAGCACTCCAGCCAATCTCTGGTTATAGAAGAGAAATAAACCCCATCGTAACCTTCCGAGTTCCCGAAGAAAAACCATGAAAAGTAAGCTAACAAAGTAGAGAAGCTGAAGG
Organism: Sepioteuthis lessoniana; assembly: GCA_963585895.1. Lineage (NCBI taxonomy): Eukaryota > Metazoa > Mollusca > Cephalopoda > Myopsida > Loliginidae > Sepioteuthis > Sepioteuthis lessoniana. The sequence goes on along the minus strand of OY757906.1, from coordinate 42,599,159 downwards.
TACCCCGCACAAACAATTACGGACGCCAACTACGCCGATGACATAGCGCTTCAGGCAAATATACCAGCCCAAGCCGAAACCCTGCTACATAGTCTGGAACGAGCTGCTGCAGTCATAGGCCTTCATGTCAATGCCCACAAGATAGAATATATGGGCTTTAATCAAAGAGGCGACATCTCCACACTAAACGGTAGCTCTCAGAAACTGGTAGACAAGTTCACCTACCTAGGAAGTATAGTCTCATTAACCGTGACAGACATAAACACGCAACTAGCAAAGGCATGGACAGCTATCGATAGATTATCGGTCACATGGAAGTCAAACTTGATCGATAAAATGAAACGCAGTTTCTTCCAAGCAGCGGTCGTGTCGATACTGCTATATGGATGCACTACTTGGAAGTCAACTAAACGTATGGAGAAAAAGCTTGACGACAATTACACAAGAATGCTTCGATCCATATTGTACAGTCCCTGGAGGCAATATCCGACAAAACACCAGTTGTATGGCCACCTATCACCAATCACGAAGACTATCGAAATGCTGGACATTGTTGGAGAAGTAAGGACGAACCCATAAGTGATGTACTCCAGTAGACCCCTTCACATGGGCGAGCAAAGGCAGGACGACCAGCTAGAACCTATATACAATAGCTCTGTGCTGATACGGGATGTAACGTTGAAGACCTCCCGGAAGCAATGGACGATAAAGCAGGCTGGGGAGAGAATGGGTCAGGGATATCCGTACTGATAACGTGATATGATGATGAACGTGGCATGCATCTAGTAAAGAATGCAGGAATATCTACCCGGATACCAACACGCCAGTTACTTATAATACAGTAGAGGTGTCCACGCTACTCATAAAAATACTGCTCTCTAACATTTCCGAAGGCAGCTCTCGAACCTGAACTGGCATCTGAGTGTATTATCTGTTCGTTTACATTAGGTTATGTATTATACGGGAATCTTGCGTTTTTCCCCGCTTTCTCCTTGAGAAAGGCACGAATTTCTTTTCTCCTCCTTCGAATTATGGTAGGAATTGTAGGGCAGATTATTTCTTTAACTTCGGTTTGGCAGCTACACAAGGAGAATAAACATCTTTTAATTCAAAGCACGTTCAGCAGAATCTGCGGAACATGCATTCCCCATTCTTCTATTATCAGTTTATCCCGAAGTATAAAACTTAACATGACTGGGTGGGTAAAATGATCCATTAGGAATTGTGCAAGACAATGAAATTTTAATATTCTACCAAAAAGTATATACACAAGCCAAAATCTATCTTGGGAAATGAAACCCATAAAAGTTCGTATTATTTAAAAGAGAAACGCATCACCTAATCCAGGTAAAGAAACCAGATCTAGTGATATGAACAAAAAAAAAAATGTGCCATTTCGTAGATTTTGTCGTCCAAGAAGACTATAGACAGAAAATCACATAACGCGATAAAGTGACATGTACTTAGACCTTGCCAGAGAGCTGAGAAATCTGTTGAACATGAGGGTAATGGTGATCCCACTTGTGATTGGTGCCCGTGGAATGGTCCCCAAAGGTTTGGAAAGATTACTGAACGAATGGGAGACCAGGGATGAACAGAGACTATCCAAAAAAAAAGCATTGTTAAGATCGACGAGAATACTCAGAAGCGTTCTGGAGACCCGAGAAGACTTGCTGTTACTCATACTCCAGTTAAACGTTACCGATGAACGTTGGCGTGAAGAACTCACAAGGAAGGAAATGATAACTGTAACAAAAATAGATTGGACAAAGTTTTCTGAATTTTCACGTATATATATAGAGAGGCTCTACACTGTTGTATAGTCACCATCATGACCGACCATACAAACACATAGGCAGATGCATGCAAAATCATAACGACACAATAATAAACACGAGTGACACATTTCTTAGAAAAATATACGTCTCACTTTATTTGAAAGGTTGTGTGTGCGAGGGAGTTGCAGTCCGAACAGAATTGTAACATATTGACCCCACTATTATGGCCATCAACGTTTCTTTCCCGTTCTCCTGGGCTGCTCAACCGGAGGCCTGGGGCCCAGCCTCTCTGGGGTGCTGGTTTTCTCTACTGCATCTTATCTCAAACTCGTCTGAACTCCAACTGCTCAGTCGGGGGCCTGAGACCCCCCTGCTGGGTGCTGGCTTTCTCTACCGCATCTTGTCACCAGCTGGTCTGGTCTCCAAACTAACTGACTTCCTGTCTTCATCGAGTTATTAATAGTTCAACTCCCACCTTCCTCCTGTGGGCGTCACAATTGCACCCATTCAACCCACCCACGGTCAAAGTTATAATTCTGATATTCCTCGACCGGATGCACCTGTTAGTTACGTAGGTGCATTTCCTATTTTGACAGCCCGGCTGGGTCGTAGGTCAATATACAATATACACAACGAAATTCAAAGAAGACATTTATAATAACTGGATCATTATAAGTTGAGATCTACCTCTGAATTAAACACATCAAACATAAAATAAATATAAGGTTACTTAAAAAATATATGAATCCCAAAAATTGAATATTTCTTTTTTAGGTCCCTCACTTTTAGAGGTAAATAAATTTATCCTGTTTTGGAGAAAATAATCTACTAAAATCTCTAAGCTAATGCTCCGATTTACAGTAGGCCTAACGGTGAGTGTTCGCAAAATGGTCTTGGTTGATAGCATCACTATCGCAACAAAGCATAGATTTAAAGCCTATAACAATATTAAAAACGTTATGATTTTAAAAGTTTGTTGAAATAAGATTGAAAATAAATAGCAAAACGTAGTTATTCATTTTTAATCTAATTTATAACAACCTAATTTTTATAATAAGCATAGGGGAAAGGAAAATATCCGAGTTACTTTACCACAATAGGAAGATCGTTACCTTCAATAAGCAGATATGAATATACACTAAATTAAAATATATATATATAATGCTTGATATAATCACAAAACGATATACGACTGAATCATTTGCATTTGTCTATACAATTTGCATACTCAGAATTTGTTTCCATAGAAATGTGCAATAAAGAATCAGAAACATAAACGTAATACTCATTTATACTTAAATCTAGGCAGAGACTTGAACATTAAAACAGAAAATGAGTCATTACCTCTTAAATTCGTTTCGGGAAGCGTATAATTCATTTTGTGTGTCTCAAAATGATGTTACAGTTGCCAGGATTTGAAGAACGCTGTGAAAATATCAATCTCAGCGTTGAACATGCGTAAACCCACCCTGTGCCCATTTACAATTGAACACACGTCCATCCTTACTTGCACAAAACGGTTTCGTGTCTATATATAACATTATATAAAAAACGTTTTTTTGTCTAAATATATATATATATATATATATATATATATATATATATATATATATATATATATATATATGTCACATTCTATATATATGTGCGTATCTAGTAGCATTCCTTCCACATCGACTGACTAAACAAATGATACGTTTCATCAATAGATTACCGACCTCTAAACCCAATAATTTACCATTCTTATTCCTTTTATTGATCCCTTCCCTTGTTCTGATTTATTGGTTTTCTCACAGTGCCTTTTAATTTTCTCTGAACACATCATTGATTTAGCGAGGATCTTGCTTTTCCTTTTACGCTATATATATATTTTTTTACAATCTCTACACTACATTTATCGGTTTCTCGTACATTGTTTTTTTATTCTTGTTATCTTTTTCGGTCTTTCTTTTCCTATTACTTATTCTCAGGTGTTTTCGTGTTTGCTCTGCAGTTTTCTTTTCCTTCTCAATAATCGCTAATATTTTATGCAATAAACACTGTCTACGAATTGTATTAGTTCTTTCATACATACTAGTTGAGTAAGTGAAAATGTCATAGTTCATTCCTTAGAAATGCGCTTGGAAGCTTTGTCAGTGATGTTTTTGGATTAATCAGAATTTTCGGTAATTTGAACATCATATCCCCTTTCCTAGAAGATCTAGCAATAATTGGCCCCTTTCTAGTTTGTATCCCATCATCAATCAATGGATTCGTACTCTTTATCAAAAGCAAGTTTGATTTTTTTTTCTTCTGCTGATTACTAATGATGCCACTTTTTGCAGCATCTGTTATACCATTTTAGTCAATTCCCTGCAAATATAGCATACTCACCAGCCGTTTTTCCCATATTTTGTGAGCTTTCTCACATGATTAATTGACTGATTTTTTCGGCTCGTGAAACCGTCTATGGCTACTTTATGCCTACATATAAGTCAATTCCGTTCATTGTACGTTCATGTCTATATTTTTGCACACGGTACACTCAAGTACAAATAATCTATAACCAGATCTATTTGAACCATGCATTGGCCTCTAACAAGTATTGCCACTCCAGATCCCCGTAAAATAATGACAATAAAGAGTTGCAGAACCGGAGCCTCAACATCAGATGCAGTATAGTGTCATATCTCTGATAACCTTTTAGAGAGTTCTTACCTCACAGTGGGGGGCTGGCAGTCAGTATATCATAAGCCCTTGTTATAGGATATTATTTTCATGAGTTTTTTACCAAAGTTTCTATCAGGACTTTTATGATACTTACATGATCACCTGCTCGTTTGTTTACGAGATTTCCATGTTTATGCAGAATGTTATTTTTATGTTGTCATCTGAGAATATTAACTGTGTTTCCAATGTTGACGGTAAAGTACCAATCTGGAGCTAAAGAAACCAATTATTACATAATTAATCGAACCCTCGGCTAGCGGCTGGATACAAGATGAAGTCAATTTTTAAACAGAGTACCTCTGGTTTGAATAAGGATTACCACCAAACCGACTGTCATAACAAGGTTAATGCACCAATCTGATAAACTGTAAACTTATAGACAGCAGGTGAAAAGACATGGATTCCTACCTTTCCAAAGGTCATTAGCATGAAGCAACACGCATAAAGCTTCATAAAGAATTTGAATGTCGCTCACTAATTCTATTTTTAGTGACAATGATGGTTACATTACGCACATCGTCAATTTTCACCGCTAGCATATGCAAATTATATTGGACAACATTTAGTTGTACGAAACCACCCTGTTTAGTTCCTTTTTGTTTGGGATTAACTTACATGCTACGATTTTACTCGAGCATTGCCATTTGGAAAATATTTTCGGGAAATTCTGTCACAAACGTGATACTATTACCATTAGATTATTTCAGATAAAGCAAGTAAACCAGTCAACTATGTTCTGCTTAATACATGGCATTTGTTGCATAAAATAACAGACATTCAGACATTTTTCAGTTTCACGAAAATGTTTGATTGGTTATATATATATATATATATATATATATATATATATATATATATATAATGTTTATATGTAAATAGTAAAATATGAAACCAAATGTTTGTTTCCTCTTGGAGCAATACTCTATATTAAATATGGAACTGCTAACACATCGTAAAACTTTAAAATGTAATAAAAATGTAGATAAAAATGAATTTTAATAAAAGGATACCATATCCAAATATTTAGTCCGCTATTCATTCAAGTTCACGATATCTCCTCATAAACGTTATGTGATTCTTTTCCAAACATTAATTCGCTTTCTATTAAGATTTTTGCAAGCGCCTGCAGTCACTTCCTTATCAATGAAATTCCAACGACAGCAGTTACTGTCAGGGTTTGGAAAATACATTCATAATCATTGATGCATACATATATTGAATATATTTGATATAAATCATAAAAAAGCAAATAGTTTTTTTTTTAATCTGATGCTAATAAAAATAAAATATATTCATTTACATGTGCAAATTTAATAATTAATCTAGATTTTCTTTTAGCAGCAATCACTTCTTGAGAACATTGTGATTTTATTGACGGTTTTAATCTGTATATTACATATATACATATATATATATATATATATATATATACATCATCATCATCATGTCGTGCCGCCAGCACGGATATCCCTGACCCTCTCTCGCCACTTCTCCCTATCATTCATAGCTTCAGGCAGGTCTTCTGGGTTACATCCTGTGTCCTCACATAGCTGCTGTATGTAAGTTCGAGCTGTTCGTCCTGCTTTTGCTTGGCCATATGTGGGGGTCCATAGGAGTACATCACTTACGAGCTCGTCCTTGCTTCTCCAGCTGTATCCGGCGTGTCTGGCTCGTCTAACCTGTATAGTTTTCGTGATGGGAGGCAAGTGGCCGTATATTTGGTGTATCGTGGGGTGTTGTCGCCAGGACTTGTTCAATATTGCTCTAAACATTCTTGTGTAGTTGCCGTCAAGTTTCTTCTCCAGCCGTTTAGTTAGCGTCCATGTAGTGCATCCATATAGCAGTATCGATACAACCGCTGCCTGGAAGAAACTGCGTTTCATTTTATCGGTCAGGTCTGATTTCCATATGATTGAGAGCCTATCTATAGCCGTCCATGCTTTCGTCAGTCGTGTGTCGATGTCGTTTCCGGTTGATGAGACGCTACTTCCTAGGTAGGTGAATTTGTCCACCAGCCTCAGAGAGGCTCCGTCTATTGTGGTAATGTTGCCCGTTTGATATATATATATATATATATATATATATAATGGTTAGATTGTTCTCCAGCTTTCAGAAGGACCAGGATTAAATCCCTGGTTGAGTCATACTAAAGTCATGATAAGATACGGATCAATGATATGGGGAGCAATCAAAGGAAAGGAATAGGGGTCTACCTTACACCTTGGTGATGTAGCTATTAAAAAGTGAGCCATCGGGTAGCCCTCGATTTCGGTTCGCCCCCAACTTCGGTTCGCCAGCTTACCTGATTTAATAATATATATATATATATATATATATATATATATATATATATATATATATATATATATATATATATATAATAAGAAAATCACTCTTATTAATTAAAGAAATAATTCAAATCGAACTTACAGAAAATGATATTTACTCTTTTGAAAGTTTATGATGAATATATATATTTGATATATTTAATAATTCGTTTGATGTTCAACTTTTCTTCACTGCTAGATTTTACAACTTTCACGTTTTTATTATTTCTTCTGGTTGGGTTCTTGAAAATGTGACATTGTCGTGGCTAATTCGTTATATAGATATCGATTGCACTGAGAATTAATGTTTGCACCCTGTTTGCCTACTGATCCGTGCCGTAAAAAGATACACGCTTTGTTTCTGGCATTAATATACAGATAGTATTAATTACTGTTTGCAAAAATCAAATGGATTTCTTTTTAATTGACAACAAAGAGTTTTAAAGATTGGCTTAATTCAATAATGCAACTGATTTTTGGCATTTGCTCAGTCTGCGAATCAAGTATTGCTATCTTAACTGATATAGACAAGTAATTCGGATTTCCATTTACTAATTCATAGAATAGAAGGTGCGATTTTGGTTTACACGAAAAGGTCGTTTCATTGTAATTTATCCCAGTCGTCGAGGTACTATTATCTTAAGGAAATTGTCTTGTAAAGTAATTAGTACCAGGTCCAATCTTTCCTCGGTAGACTTAACTTGTGTGCTTAATTTTCTATCATCTTACCATGGATAAACAGTTTGCAAACTTATAATCATTTATTTTCATCCTCACTACGATACTCGTAATCGTATTTCTATCTGTCTGAACTTCTCTTAAGAAATTATCATTTATATCCGACTTTCTTCCAATGTTTTATAAGGAATCGGTAAACTTTTGAGATTTTTGGACTGACTATATTATTTAATCTAAAGAGATAGATTATTCTTGGGATTAAACTTAAGAGATTCACATAAATTCAAACTAGACACGCTCAACCAATATTTGATAATTCATATAACATTTTAAAGATCCTTAAAGCTAATGCAATTTAATTCTGATTCTTCAACTAGAAACTAAAAACAGGCATTGATACATAATGGTTAGGTGATATCTACTTTTGACATTTAATGTATCATCGGAATTAAGTTCTGAATCGTTAAATACGGAAAAATACTGGAATCAACGACTTTGATTAACAGCCGTTTAACTTGAGATCAAACCGAGACCACGAATCTAATTTGATAATTTCAATCAGAAGACGTTTCTATAGTTAGAATATGTTAGTCAATGTGAAACACCCGACCTGAGCGGTCGAACGCACTATCAAACACTCGGTCTGCTCATTAAGGCCAAACTGGTAATGAAGTTAAAAGTCACTGAGAAATATTCAAGTAAAATTTACACATGAAATTGCGGTCGCATTGTCATCCCTCATCAACGATCAAGATCAAGGAGTGCAATAGGAAGTAAACATCAAAACGATCAATGTGACAAGACAAGAAGACCAGAGAAGATTCGAAGGAAGAAAGAACTGTAGTACGGGGAGGAGATAGAAGCTTATTAATCATAGAATAAGGCTTATAGACATAGCCAGACTGATGATAAAGTAATACCCATAGAACGGACAATCGTAAACCGAAGGAATCATCATCATCATCATCATGTAGAGCTGCTAGCACGAATCTCCCTGACCCTCTCTTGTCACCTGTCTCCATCATCCACCGTTCCCGGGAGGTCCTCAAGGTTATACATATTTACCAACCCCTCCACTTGGGCTGGATATGACACTTGGTCAATCTTTAAGCGGACTTAAACAGGTTTAAATTCAGACTTTTCCTTCTCCTAGGCTAGTAAGCTCAACAAGGCTGAAGAATCCAGTCTGCCCTACTGTTTACCCATAGCTGGAGGGAGAATAATTGTAGTCATACCTTTCCCAAGAGTATTAGTGCTATTTGAAATGCCATCAGTCTCTATCAGATTTTAACTC
>OY757906.1:42492873-42585373 GCA_963585895.1 Sepioteuthis lessoniana | reverse complement strand
GATTTATAAAACATTATAAATTTAGTATGGAATCTGCTGAGAAAATAAGATTAAAATAAAGTTTCTACAGCCCAATCCAGCTAATTGATAGTAGATCAAAAACTTGGCCCCTATTCTAATGTTAATCGGAGCGAAGTGATTCTAAACCTCTGACATTTTTAAGTATGTCTGAATTGGGACAGTTTACCGTATCTCGTAAATTAGTCCCCTGTTCAGAATCATTTATTGACTAGTATCTCGATCTCTGCTTCCCTACCCACTATAAAACCATATTGTGTCATCTATCGACTTGGTGGGAAGTCGGTGAAATACATTCTAATTACCCCTATGCATTCATTATTCCCAGAAAAATAACGGAATAAGCAAACTTAAAAAATATTAACTTAGATTTTTTTAGCAATAAATAAACCAATAATAGATAAAATTCAAAATATTTAAGTAAAACATAAAATGATTTTATATTTCGCATTCCATAATACAAGCAGAATTAATAATTAATTTCTTTTCATTTTTTAATTTCTTTTTGTTAAAGGAAATTTTGCTTTTTCCTTAAATCTTGTTTATTTCCTAACGTTTTCGTCAGCACGATTGGAAAAAAAGTGTATCCTATTGATTTAAATAATTTTACCTAGTTTATTTATTGTATATTTTTAGAGAGAGAAACTGCTCTGCTATTAAATAAAATTATTTTGCATCCTATCTATTATTAGTTTATTTACAGCAAAACAAAGGTGAACATCGTCTAAATGTTCAAATTCCATCATCTTTGCCAAAGGTAGTATATCAGTTTCTATCTCTTACATTCCATTCAGTAGATTGCATCGTTTTCCTCAGTCGATAAAAAGTAGTTTTATATCTATTCTCTGTTTTGTGTTTTCTGACTAGCTTTATCGTTCATTTTAATTAATAGCTACAATTGGAACTTCGAATAAACAACTAGCCGCTTTCAGATAGTTTAAGATAAATAATCATTAATAAACATCCGTTGGTTCAGATATATACTTCTCATATAAGTTAATGAAAATTTCACTTAAATTTTTTGGAAAGTTCTATTCAGATTGACTTAGTTTTTATTCATTTGAAAAATCAGTCTTTTTGAATACTTTTTCAATTGAAATTTACGGTCCTAATCAAACGTGTGTATAGTATTAAAAACAATTCATCTCAAAATGTAGACTTAAAGAAAGAGCATGATTACTAGTTCAATGCGTTATTTTAATCCTTTTAATGTTCTGTAAGTGGAAGTAAATGACATAGCGAAATCACCAAGATTATGTTGATTATAACAAGTTTCTTTGAGTCTGGGTCTTACGGCATGACCTTTTCAGATAAGTTTTAAATGCTAACAACTTTGTTTCTTGGACTGGTGAGAACTCGTCTGACTTCTGACAACAAAATTACTCGGACACAGCCTTTTAATACCATATTATCACCCAGTCAGCACCCTTAAATAATAAGTAGCACTTCGAACAATAATCATATGATTATTTCTTGACTATTTATTTCCTGTTCATTTTGTATTTCATGTTGCTTTGGCAATGTCCGACTTAACGGAGGTGACGATTTTGCCAGTGAATAAGAATTGTTCAACGCTGTGTTTTACCTAGTAAATGGCATTGAGGTTAATTTAATGGAGAACGGGATATTTATTCTGGTCCGGGAATTTATATTACCATGTTTAAGGAATGACTGGGACTTGCATGTCTTTGTTAAACTTGCAACTAAAATATTATTATTCGTTAAGCAGAAGAAACTGTAACAAAATAGATTAATAGCAATGCCACTGAAAATCTAATTAACTTTATCTAATTCACGTATAGGTTTCGATTCCGAAAGGACAATGACTGTACAAGTTATAATTGCTTAAGATTGCTATTCGTATATGGAAATGTACGTAATAAAAACAGTCCCTCCATATATGTTCTGATCGTCTAGTTTCTTTCAATGATTAGAAGCAACATCTCCATAATAAATAGTGAATATCTGACACTAGTGGAAATGTTCACCTACCTCGGAAGCAGCTTCTCATCAATGGAAAATGACATCTATACGCGCCTAACAAAAGGATAGCCAGCTACCAATAAGCTATCGGTCATATGGAAGTCAGACCTATCCGATAGAATAAAGCGCATTTTTTTTCCAAGATGTAGTCGTGTCCATACTACTATATAGATATACCACTTGGATGCTGACTAAGCGTATAGAGAACAATTGCACAAGGATTCTACGAGCAGTATTAAACAAATGCTAGAGGCAACAACCCGCATAACAGAGCAGTACGGTCACCAACACCAATTACGAAGACTATAAAAATCAAAAAAAGCAAGACATGTCGGACACAACTGGAGAAGTAAAGGTGAACTCATAAGTGGTGTTCTCCTATGGATACCTTCACATAGAGGCGCCATAGCAGCAAGAACATATCTATAGCATCTCTGTACGGACACTGGATGCCGTCTGGATGACCTGCTGAAAGTGTCACCAAAGTAGTTTTTATCATGCCCCGAAATCACGATCGTATAAACAAGAGCTTTAGGTTTGAGATTATTCTTATCTTTATTAATTATTTTATTCCTAATTATTTTAAAAGCGTTTTGTAATTGGTTTCTTGGATCTTTTTCAATGATGTAAGTAAAACTTGTTGGCAATCATAATCGAGGGTTACCCAAAGGCTCCCTTTTCAATAGCTACAGCACCAAGGTGTAGGGGAGGGTGCTACTCATTTCCCAGGACTGACCCACTTTACCCTTAATCCTTACTTTATAATGCTGAGTGTTAAGCAAGACGGCATTAAGTACCATTTTTTGAGTCTTTGGTATGACTCGATCTGGAGATTGAACCCTGGTCTCCTGGGCCACTGGCGAGCACTCTAACCATTATGCCAATGTTCGGTTGAAATGATGTATTTATTTGAATAATTCGGTATAATAACATATCTATGTAATAGATTATTATTTGAAAAATTGTTATTGAAAATGAATGCAAAACGTTTTTGTTGGTAAATTTTAGAAGCGTTTATCTTAGCAGATTGTAAAAAAGAATTGGGATAGTTGTCTTTTAATTGGAATCATTTTGAGACGAGGCTTCCCAATCTGAGAATTAATTTTTATTTATTGCGGACTTTTCTGTCCTCACCTTGGTAGTTATTTTGTGTGTGTGTGTGTGTGTGTGTGAGTGTGTGTGTGTGTGTGTGTGTGTGTGTTGTTTTCTTCTTTCACTACGTTTCGGCCAAATTTCACCTCAGGCGTTCTTCACGTGATTTTACCGCGACCTCGGATAGGAATGATGAGTCTTTTAACCGTATCCCCAGTAATTGCTGCCTTCCTTCGGGGTCCGTAGCGCAGCGGATAGAGGCGTTGAGTCTCTATGGTTCCAGGTGAGCATTGTCACTATGATAGCGGTTTCAATTCCTACCCAAGCCGGCCAGAGGTTTACTTGGTCAAAAACGTGGTGCGATAGACAACAACTATGGAAGGCAGTAATTACTGGGGATACGTTTATAAGACTCATCATTTCTATCCGAGGTCGCGGTAAAATCATCTAAAGAAGGCCAGAGGTGAAATTTGGCCGAAACGTAGTGAAAAAAGAAACAACACACAAAAAACAAAAGAAAAAAAAAAACTACCAAGATGAGGACAGAAAAGTCCGCAATAAATAAAAATTAATTCTCAGAATTGGGATATTTGAGTTGTGCAAAGCAATTCCATTTATAACTGAGTTCATCATTCAAAAAATTAAGGAACTATTTTATTTGATTCATTCCAAATTTTTGCTAAGCCATTATTTCGTGAATACATAAATAATATATAATCTATGTAAAGGAAATATCTAGAATTTTTATGTGAATATTATGAATATAAAGGAAGCTGATTCGAGAAATTCAAGAATTAGCTAGTAATTATTTAGTCAATTCATTAAGGTCATGTGAGTCAATTTTCCAAACTTTTAATGCTTTTACTTACGGGAATATAAGAATATGATTATTTTATTAACAATAACTAAAGATTTGTACTTCATGGTAATATCATTATTTTTGTAGTGAAAAACAGCAGAAATTTTAATGTGTAAACAGCTAACCGTACCTAAAAGAGGGATAAGTATTTTCGCTTTGACTTGATCTTATGAGTCCATAAAATTTAGAAATTTTAAGATGGTGACCATATAATGAAGAACAAAGTCTTTCATTACTAATCATTTGAATGACTTATGAAAAATATCTATATATTTGATTAAGGTCTGTTGTGTAATTTGTTCATATGAATTTCTATAATCTAGAAATTCTGTAATTTTGTTGTTATATGCAAAAAAGGCTATAAGGATAACATTACTTCTTGTATGTGGAGATGTGATGATTATATTATTTTTAGGCAAACCTCTTAGAGATGCTATATGTTTTTCGAGGAAAAGGAGGATCATTAATATAAAGTTTAGTGGTTGCAGTTAATAATCTATGCAGGATTAATTTCACGAAATCATTATAATGATATATATACATATATACATATATATATATATATATATATATATATATATATATATATATATATATATATATATATATATACGCACACACACACACACACACATATATATATATATTAGATAGGTTGGTTGGATTTTTATCGCATATCAACCTTTGATAGGGTATTTTATGCTAAATCTATTTTTATACAAATAATCATTTCTATTTCAAACAATTCAGTTAAGTATGAGTAAACAGTGAAATTGTCAAAAACATTTCTATTTCAGTTTATTCAATCAGTTCTAATTCAAACAAATCAGTTTAGTATAAATATAGACTTTGTTTACCCGGAGTTAAATGTCAAAAAAGTTCAATATTAAACTATTCCGTTAAGCAAAAGTACGCAGTTTAATTTTATTTATCCCATAGATAGGCTCCTATCAGCACCATTCCAGGGCAGTGTGGACCGGGGAGCAGGGTAATGAAGGGGTGCTCCTCATTCCCCAAAGTTCCAGGATCATGGGAACCTCACTATCAGATTGTTTAGTGTCATATCTAGGACACTCGTTCGTGGAGACTTACCCCTCTGCGGATGGGCAGTTGGTGTATTATACAGCCCCAGCCAGTTGGGCCAGCATATGTACGTGTTCGTGTGTGTATGTAAGTATATACATACATATATATATATATATATATATATATAATATATATATATATATATATATTATGTTAGGCTTGGTTATATTTGCTTAATGTCATATCAATCCTTATATATATATATATATATATATATATATATATATATATAATATATAATATATAATATATATATATATATATATATATATATATATATATATATTCCTGTTTAGTTAAATAGAGAAAAAACAAGGAAAAGAGTAGAAATTCTTTAAAGAAACAGTTTTTTCTTGTTTACGTACAAGAGAACGTGAATCCAGATCAAATGAATGTACAAATTATCAGAAAAAAACAGTTAAAAGAGAAACTTGTAATTCTTTTACTGTTTTTTTTTTTTTTACCAATAACAATAAAACAAAGTCTAAATACTCGTGGCCTCATCTATCAAAAGAAAAGAATGGCAATGAGATCTTTGGAGAAAATCAGTGTATTGTAAATTCATTCCACTGCTACAATTCAACCTTTTCTGTTGTGTGGCGTCATATTTGGCTTCATTGATCAAAACCATCTTTGTTCGAATCGGAACAGTTGCATGATGTTGTATAATATTACAACGTTCAACGCCAACTTTGGTAAAATAGCGCAAATACAAAAAAGTTGAAAAAACATTCACAAAGAAAAATGAATAAATAAATAAAAATAGAATTCACACAATATTTAAAATAGCTTGAAAGAAAGGAAATTAATGCTATATAAATCCTATCATCAGCAATATTATCGGTAAAACCAGCTGAAGACAAAACAAAAGCAGTCAGAAATACGAGTATTTCGAATATTTTCTACTTATCTTCCTCTGTTTAAAAAAAAGAAACTATTTCTATATCATATATTCTTCCCTTCTTATTATTTTTAATTTTACATGCTTACATATAGATAATTGTTGTTCATGAGGATTTTTATTCTTCAATTAAGAACAGTGTTATGGATTAGAATTAGGATTTCATATTTATTTTTTGCATATAAAGAATTTTAATCAGTAAAAGATACAGCCCAGTGCAATGGCATATTCATCAAAATTACAATTCGGGTTCAAATTCGACTGGAAATGTCCTTATCTTGTAAATTAAGGTATATTTAATGCATAACATTTTGAGTAATTTAAATTGAATCAATGAAATCAAATATATTGTTTGGTTTACACTTATACTTAAATCAATATACATATATATATATATATATATATATATATATATATATATATATATATATATAGAGAGAGAGAGAGAGAGAGAGTGAGAGAGAGAAATAGAGAGTGATAGAGCGTGATAGAGCGATGGAGGAAGAAGGGAGAAATATATAAAAATCAACTTGCTTTGACCTTAGTTCATCTTCAGGAAAATCTTTAGTGAAAAGTTTTTGTATAAAATGCTATGAAATATTTCTAAAAAAGTTTTTACGCCATAAAAATTTGGTTGGTTGGTCTTTTATGTCATATCAGTCTTTCTGGAATATTTACAGTCAAATTCAGTTAATATATATATATAGATATATATATATATAGTATAAATATATAGATTATATATACTATACTATATATATATATATATATATTATATATATATATATATATATATATATATATATATAATGCAAATAAATGAATCCTATAAACTCGTTAAAAAGTTTCTAACTGTATTCTTAAAAATGTTAATTGAGCTCATTTATTTGGCCAAAGTTAAAATGTTTTATTGAACAAGTCCTGGAGGCAACATCCAACAAAACAGTAGCTATAGGGCCGCCAACAACCCATCACGAAAACTAACCAAAGTAGACGAACCAGAAATACGGGACAGTGCTGGATAAGTAAGGACAAACTCATACGTGTTATACTCCGATGGACCCCTTCACACGGACAAGCAATGTTTGGTCAACCAGCTAGAACCTACATACAACAGCTCTCTGCCGATACAGTATGCAGCCTTGAAGAAATCCCGGTAGGAATGGACGGTAGGGTCGGGTAGATCCACGCTGACAGCGTGACATCATGATGATGAAGTATTCTTATCTGAAACTAATATTTTTTTAAAATTCTAACATTTTGAGTACACTCAGTTTAATGGTTCAAGGTATTAATAATTCTACTTATCAATCATTCCTATATAATATGAATTATTTGCAAAAAACATTGTTTTCAAATAACCAATAACGATATAATCTTTATAAGTGAAGGAATAATTTTTTTTTTACTCATACCAGGTACTATCAATGCGCGCCAGCGTGAACGTGGGATTAATGTCATTTAAAGAGAATTCCACATTTCCCAAAAATTCAGAATTGGGGCTTTACAATCAGGTGTAGTTCAATGTCATATACAGGCAATTTACCTGTGGGTTCCTACTACTGAGCAGAGGGGCAGTCAGCATATACTATCGTCCCAGCGTTTCCTATCGCCCCATTCTACATTGGTGGGCTCAAAAAGATATGATGACGAATGAATTGGTAATCTAGTACATCCATCCATTAAATCAATGTCCCCCACCCCCATATATATATATATATATATATATATATATATATATATATATATATATATATATATGTATATGTAAACCAAAGATGAAAGAAATAAGGGAAGTACATACACAGATAGATTAAATAGTTTAGAAAATTTGGGGAAAATGTTACTTTCCTATTGATGGTGTTCTTACCCCTCGGCGAGGGATACAGTCAGCATATTTTATGCCCCACCTACAGCGCGCTTAATGTACGAATCGAGATTGTGAAAATTGATTTTGAAAGGAGGCTGGTATTCATAATAAGATGAATGCTGTGACATTTTTCCATGTCAGTTTTCCCTTCAGTCACTTTCAACTTAATCTATCTATCAGTCTATCTATCCTGATAACTTAACATATTCAATATTCAATGTTGAGGATTGCATCACAACGTAGAAAACCCTTATTGGTTAAATGAAAGTACTGACAATTGAGTACCCTTTATTAAATGCACTAAGAGTTAAGCCTTGCGTTTATGTCGACTATACTTCCATTCATTTTGTTGACGCCATCATAATAGCAATTTTTTTTCCACTTGGTCGTGTTCTTCTTAAAGTTAGTAAAGAATTTGATTTATTTAATTCTGTATGTTGATTCGAAACTTTCCTTAGTTTGAAACCAGCAACAAAAGGCGATCAAATTTAATTACTAGACTCCTTGTCTCATAATTGTTATTCAGTAAGTGTATAGAAGCAACTCACTAGACAGTAACTGGTGGTTGCATGTATAAATTTGAGACATTTCGATAGCGGCCTTTCCTTAGAGAAATATGAATAATTTCGAATGAATTGGCCGTTCAGACGGCCAGTTGGGGCCCAGACCCAGACATTCATCAAGGCAGCCCAAACTCTCAAGGAGAAAAGTAAGAGCCAAAACAAATGCTCTGCGCCCGGAATCTCAAATCAAGATAATCATATTGAATGATAATTTCTAGTCTTCTGATTCCTTGTTTTTAAGTCCGTCAATTTGAATTCATGAGTCACCAAACAACAAAATCTCAAGAGACGAGCACAGCATTTCTGGTTTTAGAAAAAAAAGATTGTAATTTACTTCCGTGTGTTACAGACATAAGTAATCTACATACGCAAGCATGAGTTTCCAACGTTGTGACAAAAACGTCAACTTGTTTGTTTGCTTATTGTTGGTTTTTGGATTTTTTTTAAGGTTCCTTGTTTTTATATATAAACAGACTTTTTTAAAAATAAAAACAACTAAGCCCTGATAACTGCGATGAAGGTTTGTTTCTGTAGTGCATTTTTAGGAAAATATTGCTCTCTTTTTTCACAAGGATTCTATTTATTTAATAATCGGTATTTATGAAGAGGTATTCACGCATATATATATATATATATATATATATATATATAGAGAGAGAGAGAGAGAGAGAGAGAGAGAGACAGACAGACAGACAGACAGACAGGGACAGACAGACAGACAGACAGAGGGAGAGACAGAGAGACAGTGACAAAAAGAGATAATGCAATGGTAAATTATCGACATTTCAAATTGAAAATTTCATGCATTGTGTCCATTATTTACAATAAAACAAACTAAAGTCAGTCCCTTACAGTCTATATGGAAAACAGCAGTAAGACGCATTTTGCTTCTGCAGAAATCAGATAACAGTATGGTGTACTGATTGGCTTTTACACTGGATGCACCAATAAGATTTCACAGTGTTTGTGTGTCAAATTGAAAAGAGTGTAGAGGATTTAAAAAAAACGTTTCTTGATTTCAGTAGTGATTATGACGTACGGCAATCTTTCAGATAAAAAATCCCCAACGAAAGTCATAATTGACAACGATCCCTGTAAGACAAAGACTCATAGCCGGGGATAAGAGTGCATTTTTTTGCTGGTATTTAGTGCATGAAGACATTCGCTATTTTTCATTCTAGTTGAAAAAGGGACTCTTTTAATCATAGGCCATGAAAAACAAAATGTTATACAGTGCGAAAACATTTCTGAACAAACTCAAACACACCCTCCAACCGAGCAAACTTTGATTTTTCTCAGATAAGAAAAATAACCTCAGAATCATAAGATGAACTCAGAACAACCGTTGACTAGCTATTTCTGTAAAATATGTGCTGACATTTATGAAAATCGGGATGTTCTCTAGCGATGGTGACGTTATGGCTCCATTTATTTGCGTAAATGGACTTAGACCCAACATAGAAACATACATCAAGTACTTTGCGGAGGTAGCTCTGACATGGATCAAGAAAGTGGCTGCCGGAAGATCCACTGCCTAGCTATAAAACTCAGCGTCATGTAACGCAAATGGGTAAACCCAGGATTGACTGTGGGAATACATAAAAGACCTTATCACCTCTAAAATCAGGCCTCTAAACTCCCCAGATTGCAATACCATAGACTTTTACGTGTGTGTTCGTTTTACTGAACTCAGTTAAAAACCAAAAATGAACTGAAACCAAGGATAACAGCAGCATAAGACAATTTAAACAAGGAAACATTCAGAAAAGCTTGTAAGTGATTACAAAATCATTTGTAGGCCATGGTGACTTTTTTGAGTTAATCCTATAATTCATTAATTCTATTTGAGAAAGAGAGACGTCCAAGTTATTTTCACTTTTTTGTAATTTAAACGACAATTTTCCCTTCATTCTTTCTTTCTTTCTTTCTTTCTTTCTCTCTCTCTCTCTCTCTATATATATATATATATATATATATATATATATATATATATATTTATAAATATATATATATATATATATATAAGAGGGCTATATATATATATATATATAAATATATATATATATATATATATATAAGAGGGCTATTAGTTAATTTATAAGATAGATAGATATTTGTGTGTACAACTCTTCCTGAGGGCTTAGAATTCTCAGAATACATTCTCTAAAGAGGCATAACACCTGCATCGGATAGTGAGGTTGCACTTATTTAGTCCTGAGGAGTGTGGAATAAAACTTCATGGTGATTAATCACAGGTTCGCTAAGACCTGTTTCTGTGGTGCTTGTTAGGGTCCAAACTATAGGTCAAGCACACCCAAACACACACAGAACTAAAAAGGGGCATACATCTTTTGGGATTGATATATTGTAATTAAATTTCCCTTATATATAATATGGAATAAGGAGCATTATTTAATGTCAAAATTTCGCTGATTAAGTGAAGAAAAAATTTTGACAAACGGTGAGTAAAAAAATATAAATTTTTAAAAGTGTGTATCTTTATTTTTTTTTAAATTATTTAATCAAGAAGTCTATTTATCTGAGTCATCTTATTATTAGAATTTATTTCATGTATCCAAATAACTTCCGACAAGTTTTATCGTGTAACATTATTATGAACACTCTCTGCAATATTTATCCGAATAAACATTTTAAGGCATGAAAAGAAAGAAGGTATAAAAGTTTAAGAATAATACTAATTGTTCATGATAGACATAATAAATACATTGGATCCAAAACAAAGTCACAAATATAAACTGTTTTGTGATAATTTATATCGCATATTAAGAGATAGATTGAGAGAATAGTTCGTCTGAACAGCCCAACCCACAAAGTAACCATATATACATAATTTCGTTTCTATGACATTTTAACAGAAATCTTTCCCGAAATCCCAAAAAAATTAAAAAAAGTCTTATCTGATAAATCTCGTAAAGTGCAAAGAATTTCATCCAATAAATAAGTACTCAGCAAATTTTAATTTTAATACGACATTTTTTTCCACATACCCACAAATTTACAAAAATTTCGTTATATATAAGTAGAAATGAGTATTGACTTTTGTGAATTTATGTATGTTATCTTCTGACAAATGCTTTCAGCCAATGAAGACGTTATTATAAATCGCATTCTTTTCAAGTAAACAACAACAATTCTCTCAGCCATGAGCTCCTTGTAAAATCAGCTATTGAGTGATTTGCCTAAATCAAAGCACCGTGTTTAAATAATCGCTTGCAGTTATTAGACTTTTTGGAGTCAATCAGTTATTATTGCTATCAAATACATCTACTTGACAAGACGAAAGAGGAAATTCCACACAAACATTTAATTAGATTATATAATCTATGTTTAATCTAAGATCTTCCTGATGGGGCATCAATTGCCTTTCATCATGATTTAACTGCTTATGTTGAAATATACAAATTGATTTTATTGGTACATAACAATAAGAAATCTGTTTTTTATGAAAAAAGACCTGTTTAAAATGTAAACCATTTGAAATGTTAAAGAAATTCTCCTTTGTAAATTACGAAAGTGTAATAACAAAAAAAAAATGATGTACACCAACCAAATACACGTTTTTTAATGTTAAATACCGACTAAAAAATCAAGACTTTTTTCAAGATTAGTTTGACTACATTTTGCTTTATCTTATTTTATTATTTTAAATATGTATTTACCAAACCCCTCAACCACCCAAGATCAATTTTCAGTAGGGCACAGCTGGTTTGAATTAAGAGATTTCCATGCCTTAAGTTGATTAATTTTATCTCTTTACGTTCTACGGTCTAAAGGGTTGGAGAGAGGAATTCATAACTTTCCAGAAGGCATTAGCTCGAAGTGAATGCAAACTATTTCTCTGGGTTTTAACTTTGCTCGCTGATAGAGTTTTCTGTGATGATAACCGTTACGACAGCCATTAGTGGACATGTTCACCTGCCTCGGGAGCAACATCTCATCTACTAATAAAGACATCAATACGCGATTAGCAAAGACATGTTCCGCTGTCGATAGGCTATCGGTCCTACGGAAATCAGGCCTATCCAAAAACAAAAGCAGCAGTTGTATCCATACTACTATATTGATGCACCATATGGACACATTGCACAAGAATGTTAAGAGCTATATTTAAAAAGAATCTTTGAAGCAACATCCAAAAAAAAACACAACTATACGGTCACCCACCTCCTATCTCTAAAACCATCTAAATCAGACGAACAAGTCATGCAGGACACTGCTGAAGAAGTAAGGGTGAGCTCATAAGCGACATTTTCCTGTGGACTCCTTTACACAGACGAGCAGGTGTTGGACGTCCGGCTAGAACCTATTCATAACAGCTCTGTATAGGCACATGATATAGTCTAGAGGACCTGCCGAATACGATGGATGATAGAGACGAATGGACAGGGAACACCAAGGATATCAGTGCTCGCGGCATGAAATGATGATGAAGGTTAAGAAAATACATAAACGGATATTACTGTTCATACTGGGTTAAACTCGATTGATGACCGTCTCGGTTTTTTTCCTTTTTGTACATGATTTTAATCAAATTCAAAATTTAATAATTAACAGCCTATGTTGATGAAAGACAATAGTATCTAAAAATTTCGGACGTATTTTCCTACATATAGAACATATATAAGCCAACTACATATAGAACTTATATAAGCCAACTTGGTCATCGTTGTAAAAAATGAACACGGCCACACGAGTTCTAATCCTGCTCACGAGTGTTTGCATATAACATAGAACGAATACGCATGGGAAATGTATAAATCCATTTATGAATAAATTGTATCACAGGCTGGCTTTTTCACCTTGATACGGCAAAGTGTCGAGAAGAAGGAAAACTCCGAATTCAAACTTGTTAAAATCTGATTTAAAATTATTTGTCATATTCGGCATGCACGGAGGGGAGGTTAATGTATATTAGTCAAGTGTATCACAATATATATATATATATATATATATATATATATATGAAATAATAAAGATATTTTTCAAGAACGCATACTAATTTTTCCCGATATATATATATATATATATATATATATATATATATATGCGGTTATTAAAGACTGTTTCTAACTGAAATGTATTGGCTGGATCTGGCGGCAAGAATATACGGAGGTATGCAATCAGTTCAACAAACGAGCAAGTGAGTAAAAATCTGAGTCGAGCTCGGATTCTACTGGCACAGCTTTATAAGAGCGGGATATGCAGACGCTTGTTCGTTAATGTAACAGTGCACAAGCATTTTTTCGCTGTCTTCTATACACACACATATATATATATATATATATATATTGTAAAACGCTCAATATGTTTTTCTATTTACTCAAAGGGAAACATACGGGTAATGCAGATGGATGACATTAAATCATCCCATGAACAGATCAATACGTGCAGAGGTTCCAAATTAAGGCGTGTATCGATTATTTTGAGACCCCATCTTAATGCTGCATATCCTTCTTGGGCGGTAAAAGAGATGTATACTCTTGAAGAGGATTAATGGAATAAACCTTGTTATGTCAGAAGAGGGCGAAAGGTTAGTTTATTAGAATATCTACTACCCATTACCATGCACATAATTTAATCAGGTCAAAATCAGAACACACACACACACACACACACACACACACACACATATATATATATATATAAGTTTTGTACGCTGGTTTTACCTAAAAGAAGAATTATACAGAGGTATACAAAATGTTCAATACATGATCAATAGATTTTGAATTTGAATCAAGTCCGGCCCAATTGGATACTAGCAAGCTCAGTTGAGTAATGCTGGAACAAGTTTTATTAGACCTTCACACGATGGATTTCGATCTATCTTGTTATATCAGACAATTCCCTCCGGTAAATACAAATGGTTATTAAAAAAAAGATTTGTGTACAATCCATTTATTAAGGGAGAGTCCAGTTTTCCTTGTATCTCCAGCGAACAATTAACGAGTAGATTTTGCACGTGTACAAATCCGTCGAGTTCACTCGTGTGCAGATTTATTTAACGAAGCAGCATAACACTAATATTCTATTTCGCAATATTCCCTGGCCTAAAATAGTCAGAGAAACCAATTTAACGGTTTTGTTAATTGAAAACTTGTTAAGGTTTTACTAAGGAACTCAGTGAAACACTGTGTATGGGGTCCTTCTGGTTGACGCAAGGAGCGGAAAGAACTTTGAATTGGGATGCGATGGTTCGCTGGTTAAAATCTTCATCAGTTGCTGGCGGTCCTTGTCTTGTTTCAACAGTGATCATACGGATATTTACCACCGAATGCGTCCTCTACAGAGAGTTACCCTCCATCACCAATATAAAAAAGTTATCCTGTGTATAATTCTAAACTGCTTCTAATGGTGAGGCTTCAGTTCGGAGTGTAGAGCCCCTTTCATTTCTACTTTCCCTCTGATTTGGAGGAGAAGAGCCCATAAGGACTTTATCTATTTGTCGAATTGTTATGTTTGGAAATTATAAGAATTAGATCGGAGTACGTGAAACCATCAAATTATAGGCCACTTATTTGTAAGAAATTTCAGCATCACGTATCCCATAAGGGGTTGATATGCCACTTAGAAAACCAAGCCAAAACAGATTTGTTACATGCCGCTGATATTTGTATGTTGTATACATATTCTGAATACAACTTGCAGCTACTGTCAGAGAAAAAAAAGAACAACTAACATCTTAAAAATAAAGTTGGACAAAAATTTGGCTCTAGTAATCATTTTGTAGTCAAATAGTGTTAAATCCTGTCCGTATTCCATGGTTGTCATTGCTACAGCTCCTTTTTACATATTATTTCATCAACTACTTATGGGTTATTTAATGCCGAAATTCGATTTATTTCGAAATGTTTTATTACAATCATACATGTCCCGTTTCACTCTTGTTGCACTTTTTACTTGATTGTACACATTTATATGATACCAAGTATTAACATCTAATGCACATTATTTGTACACAGTTAAACGGTGAAAAAAAAAGCTTTATTTGATAGTTAGAATTTTGCATTGCTATTTCAGTTAATGTAATGAATAGAAAATCTACATTATTATGGGTTGAAAGATTGTCATCATCATTCAACATACGAAGATCATTAAATAAGTTTCCAGACTTTTTTCGTAATGGTCACTTTTATTTGTAGTACACACATGAAACTCTAGTCCCCTTCGAAGTAATCCCTTCTGGCTGCAATGAACTTGTTGTCAGTTCCAACAACTTCTGGAAGGCCCCATGGAAGTCATTTTCTGTGAACATGTCAATGATCTTCGTCACAGCCTATCTCATCTCCTCAATTCTCTCATAACGACAGCCTGTGAGCTTAGGCAATAACCAAAAATCACAGGGTGCAAGGTCTGGGAGGGTGATTAATCGTCTTGATGCTCATCATGATCAAATGGTCTGTGACAAGGATGGAGTAGTGGACTGTTGCATTGTCCTGGTGGAAATGCCACTGACCCGATTTGAAGAGTGCTGGCTTCTTCCGACGGAATCTCTTCCTGAACTCCCTTAAAACCTCAACATAGTATTCCTTGTTGACTGTCTGTCCAGTGGGAACCCAGTGCATGTAGATCATGCCAGTGCTGTCAAAAAAAGTGATCTTCAAATGTTTGTGGGGGGATTTGCTCTGTCTGGCCTCCTTGGGTCTGGGAGAGTTAGCATACTTCCACTGGGAACTCTGTTTCTTGGTCTATGGGTCATAGCAATAGATCCAGCTTTCTTCTAATGGCATTTTTTTCCAATTTTAAAACAGAATTTTATTGCATATCGTTCTTCCTCACGTCCAGATTTCATTTTTGAAATTCACATGCTGTGACTATCAGGCTCTAGTAGGGTGTATTCCAATTCCTGCTGTAGCCGTTCATTTGAACCTGAAATCATAAAAATTGGACATTCATCTCATAATATGTATAGCAATAACATACTGAATTTTCAAGAGTCTACGACAATTTTAAATGCCTGTACAAAAAAGTCTTGAAACTTATTGAATGAACCACGTATGATGAAATGAGCACGAAATGAGTTATGTATAGCATAAACAGATTAACCAGTCTTAAAACAAAACAAAAGAAAAATAAAAACATTTCACCAGTCTGCATTGGTCCATGCTATGAAAAGACAGTCGTAACACATGGAAGAGCTACCATTACACACACTTTTCTATATTAATCTGCAACACAATCAGGTGAGACTTTAAAATGTGCTTTTAAGTAAAAACATGCCAACATTTATACAGTATCAGGTATTTCAATCCAATAGGAATGATTTCCGAACTGAACTATTTGAACCATAGATAGGACCCTAACAGGTTAGAGCTGACCCTGGAGTCATGATAATGAAATAATACTTCACACTCTCCAAAGCTCCTGAACTGAAATATTACAATCAGATATAGTTTGTCATACCCAGGACACCCTTTGCAGGAAGGTCTTACCCCTCAAATGAGAATTGACGGATTTTAAGGTTTCCCATATCAAAAAAGGTTTAAAATGCTTATTTATATTTTTATATCTTCTTTAAAGTCATCTTTACACATTTGCAAGACAAAATATTTAATCTATAAATGGTAATGGTGATATTAAAATTCACCCTTTTGTGTCAACCTATTTTTGGAATAAGCGTTCCCTATCTTGAAGAATAAAGCATCAGTTTTCTTTGCCTCAGCATTTCCTTGAAATTAATTAAGAGTTTACTGCTTCTTTTCTTTTTCTTTTCTCCGTTCAATTCTTTCTATTTTGGCAGAATAATTAATCTTATGTTTTGTGCGTTGGTAAAAAAATAAAAACTATGGGCTGAATTCTTAGGAACGCTACCACAGGCAGGACCGACCCTCTAGCCTAAAATGGAGTAAGGGCCGATTTATGCTCCCCTTCCTGAGCAACCCATCAAGGAGAATGCTGCGAAATATTAGTAATTTTCAAATCTTTCACGAGGGAAGGATTGCTATCTGCTTAAACCACACACTGGATAATAACCTTGAGTCTACTTTTACTTAGAGGAAATCTAAAGAAAGGTCTGACTAGAAGGATGCAAAATTCTGTAAGAATTCCTGAATTGTTAAACGATTATATGGCAAAATCTGTGTAAACTGAAAGTTTTAATTTATTCAACGTAGATTGAGGCATTATTTGCTATCTCAATGTTCCGTAATAAATTGGATTTATTAAACCTTCTTTTAAGGAAATATTTCCAAATATTAAATTGATAGAATTTTGATCAGCCTTTTTTAATGAAACAAAAAGGTTTCTCAATATTTGTTTCCATTATTTTAAATAACCCCTTGCATAACTATCAATCTAGTGAATACACATATAAGAGAAAAACACATAACTAGTTCTGTTGAGTACGGTTTCGTTTTGCTTAGGGTTTTATGGTATACCAACCATTGTAGTTTATTTATTACCAAATCCTGTTTATAGATAATTATTAGAAAAATGATTTTTAAACACATTTTTTGATAATATTTTAAAACAAGCCTGACCTTATTTTTACACAGTCTACTGATTTCACGGATTTTTATCATTACGATTAATTCTATTGACTATTTATCATTTGTTTACAAAATGTTACATGATTTCAAATGTTACTATATAGCAGTGATAATTTAACATCAGTCATTTTTTAGAACACATTCAAATGGATATTCACATAATTTGTAAGTAAATAGTTTATGGCAAATTTCATTTTTAATTATAAATATGCCTGATTGCATAAACATACATATATATGCATTTGAAAAGTGTGTGTGCAATTCAATATCTCAAGCTTTAATTCATAGTAATAAGCAAAATGCACATTAAATGGGAGCATGCCATACAATGGAAAACTTGATATAAAACGTATTATATATATATATATATATATATATATATATATATATATATATATATATATATATATATATATATATATATATATATAATTTCCCCATATTTTCTGAATATGTACAGATGTGATTATGAAAATATATATGGAGGTGTGCAGATAGATAGATAAATAGATATTATCTCATATATATATATATATATATATATATATATATATATATATATATATATATATATATGTGTGTGTGTGTGTGTGTGTGTGTGTGTGTGTGTGTGTGTGTGTGTGTGTGTGTTGGAAAGAGAGAATTTATTGATTTTCTTTTTATTTTGCATCTGAAGAAATTTCATCCTGAAGCCAAATGCTATCACTTGTTCAGTTACGATTTATATGATTTCTACGCCTTGGGGCAATTTTTATCGATTCTAATATTTTCTTTTCCTTTATATATTTCTCTGATACACCACAAACGATTTGATATGCCCAAAATGCAACATTATCTAATTAACGGCTTGATATCAGAAAAATAACATTACTAGAATAGCTTTTGCTTTCATTCAACTCGACGAGTGATCATATTTTTTTTTATAAACAACGACACGTACTGTTAGTTAATTGATGAGTCTATTTTTTAGAATATATGATATATCAATGTAGGTATATTTAATTTGACAGGAAAATAGATAGATAGATAGATAGATAGAGAGATAGAAAGATAATCGTACCAAGTACTTCTACTTTATTATTGATTCTATACTGGAGAAAAAATAAACCTAATGACTCATGCTGAAATCATTTAATTTCAAAAATTCATAGAAGATAATTTACATATATATATATATATATATATATATATATATATATATATATATATATATATAATTCTGTCAGATATCATCTTTTGGTTTTAAAATTTAAATTATATTTATATGTAAGTATGCATGTATATACATATATATATATATATATATATATATATATATATGTATGTGTGTGTGTGTGTGTGTGTGTGTGTGTGTGTGTGTGTGTGTGTGTGTGTGTGTGTGTGTGTGTGTGTCCTTTATCATTATCTAAGTGATTTTCCTAGAATGGACACATTAAATGATTTGAAGAAAGAAGACAAAGTGCAAATTTTCTTCAGATATAAGAAAAGAGAAATTATCATATCACTAGTAAAAAAAAAAAAAATTATTTCTTTCGTCTTTAAAGTCCCACATGAATACGATATTATTATGTTAACCATTGTATCCCCATAATCATTTATCGCTAAAACAGTTATTAATAGATAAATGTTAATCGTGATCCAATGGTTATTGCCATTATCATATAAGAATACTTGAAACTATTTAATTGTGAGAAAATAAGTTACCTTATTGATATTTAATGAATATAGAAAGTCAAACCCTATTGTTTCTATTTCTCTTCAACATCCTCGTGGCATCTTCTTCGACAACAATACTGGAGAAGATGATGTGAGAGAAATAAGAGAGAAGAGTAAAGATAAAAAAGATGAATATATATATATATATATATATATATATATTCATCATACAACGTGTGAAAGGATGTGAGATACCCTGTCCTCATCAGCCGCCAACCAGGCTTGATAACACAATTTCGGTAGCTCGAGGCGGTGCTACTACTCCTGGAGCAAACAAGCAGCTTTTGCCACCGGACAGGGTATTTAGAGAATTATATATATATATATATACGCCAGAACAATTAAAGCAGAGACTACATTAGACGATAATCTTCATGTTTCGTGTGCTGTTCGTGATTTAAGAAAAGAAACAAAAAGAAAAACGACTTTTACTTTCGGCCGTTAATGTTATTACGCATTTACAGTAACCGTTCCTTTCGTAATTACACGGGAATGGTGGTTCTGCATGTATTTCCTTCATGCTGAAAACTTCTCGCTTTCGACAAATCCAACTTGATGCATTTTGAGCCGTGGTCTGAGGACGATTTGAGGCAACTTTCAAACTGCAGCCAGTGATTCCTATCTTTTAAAGAAACGAAATGACTGAGTGTCCTAGAAAACCACGACAGTCAACCTCAATAGGAATCACATGGCATATCCAACATTTTTCCACGCAGTCGACAAGCAATTTATTGTAGCGGTTTTTCTTCCGCTCGTGTGTTTCCTCCCGGTTTATATATATATATATATATATTAACCGGGAGGAAGCACACACACACACACACACACACACACACATATATATATATACATATATATATTTGTATGTATATATGCAGTGATAATAGTTATTTAAGGCCTAATTGTTTACAAATGCTAATCAATAGTTTATTGAAACCATATAATTTCTTTAAAACGACTGAATTGAGCATAGAATAACCGAATAAAAATTAACATAGCATAAAAAACAAGCAAACAACCAACCAACCAAAAATCGTTTTTATTCTTTATATCAAGAATTATTTATATCAGGCATTCGTATCAAACGCAAATAATTTGCTCACAGTTGTATGGTTTCAAGAATTCCTAATAATTCATTTGAAGAAATCCTTTCTAATTTAAAATAGTCATTTATTTACATAGTTATATGGCTTCGAGTAACAAATTATGACACTTAGTAAACATTGTCCAGTTGGCTGGGGTAGTAGGATACACCGACTGCACCTCCCCAGCAAGTAAGAACCTCCAGTGAGGGTCTTGGATATGACACTATACAATCTGATGGCGAGGTTCCAGTGATATTGAAGCTTTGGGGAATGAAGAGCAACCCTTCATTGCCATTGCTCCCAGGTCCACTCTTGCCCGGAACAGTAGCACCTGATAGGGCCCTATCTATGGGTTAAATAGAACTAACTGCATACTGATGCTAAACTGAATTGTTTAAATTGAACTGTTTTGACATTGAAATTTACAAAACTGAATTAATTGAATTAGAACTGTTTGACGAAGCTGAATTGCTTGAAACAGAAATGTTTTTGACAAACTGAGCACTAATGCTAAAATGAATTGTTTGAAATAGAACTGACTATTTGCATAAAAATGGATTTGGCGTTGAATAAACTACAAATGTTAGTATGCCATAAAACCCAAATATCTAACCAACCAACAACTTAGTAAACAATTCTAGCTTCAAATAATGATTTTCGTTTACATGACATCCAGAATTCCTTTTATTAAATACGAATGATTTACAAACATATATATGATGCTTAGGTAATAGCACTTCAGACCAGAACAGACCAATGTTTAATGTTTATTAATGGGTAATCCACATTCTCCATAACTCCCAAACTAGAGTCTTAACATCAGATGCAGTTTAGTATTTTACTTAGGACATCCCTTTTTTCGGGAGATATTAAAGATTTTCAGCCATTGGGCATTTAATCCGCTCTTTTTGGTACGTCTTAATAAACCAATGTAACATTGGTGACACTAACAAAACAAATTCTGTGTGATCATCGTATAACTACTGTACAGATTGCAGTAGGCACGAGAAAAATGACTGCGTGCCTTGTAGATCCAGAAGTGGGCGACGGATAGCCATTTTGAGGGTTTCCCGGTGAGTAACCCTTAAATAGTGGTCGAATTTTCGTCGTCTTTTGGTTTCCTGAAAAGCAAATAGGTTCTCGACTATTTTCTGCATGAAATATATTTCTCTGTTCACCGACGCAAAAAAATTCAGTTTTATTTTAATAATTTCCCCGCCAGTCAACATTATTATCATCATCATCAAAACGCGAAGAATGCGCAGATTTTCCTGACTCTCCCTCTCTCTCTCTCTCTCTCTATCTCTCTCTCTCTCTCTCTCTCCGTATCATTCATAATTCCCGGCAAATCCTCCAAAGTACATCCAGTGTCTGTAAAGAGATGATGCTCTAATTCGTTGCTTGTTGGCCAACACTGGCGTGTCCATGTGCAGGGGTTCTAAATAAAAAAAAATGTCTGTTAATAATTAGTTAAAATACAATTGATTTTTGAAGATAGAAAGAAAGAATGAAAGAGAGAAAGTTGAGGATTAAGTATTTCTCGAATCTCACTTCTTATACCAACAATAGACTTTTTGATTTATGAGATCAAAACTTTCTTGCCTTTCTGGATTGATAATTGGATACACTGTATTCCGCACAAATCATCATCATCATCATCATATCGTGCTGGCAGCACGGATATCCCTGACCCTCTCTCGCCACTCCTCCCTATCGTTCATCGCCCTAGGTAGGTCTTCAGGACAACAACCTGTATCCTCACATAGCTGCTGAATGTACGTTCGTGCTGGTCGTCCTGCTTTTGCGCGGCCGTGTGTGGGGATCCATAAGAGTACATCTCTTATGAGTTCATCTCTGCTTCTCCAGCAATGTCCTGCATGTCTGGTTCGCCTAACTTGAATAGTTTTCGTGATAGGGGGCAGGTGGCCGTACAGTTGGTGTCTTGTGGGGTGTTGCTGCCAGAGACACACGATTTAGGACATCCACTATCTTATATTACTGAATACTGTCAAACCTCGAATACTCTTTGATCTGTCATCCGTGAGATATATCCTGATGACTTCTAAAAAACTTTCATCTAAATTTTCAGACCGTCCAACATGAACTTCAAAGAATGGACACAATGTGGTCTGGTATAGGTCATTTATTTGTCTGTGCATTGGAGACGTCCAATGAATTAATTTACTACATGAACCTTCCTTTTCAACTTTAATCTCCTTCATTCATCCTTTAAATTCAAGATGGGTTCGAGCTATGGCCATCGGATCTTTTTTTTAACTACAAATAAAAGGTAAGAGTGTGTTTCTAGTAAAACAGGTTTTTTTAAAAAAGACGAAAGAAAGGCAAAAATATATAAAAGAAGATAAAGAAAGTAAAGGGAGATGTTAGAAAAAAAAATTAAATAGAAATACTCAGGGAAGGAGAATAAAAAAGAAAAATATGTGAACAAAATTACACGAAAAGAACTGAAGTAGAGATGAAAGATGGAAAAGAAAGAAAAAAAGGCAAAAATAAGAAAAAAGTATAAAGAAAAAGAGGAAAAGAAGAAATAAGTGGAAGAGAAGGAAGATGAGGTGGAGGAAAAGAAAGAAAATAAAAGAAGGAAAACGAAAAAAGAAATAATTTGGATGATTAAATCGAAAAGAAATTTTATCAAAGACGAAAGGGGAAGACAAATAATAAAAAAAAGAAAATAATAAAAGAATATAATGAAAAATATAAAGAAGTAAAAGGAAAGAACTTAGTGAGAAGTTCAATAAAACTGCAAATCACTGTAGCCATGTCGTTATTACTATATGGTTGCACCACTTAAACTTTAACGAAATGCTTAGAGAAAAATATAGTTGGGAACTATTCAATAATTCTACGTGCTCTTTTGAACAAATCCTGAAAGCATCACCTTACAAAACTGCAGTTGCATGTTCAATTATCCCCTGTTTCATAAACCATCCGAGTAAGGCTAACAAAAAACCCGGGATACTGTTGGAGGAGTAAGGATGAACTTATAAGTACTTCGAAGGACTCCTGCACGTGGGCACACAAGTTTGAGCCAATCAGCAAAAACTTACATTTATCAACACTGAGCGGACTCAGAATGCCAGCTGATGAAATTGCCAATTAACGACATAAAGAGGTGGATGGTGAGAGAAAAACCAAAGTAATCTGTGCCGTTGGCATGCTTTGATGCTAATGAATATGAAGGTTTACGCCGAAACCTGTATTTGTGTCATTTTGGTGGGTTAAACTGAATCTTTATTTTTGGTTAGTGATATCATCATCATCATCATCATGTCGTGCCGCTAGCACGGATATTCCTGACCCTCTCTCGCCACGTCTCCCTATTATTCATCGCCTCTGGCAGGTCTTCAGGGTTACATCCTGTGTCCTTACATAGCTGCTGTATGTAAATTCGAGCTGGTCGTCCATAGGAGTACATAACTTATAACCACGTCCTTGCTTTTTCAGCAGTGTCCTGCGTGTCTGGTTCGTCTAACTTGTATAGTTTTCGTGATTGGAGGCAGGTGGCCGTATAGTTGGTGTCTTGTGGGGTGTTTTCGCTAGGACTTGTTCAATATTGCTCTCAACATTCTTGTGTAATTGCCGTCTAGTTTCTTCTCCAGCCGTTTTGTTAGCGTCCATGTAGTGCATCCATATAGCAGTATCGATACAATCGCTGCCTGGAAGAAACTGCGTTTCATTTTATCGGTCAGGTCTGATTTCCATATGATCGAGAGCCTATCGATAGCTGTCCATGCTTTCGTTAGTCGTGTGTCGATGTCTTTTATGGTTGAGTGATATAATCTAGATAAAAAGCGTAAATTTCACTTTCCAGCAAGTAAATACTATGATTTTTTTCGATGGCCGCAAAATCAAGACATGAATTGTATTTTTTGTTTTGATTTGAAGTAAGAGTGTTAGCCTTTCAATGACATTTATCAAATTATAAATCGTCATAAAATATACTTTGGTGTTAAACTTGTGATGACTGCTGAGATAACAAATGAGAACAATAAACTCTGGGTCGGTAAAAGTAACGTAAAGTCTAATTCATTGATTTTTCTATTGCGTTGCCTCAATAAGGTATGAGTCAATTCATATATACTACAAGTGAGTTGTTCAGCTCTGACTCTCAAGTAAACCGCCAAAATCAAGTAGCTTGAATCAACCTTGAGATAGTTTCAAAAATACATTTCAACTTTTCTTCCTGTCGGTGAGGCCTAATGCAAAGAGGTAAGCCCCCTTAAAAATAGATGCTCTGAGCATAATTCTCAACTACATCAAGTTGAGAGAGTCAATTTCTGAAGATTTTGATGGTGTTGAATGGGTCTTATTTCTATTCCTGCAACATTGACGGGGGCCAAGAAGAAGCTGAGCGTATCCACTGATTATATATATATATATATATATATATATATATATATATATATATATATATATATATATCGCTGATCATAATTCAATAGGTCACAAGAGAACACACGTGCAAACATCAAAGCACACGGATACAACCAGGGACATTTTAAGTTTTATTTTTAGTATTTGTCACTCAGCCATCAGTAAGTCATGCTGACAACATGGTTTTCTCTCATTCTCTCTCTCTCTCTCTCTCTCTCTCTCTCTATATATATATATATATATATATATATATATTTATATATAACTGTCAGTCTGTCTCTCTCTCTCTTTACTCGATCCTTATATCCATCCCTCCTGATATGTCCTCTAAATTACATTCAGTGTTCCAAAATATTTGACGTAATTATGCCCTTCCAGGTTGACCAGTGCATGTCTGTGTGTGTGTGTGGGGGGGTGTAAATGTATAAGAAATAATTAAACACAGTTGACATATTCAATACATTGTATTCTTTCAACTTGAGTGAAGTGTTTATTTTAAGAAAATGTTGCAAAATTCATTTCTTTCATAAGAAAAGTCAAACGGTAAATATGCCTCTATATTCTCTTTAAAAAGAAAGTAGTTCACGCATTTTAATTGGGTTGTGTCTTGTTCTAAACTAGAAAATACAATTTTTTTTGAGTTAAAATTATTTTTCACTGTATATGTCCTAATGAAGAGGAACATAAAATTTATGACACTTAGGTGTACGTATATTGTAGACAATAATAATAAGCAATAAGGAATGTTACATTATTACAAATACTTTTAGTGTAGAAACATAAAAAAGTCAAGGGTAACGTCTTACCCGTCAGATTAGTTCAGCGATGTTGAAACAAAATAAATTATGAAGACTTGAATGTTTGAACATGAATAAAAAAAAAACAAATCACTAAATAGACATTAAAACGATAGTGAGTAATCAATAACGACGAACCATTACTGAAGAAAAAGACGCCAATGTTATCGCTTATTGATGATTTTAGTAGATCCTAAAAGAGATCGAAATTCCTATAAACTATTGTAGATTTTACGTAGTTATGGAATCTTGTTTTGAATAATGAAAGAGAGAAAAGATTCTTAAACTATTTAAGGCTTGGATCCTAAAAGTTTTGGGATATTAATAAAAAATCATTCTTTGAAGAATCAAAGACAATTTTGTTTCATGGCGCTCACTGTCAGGTCCAGGATTTGAACTCGTGTTGCCGTGTCCATATCCTGCGACGATAACCATTACATCACGAGCACGTGCTAATGCCCCTAAAAAGGACATTAATCTATCTGCCCCTCCCCAAGTATGGGTAAAAAGTAGGACAGACTGGGGTCTTTAGCCTTGTTTTGGCTGCTAGTCAAGAAGAGTGGAAATTTTGAAGTCCGACAACCTTTATTTCACTTAAGAACTGACCTTGTATCATATGCCGTTTATGAATGTGGGCTTAGGTAAATACACACTCACAAACACCGTTAAATTAGAGGAAAAATAGTCTTTCCCTTTTCTTTACTGGAACCCTTTTCATTGAGACCATATCTTAATACAAACCTCTCAATGAAGCAGTGAGATCAGATTTTAGGAAGTTATTCACTTGTCAGTTTTAATGTTTAAATTTATTTGTATTACAGCCGACCTTTTGTCTGGCAGCTATCTTTAATTCTTGAAAAGACGCAAATACAATAGAAAACTTACGCAAAGGTCTTTCTTCCAGGAATAAACACGGATTTAAGATATTCATGACTCAAACTCCTTATTCGTGAATTTGTCTGTATAGGTTAAACATTTAAGTGAACGTGTACAAAGTTACGATTTTTCTCTTTCCCTGGAAGCATATAAATCTACATAGCGCCCAGCCTTTGAGAAAGGCAATTGAATTAAAATCGATTACGTGGTCACAATAGAAGTCTCATTTACGTTCTGACTTTGTTGCTTCTATTACTTAATGTTTCTTATTGGCATTTCGCGTGGTATAAAATACAATTTGGTATTCAATGTGAAAAGGATTGGCGTTAAAACTCGAAACGTTGACGTTTCTCTAACAATAGGTATAATTAGTTAAATCTAAGGAATCCGATTATCTTAAGTTTATTCCTTAGAAAATGAAGAACGCTTGGGAAAAATTCATCTTTTCTTTTGTTCTTTGAGAGGCGTTTATTGTTAGTTTTGCTTCTATTATCTACTGAGTTTGCCTTAATCGTAAACGACAACTGTGTACGTAATGTTCATTGTCTAGTTACAATGGTTTTGCTGTTCAGGTTGGAAGTTGTATTTAAAATCTCAAGGATGTTGGAAAAGTAACGTCTTGTAATGAAATGTGCAGTTCATGAAAATATTAAAATTGTGTAGATTTTCCTTGTTTACTTAAGAAAGCTTTTGTAGCCGGCTCCTTTTTAAATCGCATTTGCTTATTGATTTATTTAGTTTTTTGCTATGTCTCTTCTGTAATCGTAATTCCAACTGATTGTGTACACGAAAGTGTAGATGTAATGCAAAAGAAATAGAAAGGCAAAGTATTATAGAGCGATAGCTACATTACCGTCGACAAATGCGTTTATTTAAAAAAAGCAGGTCATTGCAAATGGATATAAATTTAACTATATACAAGTGGGCATGGATTTATATTAAAGAGATTCATATGTAACTTTGGAATATGACTATACACAACTGTACGCACAGCTAAAGGCACTTGTTTTTCTTGAAGGTACGTTAAAAGTTCGAGCAAAATGCTTGTCATGCCACTGCAAATAACTCAATTTATTGAATATATTTGAATTTTGCAGTTCTGTTATCACTTCTTGTGAAATTAACCTTTACGGAAATAATACTTTCAAAGTAACCACGATATTATGGCATACTTAATAAAGAATTTACTTTAAGGGCAAACGATACGGATGAATAATACAACTTGCTAAAGATTGAAAATATATTGTATGGAGGTTCATGGAATAATTCTCAATCTATATCTAATATTTTAATGAATGATTCAATGTGGATAAGTGTTTAGTTAGTTACTTTCTCAGGTCATTATGACAGTAAATTTGTTACTCACCGGGTGCACTTCATTTAGTACTGCAATGTCTGCTCTAGTGTCTTTAAATCAGTCAAATGTGATTTATTATCAGGATATTAGCGTTCCATTATTGTCACTCATTTGAGTTGCTGTGGTATGTTATAACGAAGACATTCTTCTGGCTTTGACAATCTTCAAAGGAAATATTGTATTTTTCATTCTTTTTTACAATATGTCACATTTTAAGAAAAGTGCTGTTCTTTAAAATCAGCGTTTTCTTCTCGAATAGTTTCTTAATCAAGACTTAAAAGCATGTTGAGTCAAAGAGTATTGGCATGCAGAGTCCGAATTTTGAAAGAGGCTGTTTATATTTCACTTTACAATAGTATCAATGGGCAAGGACACACTTTTCTACACAAGTACGTTAGATATTCATGCAGAATCAACTCTCAAGCATTGGTAGAGTTAATAATTTGGTAGAAAAGAAAACAACTCAGGATTCAAATTCTCAACCATTACATTATAGTCAAACATAAAAGAGTAAAGCGGGATTCTTCCGATGGGGAACTGATGAATCCTGAATTTTGTGAGGAAGAACTATATGGAAAATCTGTTGACCTTCTTCGTAAACAAACGTGCCATTTCTTGGGAAAATAGATTCCCTGGGCAAAAGAATACGAATATACATTTTTTATATGCCATCGCTTATTAGAGATTTCGAATATAACGCTGATTCTACTTTGGTTTTCCTAACATTTCTTTTGGTTTGCTAAATCTGCAGAATTTAAATCCTAATATAAAGTAAGTAAAGTTGGCGACTATATTCGAGGGCGCCCAGAGGGCTCCCTTTTCCGTAGCTACTACACCGAGGTGTAGGGGAGGGCGCTACGCCTTTCCCTGGATTGCTCCATTTTACCCTTGATACGTACCTT
This sequence comes from Sepioteuthis lessoniana, assembly GCA_963585895.1. Lineage (NCBI taxonomy): Eukaryota > Metazoa > Mollusca > Cephalopoda > Myopsida > Loliginidae > Sepioteuthis > Sepioteuthis lessoniana. The sequence continues at coordinate 42,556,367 of OY757906.1, read as the reverse complement.
ATAATTCTCAGTGTTAAGCAAGGAGGTATCTAGTACCATTTTAAAGTCTTTGGTATGACTCGACCTGGGATTAAACACTCTACTAGGCCAATAGGTAAATAATCATAATCATGTCTTATGAATTGTATTTATCTGATATACTTATGTTTTATATATATATATATATATATATATATATATATATATATATATATATATTAAGAATATTATAATTCATAATGAAGATTAACTCTGATTATATAATTTATTATGATTATTAATATATATACATACATACATACATATATATATATATATATATATATATATATATATATATATATATATATATATGCCATAGCGTTATTAGTAATGCGCTGTACAGCGAGTTCTAGCTCTTATTTCGTTATAACGTTCACTTTTGGACCAATAACATGGGCAAATTTATGTGTTCCTCTATCATTCAGTTTGGAGTTTAATAATGCTTTTACTTTTCTTTTTCTGGCGTGTCTTTGGTACTGATAAACCCATGAATTTTGATATACCGTTAAATGGATAAACCAAACCAAACCAAACAACTTTTCATGACTATCACATACCGGAAACCAACTGTTACAAGGTCATGTCTTTAATTGTAATTTGTTTGCTACCAAAAATATACCTCATCAAAAAATTTAACCATCGTTCGCTTTTATAAGTTGCGAGTGCAAGTTAGAAAATGAACTCCAGAAAATCACTGATATTTGTCTTTTTTCAATGAATATCTCTAGGATATCTGAAGAGTATCAACTTCAGAATCTTTTTTAAAATCAATAATTATGAAGCGACATTAGTAAGCCCTTGAATATAAATACCTTTCAAACGGATTATGAATCTACAGTGTGTTAGAGGTAAACAATGGGATCTCAGAGGATTATATTAAAATCTTCATAAAAATTTAAACTGATATTTGTATAAAGCAGAAATATACATAACACGAAAGTGAGTTATCAATTACATTTTGATTATTAATCTTTGAATTTAATATTGATCGGAGAATAGCTTTCCTTTGTACATGTGGACGTTTATGTTTTTCTTTTCATTATAATCGTAAGAAAATGATGTGTTATATTTTGCTTTTTTTCATTTCGTTTCCGTGTTCTCGAAGGTGCATTTTTACAGACAACGTATTGTTCGAAGACAATGAAAAAAAAAAGCATAGCATACACGTCTATTGAAAATTGCACCGATTCATTAAAGTTAATATAAAGTATCATTTATATATTTCTCATAATATATATATATATATATATATAAAATTTATGATCGAACCATAAATAATTGGTTTTAGTAAAATGTAATCTATTCATGACTAATTTAATAATGAATTAATTTCAATTATTGGTGTATTCGCCATTATTTAGAATCACCTCTTGCCTTTTATAAGGCAGCTTATTGATTTCTTTCAAGTAAAATTCAAGTGGTTTCCAGCTCAATAATTTTTTCAAAAACAATCTCACGTGATCTTGAGAGATTTTTTTTTTGCCATTCAGATCATATTGTAGAGAATGAAAAAGATGCATATCATTTTGTGTAAAAGCGAGTGAATATAAAGAATGGAGTTGAACAGATCAGTCTAAATCTACTGACATTTTTTTTTTTTTTTTTTTTGCTAAATGTGACATTGCCTTACCGGGGGAAACACTATGTTTCGCATACTGGGTGCGGAGCTATTTTTTACGATTTTCATACTCATTTTTCTGATCTTTTTCCTATTGATGTAGAATGTGGATTTAGATGAGTTGATGTCAACTGCTAATTCTCGAGTAGTTTTCTGAAGATTGCATTCTCTTATAGCATCTAAATCGAGATCGGGTGAATTTCCTGGTGTGGTTTTATCGCTATTGACATACCTCCAGATCGAAACATTGAAAAACTTTTCGGGACTTGGAGGTCAGTAATGATACATAAGAAATTTTCTTAGCGGTTTCTGTAGTGTTTATTTTTCTTTTAATGTAAAACTCCCACAGCATCACGTGTCGAATATGACCTTTCAGTTCATCCAGTTTAAGAGAGTGAGATCATCAAGTAAATTATGATATGCACTCTTACACTAATGAAAAAAGAATGAGCAGTAAAGACGCTCACAGATAATAACATCCGATTGCAATTAAAATATTGAAAGTTTGAAATGCATTATTTCAACTTGCTTTTAAAAAGACGAAAATGAATTATGACTCAACCCAACCCAACACACACACACACACACACACACACACACACACACACACACACACACACACACACATACATACACACACACACACACATATATATATATATATATGTGTGTGTGTGGTGTGTGTGTGTGTGTGGTACTTGATTGTGAATGAATGTCAGAAGCCTGAAACGTTGATATTAGCTGAATTTCCTATATTTAGTAAAGTATATTTATAAGGAAGGATATCATGCTATAAGAAATATGTGAGTTCAAAATAAACGATTCATGTCTGATTACAATATTGCTATGCTTATCTAGGTCTGTGTGTATGTCCCTCTCTGTCTGTCTCTCTCTCTCTCTCCACACACACACACACACACACACACACACACACAGATATATATATATATATATATATATATATATATATATATATATATATATATATATATATACTAGCAGGGACACACGCAGTTATTCAGGACAATGTAAATGCTAATCTTTTTAATGGAAAACATAGTAAACAGTATAGAAAAATATTTAATGTTGATTTTTTTATTCAGACAAAACACTGTTCTGGAAGAGTGGCAAATACAGAATAAAAAGAATTATCTGCTTTTTCGTATATGCTTGTGTTTGTGTGACTACTACAGCGTCATTTCCTAGATATTTGGCTTTCCTCCATTTACATCCATCCACCCAGGTGGATGTATCAGTATATCTGCCCGTGGGAATTATGTCTACCTCCCTCTGAGTTGGTTTGCTTAATAAGTAAATATCTTTTTTCATCATTCTGAGATACTTAATTATACAAGGTAAGATATTTTTTTTAATTATCAAGAATGGTGATTTTAATTTTAGAATATTAAAAGTATATACCAAAATGTGCACACCTGAAAAACTTATATGACAAAGGGCTACTGTTTAGATGACATATCAATTGATTTTAACGGCACACTGACCCGTCTTGAATTATTTTATTCCTGGAGATTAGGGAATCGCTCATGTGTATGTTTATATTTGCATTTTATTGTAGTTTCAAAAGTAATTTTTGTTTGTTTTTTTTTTGTTTTGCTTTCGCAAACCATTATATGCGATCAATTATTCCTACCTTACAAAAATAATTTTCAGACAGATCTATTTGGTCCATAGGTTGAACCCTAACCTGTATTACTCGGGATTAGTTAGGAGCAGTGGCAATAACTACGTACTCCATTATTTCTAGATCTCTAGAACAGGAACTTCACCGTCAAATACTATTTAGAGTCATGTGCAGGTCATCCACTTTTTTTTAGAGGTGAGGGTTTTATCCCTCTCCAAAGGGATACAGTCAACGTATTCTAAGCCTCTCCGACAGGTGAGTACTGTTGCCCCTCTGTACTTTTAATCTGCAGTTTCAATACATTTTTCACGATAGTTTTGAGTCAAACATGATTGTTCAAGTGCTGCACTTTCCATACTCAACAGACCAAACTTTATATTATGCTTTCTTGTTACCTAAATCAGAGATACATCCAAAGAATAAGGCTTGAGGACGTTGGATACCTTAAAAACAAGAGTGTTGATTCACGTCCATTGAGTTGCTCCGAGCAACCTCACTGGAATTAGCATACAGAATACCATGGGGTATTCTCGGAAGAAAGCTAACGTCTTATACATTGTTTTGAGACTTTTCGTGTACATCTATTATACCCAATACGTGAATAACAAGAACTGAATTAGGAGTCCCACATTAATTTGATCAACTATACTAGAAATGTTCCTACGCTATATCTTAATAATATGTTTTATATTTGTATTTGTTATTCAATGTAATTTAAACCTAGCTGATTCAGATCAAAAAGTTCGTATTTACGGTTTCTAAAAGGCAGCTGTTGTGTTTGTTACTGAATAATTGTTAAGAATCATTATCGATCAGTTAACATGTGACAAGACAATAAGATATTTATCTTTTACGGCTAATTTGGTCTGCCAGAAATCTAATTATAATACCGTTGCATTAGTTTAGTCTTTATCAAATTTACAAGGGCTTTTTATATCAACGGCTAATGTAAAGAAGACCTAAGATATAATTTCTATCACAAGACACTAAAAAATGTTTGCGGTCGTCGTTGCCCCTTTATCACCAGAGACAAGCCAATAACCATTTTTACTAGCTGAAGTACCTTTCGACGTCGCGTAATAGGACAAAACTTGGATTACTTCTTTAATTTTGTTTTTGTTAAGTTTGTTTTCCTTACTTGGCAAAAATAATATGTAATTGATTGACATCTCGAACCTGAAGCGCTATCCTGTAAACCTAATAAGTAACAATGAATTAACCGAGCAAGGTGATTTTTTATTATTTTTGAAGTATGAAAATTGATGTTATGTAGGATAGATACATCTAGTGCAAAATTACACAATGCAGGTTGCTGTATATTGTCAGAGATCATTATGCAATAAATTCCACTATATCTTCATTTCTGAAGATTTTTGTAACTTTTTATTCATTTAAGAATCTTCCAATGAAATCAAGTATTCATATTAAACATGGGCTCTTTATATTAAACTCGTTGGCTGTTTACAGAGGATAAACTGGTAAAAAACTCTTCCTAATTATTAAAATAAATGTTGCGTTAAAACAGTATCCTCTGCAGAAACATACCAAGATTATTTTTGTAATTTTTGCTTGATATGAATATCACGAGATAATGTTGATTATATATAGATGTAATAGTATTGAATTGGTTTCAGTATTGAAAATATAGAATTTATTGATCTCTTACTCCTTTGCTCCTCCTCCTCCTCCTCCTCCTCCTCATCCATCATCATCATCCTCAAGGGGTATTGACGGCACGGATTCCTTTGACTCTCCTCTCTCTCTCTTCTCTCTCATCATGTGCCCACGTGCTATCAATCCTTATCAATCATAGCTCTTCATATGCTATGTAGAGAACATTTTATGTCTGCTCAGAACGAAGTTGTTTTGTGGGTCGGTCAACTCTGGTGCTTCTGTGTCGGAATCCATTGGAGAAAGTCACTTATATGAGTGATATGTACGATAGCAACTAAATGGCCGTATGGTCGCTGTTTTTTTGGATACTCCTTGCAGGATAAAATCATAGCAAAGAATATCCTTCTTGTATAGTTCTCATCTATCTTTTTCTTCAAACGTTTTGTTAAAGTCCTCGTTGCCCAGCCATAAAGAAGTTCTCACAAGGCAAACGCTTTGAAAAATGTCCGTTTTATTTTATCTGATTGATCAGATTTCTATATAGTCAATAACCTTGGAAAAACAGTCCATCGTTTACTTACGTGTACGTTGATATTGCTTCCATTAGATGAAATATTGCTACCGAGTTATGTAAAGTTGTTTACTAATTTTGCTGGTATATTTCCGGATTTTTTCTGAGATTTTATTTTAGTGCCTCTAACGACGTTTTAAATTTTTTTCAGGTAAAACCTTGATCTGCTGTTTAAATGAAAAACAAGGAATTTTAGAATGCATACCTTGGTTTTGAAAATATTCCTCATACCAAAAGGTTAGTAGATCAATATTTTATTCTAATTGATTTTTTCTGTTTACTTTCAACATTTTTTCCCATGAAACTTAAATTTTAGAATTGTGTACACCTGTCATTCTAAGTGTAGTGTGACTTTTTTTGGTAATTTGATTTTGGTAAAGATAAAGAAGTAATTCTGTTTCCATTTTAAGTGGTAGAGACACCTAACAAATAACAAGCTAACGAATAATATTTCATTCATTTGTATCGTTTTTAAAACTCTTGTGTGTGATTGGGTTGTTCGTTTTTTTTTTTTGGTTGTTGTAGTTGGTGTTTTTTTTTTTGGTTTAATGGCATATTATGTCATCATTGTAGAAGAAGACTAGTGGTACTATTCAATAGGAGTTCAAACTCACTTAATATCCTGCAAGTTAACTACCATGCCACGAAAACACCTCATTTCTATATGAGTGCAAACACGAGTATAATCAGATACATATAAATTCAAATATATAAAGGGGGTGTCCTCGTGGTGTAATGGTTAAAGTAATGGACTGCGGAATCGTAGTAAGTGACTTCGTACTCCAGTCGCGCTATTACATTCACTTTCGGGCAAATACCATTGGGAAAGGTATGAACCTTCTTATCCTCCCATCTATGGGTTAAAAAGTACCACTACTGTTCTTCTAGGAGAATTGCTTTGGCATTAAATACCTACAAAGGTTGATATGCCATTAAACAAAGAAACCGAAACCAATAATATATAAAGTTATGACCATGCAACAATGTAAATATAGAGAATGTGTCCAAGAAGAACATATCGTCAAATACACTGATGAAATGGAAGTAAATAAGTACACTTTACTTTTTTCATAAAATTACATCACGTCACGTTGTTTAGTAATGGTATTATATGTATTTACACAACCCGTCCACCACGGTCAGAATGTGACACACGGTTTTTTAAGCGGAGGGTAATGGTTAAAGCGATGGGCTGTGGAATCGTAATAAGCGAGTTCGTATTCCAGTCGCGCTATTATGTTCACTTTCGGGCAAATACCTTTTGGAAAGGTATGAATCCCTTATCTTCTCAGCTATGGGTTAAATAGTACCACTACTGTTCTTCTTGGAGAATGGCTTTGGCATTAAATATTTTACAAAGGTTGATATGCCATTAAACAAAGAAACGAAACAACTGGTTTGAATTTAGATATACCTTTAATCTAATCTTTTTTTCACCATACTCCCTTTGCAATCAGCATATTTATTTTATCGAGGTAAATTTTGAACACTTCTTCTCATATAGCCTCACGCTACACCATATTGATTTTCTAAACGTCTCCCAGGCTTTCAAAAGTTATTCTTTGGATATATGTATTTACCCACCTGCTTGACAGTGGATGGTACAAGTCCAATTCATTAAACTATAAACAGCGTGTTCGAATTCAAAGTGTTCTTTCTTGATGAGTTGGCTAATAAAAGAACTAAATATGCCCTGTTATTTACTTATAGCTGAGAGAGAACCTGTTTGAATCAAAACAGTTTCGTCCAGGTCTGAACTTGGGGTGTCGATTCAATTTCCTACAAAAATATCCTTTACGCTAATTGTGCCTTTACTGTTAGGGCAAACGTATGTTTTGGATGCTTTCCTTTTTCCCCATATTTTTTTAAAGTTGATAAATAAAAAAAAGAATGGTGCAGATATTTTCTGATGGTGCACTTAATCTATGCAGACACTGTTTGAGATATATACTTTGTTCAAAGATGAGCCAGTGTTTCCAGTCATGAAGACTCTCCACATATGTCAATTGTAAACATGGATCATATTCTTGAAAATAGTAAAATTCAGACATTTTGATGGGTTGGAGGGAATAATACAACTAAACATGTCAAGCTACCCGGAGAATTGAATCCTATAGTCATCTTTTTTTTTTCCATTTCTACACCTGAAATTGTCCCATCAAGGTTGTCGACTTCAGACGACAAAGGATACTGAAGACAACTCGTAACGAAACCTATTCACTATAATTCAAATTGATTTAAAGTATTCCAAAGCTTTAATAAAATGCTAGCAATGACGTATTCAGTATAGAGAAAGATATTTTGAACGACGAAAGCATCATTCGGTTGTATATAAAGCAATAAACTAATTTTAAAAAGTTATTCCTGAAAAACACCTATCACACACACACACACACGCACACAGACACACAGAGACAAACACATAAACACACCCTATATATATATATATATATATATATATATATGTATATATATATATATATATATATATATATATATATATATATATATAAGTGTGTGTGTGTGTGTGTGTGTGGATTGAAATTGAGAACCTCCTAATTAGGATGGAATTCACTGCTAATAGATGCCGAGAGCGATGTACGTTCAATTCACTATTTCATTATTGAATATATATCTTAATATGCTCAGACTCTAGTGACGCATAGATAGATAGATAGATAGATAGATAGATAGATGTGTCTATGCACACAAGTATGTGATTTTTTCAGAGTATGCTGATATGTATTCGTACATAAAATATAGGTGGATACTGGTCACAAAAATAATTTTTTTTGAAAATATTCTTCTCCGTCCAATTAAATTTGCTTATATATATATATAAGAGAGAGAGAGAGAGAGAGAGAGAGAGAGAGAGAGAGAGAGAGAGAGAGAGAGCGGAGATGGAAAGGGAGAAATAGAAATCGGGAGAAAAAGACGGATGGAGAGACAGATGAAGAGAGAGAGAGAAAGAGGAGTGAATGGGAGCGATAGTATAATTTGGGTAGTAAATAACTTAAAAGATCAAGATACCCCTTGTAATGTAAGGTTTATAATTGTAAATAGAGCTACACTGGTATTTTATACATTTATTGCAGACGAAAGCTTCGGGTATTTCAGGAGTTCATGTCGAATAAAGATATCGTTTAGCCTCGAAAACGCTGATGTAAACATATTTGATAACTGAAGCGCAAACCAACCCAGACCAAATATAATTCATACTTCTAAATGATATCCCAATTAATTAGAAACCAAAATTATAATTCAAAATCCTGATGACCATAACAGGAAACACTGACAGAGATCACATTAAAACTCGATTTATTTCTCCGTCTAATCAGTGAAACTTAAAATAGATAACTGTGTGCGGAGAGGTAAGACACCACGCTCTCAATAATGTATGTCCTGGGCATGACACTAAACCGAATCTGATGACGAGGCCTTATTTCACGTGCTCTGGTAAGTTTGGATTAGCTTTCATTACCATTACTAATAGGCCCACTCTGACCCGGAGTGGTATTACCTGTAGTGTCACATATGGATCAAATTGAACAACAGGAAAACCATTTGAATTCTATGAGATCGGATAAAAAATCTTCACGAATGACTACACAAATATGTAGTAAGAACGAACAATGAAGGCGATTTCCCAACCACTACGCATAAAGTAACCCTAAACAGGTTGGCATACTGTTAAAATCGATCAATCAATCGGTCTTCCCAACAACATATGAACACTGTCTATTCAAAAGCATAGCGTTTCGAAACGGAGATCCTGCAGTCAAAACAACTGAAAATCGAAGAAATTTGGACTTTTTCCGATTAAAAAAAAAAAAAATACATATAACCTAAACTCAATTATATAATATTTCTATTGAATACTAATAATTTTCAACCAGATCTTCTTGACTCATAGATGGGACACTATATAGCGCTACCACACATGGTTGAAATCGACCTTGCAGTAATAGCAACAAACGAGCGTTTCTAAACACCCAGTGCTCCAGAAGTGATGTCTTACGACCAGATTCAACAAATTGTCATGTTCAGGACACTTTTTTGTGTAGAGAGTTAGGCTTATTCTTTAACATGGGACGCTGATAGTATATTCTATCCAAAGACAGATGAAAAAAATTCCCAGTAATAAATATTGTCCATTACTCCAAATCTCACACCTCATCATCTGATAGAGAGAAACAAACCTACAATTGGCGACTATAAGGACAGAGCACTTGCTAGCATTCAATTATATAAAATTAACCTTGGCGACACTTTTTTCTATAATCGACTGGTTTGGTCATTGTATTCGGATGCTTTTAATGGAGGCAATCGCTAAGTGAAGCTAATTAAATCTTTGTCCGTTGATATTAATACTTAATGCGTGAATTAGCGTCAATAATGCCATGACATTATACCGATCGTTTCTTGCATAGACATTCTCAAATGTGTTACTCGCATCAGATCAAGTTTGACAATTCCAATTTTGCTCTAAGCCTTTGATCTAGGTTCCTGATTTATATGCCTAATCGCTTCCAACAGAACATCTTATAGTTATCTGGCAATATCATTGTAAGCTATTACTACATTAAAAGTAAATGATGTGTGGAAATATTAATGTTAATACCTTGATTTCCATGAATACATCAACCTTCATATCACTACTGTGTTTTAGGAAATTCTTTGTAGTATGACGATTTGTGGAAACGTTTCTATGCGGTCTTTGGCTGATTACAGATATCCTAAAAGAACAAATGCTTATTACAGAAATGGTGATATTCCTTGAGAAAGCTTTCGTTTTATCGATGTAATTCTATGTTGAATATGTCTATGATTATTGGTTCATGTTCTGTCTTAAGAACAAAGTATATATAATGTACCTAGATTTGATTGTATGAATTATTTCTCATATTCAATATAAGATAAAAACCAATAAATCTTTTTAAGAAAGGATCATTGATCTTTACCTTTGATAGAAATATTCTTTTTATATTTTTAAGTCAATATGAGGCTTAGGATAAGCCTGCTGTATTCTCTCTACTGAGTCAGGAATATCTTAAACTACGTTCAATGGTGGGGCTCCACTTCTAGAACACTATGGAATATAGAGGGATGCTTCGTTGTCATTACCACTAGGTCCACTCAGAGCCGGAATAGAAAGATCTAGTAATTTACTCTATTGGTCAAACAGAGAGATCTGCTTGAAAATTATTTATATTGAAATACTTATAGTGAGTATTAGATAGGAATACTTATAAGTCTCAGAATAATATCCAGCAGAATGTTAAAAATATAAATTTATGATTATGATCAAATAATTTCAATGTGTTCAAGTTTCAGTATTGAATAACCAATAAAGGTTAATATATCTTTGAACAAATAAACAAAAAAAAACTTCATACATTTAGATATTTAACTGAATGTATGATATTTATGGTCTCCATTAAGATTGAGGAAATTTGCATAATTTACGAAAATATAAAATCTACTTATTCGGTGTACGTTTAAAAAATAACGAGACAAAACTGTATTTACAAAACCAAAATTTACCCGTCGGCTGGGGTTGTAGAATAGACCGACTACTTTTCTACAGAGGGGTAAGACCACCCACCTAGTGTCCTGGATATGACACAAAACAATCTGATGGTAAGGTTCCATTAATCCTGGAGCTTTGGGGAATGCGTGGTATCCCTACATTACAATCGCTCCCAACTCCATTCTGACTCGGAGTGGTAGTATCTGATAGGGTCCTGTTTATGGGTCAAATAGAATTAAACTGTGTAATTATGCTAAACCGAATTGCTTGAAATAAACTATTTTGACATTTAACTGTGTGTAAACAAAATATATACTTATACTAAATAGAATTGTTTGAATTTGGAATGTGTCCTCAAATTTTTACAATGGAGATACCACACTTGCACAATCTTGTTTTGTTCGAAAATAGCTTAGGAAAAATATTGAGGCTTTTGTTCAAAAACTGTCAAGAATTGGCACAGATTCATTTAGATGTAGGCTAAATATAAAGATAGCAGTTTTGTTCTCACACTGGTATTACTGTATAATACCAGTCAAATTTAAGAAATAATTTCGCTTTTGTAAATTAAAAAGAAAAATGATATATTTTGATAGTGTAGTGCTAGAAGAGATACTTGCGGGTGAATGCATTAAATAAATATAAAACCGGTTAACCAAATTTATTTCTCAAACTATCTTACATGAATCTTAAGTGGAAAACCATTTACAATTTCAAACTATTCTCAATATTGTTTTAAATTTCACCCTTTCAAAATAAATTCATTAAATTTTATATCTTTTGACTAGTTAAACAGTTTCATATAATGAAAAAGTTTCAGTATTGTTCATTTTTCAAATTTAAACTTTTTTTTCAAATCTAAACATTTTTTCAGATTTAATATTTTCTTTTCAAATATAGTCTATAATTATAGATCTTCAAACTATCGACTAATAATCATAAAAGATAGACTAAAGCAAGAGTCTAAAAAACTTTTTTCCCTAAAAGTCAGAACCAATGACTCAAAAACCAGAAACTCTCACGACTGAAAAACTCATCCCTACAAAAGTAAAAAAAAACAAACACACACACATTCCAATGAAACACAAATCTAAAATACCCACAACAAGACTCGATAGAGACCCCTCAGCATCAAGAATAAAATCACAAAACAATTATCAACCAAAACAACGGCCAGAGATCAAAAAATCTCTATTGTATAAAATGAATGGATATTGAAATTGACAACATAATAGCAAACTTCAATTCAGCACGTATATAATAAGTATATCAGAAGGCAATCAAGATTAATACAGATGTAATATTTTTTATATATTTTACCAATTTAAAGAAATGAGATTAAATAGTGATGCCATTCATGAAACCATTCGCCAGTGTAGAAATAAAGTATTTTTGCTTGATTGTAACATTGTAAACTATTAACTGTATGTAAACAATAAATTGGAATACTTGAAATAATTTTACTGCTTTAAGACAAATGAGATGTAACTCGATTGAAATAAGGTCATCTTCAAACAACACACTTTAAAAGAATATATATATATATATATATATATATATATATATATATATATATATATATATATATATATTAAGTATGTTGTTTGAAGATAACCTTATTTCAATCAAGTTATATATATAAATATATATATATATATATATATATATATATATATATATATATATATATATATTCTTTTTAAGTTTGTTGTTTGAAGATAACCTTATTTCAATCGAGTTATATATATATATATATATATATATATATATATATATATATATATATATATATATATATGTAAAGGATTTGGTATTAAACAACCATTAAATGTTAATCGACCATTAAATCAAATAACCTGATTAAGCTAAGCTATTATTTAAGAAAGTGATTTAAGATATTTCAAATCCTTCATAAAATCTACTGAAAAATTAAAACAGATCTTTAAAATTTGATTTTTTCAAAAGTTTTTTTCTCGACCTAAACAGTGCGTTGCTATATCTTGTTAAGATATATAAAGAATATTTACGAAAAACAATATTTGCAGTATTTTCTTTGCAATTTATTTTGTACCTTTTAGGGGAATTTTTTTTTCCTCGCAAAAGATAGGAAATACTACATAATTTTTACTTAACTGAGAATTATGATTATCTGACAAGCATAATACCGGTGGTGTGGTAGCTAACATGCAGGATTGTGACATCGTACAAAGCAAGTTCGAAATCCAACCGTGCTATTCAGGTTCAGATTTAAATCCTTGGGAAGGGTTGAACTTTCTTATCTTACACCAATGGGTCACATAGTACTCTACTATTTGACCCAAGGATTGAATAGGAGAGAAATAAACAACGAAGGTTGATATGCCATTAAACATTTTTTAAAGTTTTCAGACAATAATCTTTTTGTTTTACCCATCATTTTTTTTTTAAATTTCATGAAATTAATTAGATAAAACTTTTAAGAAATATATTTTCAGAAAGTATTCTTATAAAATATGCTTTGCAAAAAATGAATATCTTTATTACGAAATTTAGAAACTTTCCTGAATATCTATTAGGTTGTTGATTTTTGCGAGATTCTTAAAATTATTGTCTTTTTGCCTAAAAATATTAGATGAAAATTCTTACGCCTCACTGTTTTATAAAATGTTAACAGTTCTAAAACAAATATCTCCAGGACAATTCAGGATGAAATTTGAAATGATTACATATAATGATTTTAATCCAATCGTTCTAGCAACTGATTCTACAAGGATTCAGATGATAAATACACAATTTTAAACTTCACTTAAACGTGAAATTTTTATTTGTGCGCATGTCAAACTGTTTACTCTTTCTTCTTTTTTGGCGGGGGCCGGATTGCAGGGTGAGGGTTATCTTCGCTTTTACATTAATTTTCTATTTTCTATTTAGGCAATGTTAAATGATATAATCATCAAGGTAATAACTCATTTCATTGCATATGTTATAGCATATAATCTTCCACCAAAGTGCCACTGAGTGATGTCGTATTCGTTTTAATGTCTTTTACGTTTTCAAATTTTCTGTCGTTGAGATTAGCCGTTTTTGGTTTGTTTTTCTTAGTTAACAAGGAAGATCACACAAAGCTATCCCTGGCGGGTGTTTTGTAAAAAGATTTATTCCCATGATATTGTAATCCGTTTTATAATTCTTTTCTCGAATTGGTACTGATTTGACTATAAGAAATCTAGGCAGTAGACTAGACATGTAAATATCTCGGTTTTATTTTATATTTTGCTGAGTACTGACCATCTCTTCATTAAACTGTTTTAAAAAAATAACGCTTCAGTCTCTATAACGTTTGATCACACCACTTAAAAGTGAAGAGAACTTATTATGGACCACTGTTTGAACCCTTTTTATTCTTGGGTAATTTAAGTCAACAAAGTCGTTTCTCCGACTTTTTCTGATTGTGAGTTTAATTGCAAGTTTCTCTTATTCTTTATCTATCTGCAGTAGTCAATTGGCAACCGGTACCTTTGTTCCTTTTATTTCCTGTACTTCTTTTTTTTATTTTTGTTTTTGGTATATTTGATTGATACTCGCTTTTCAAAAGAACCTTCGTCAATAACAAAGTATTTACACGGACTATACGAAACCTTCCAGGCGAATCTTTTGAACAAGGCATTTTGTTTGTTTTTCTCTCAGATGTTGTCTCGCATAATGCAAAGAGCTAGCTCAGTGTGTCGACCATTAATCACAAGATATTTTATTTGGCATCGATCTAGAGTAAAAGAAGAAAAAAAGAACAAAGCTGGAATTTTGAACAAAATATCTAATGAGTTTCAGTTCAGAAGGTGATAGTTTTCTATTTTGAAGAATAGAAACACCTTTTTCCAACATCTGTCATTCTTTGGTTTATTCCCCGAAATATTATCTGTGGATATAGAAGCATATACAACAAATAAGTACTCTATGCAAATCATCTAATCTCTTCTCATAACATGGAGAAAATGCGCTTACATAATGTGAGATTAACTCCGAAACTATGCATTTAAACAATCCACCTGCAAAGAGAAGGATACTAGTCAATTTTTAAGCGTACACTCATTCTGAATTTAGAGTTTAGTTTCTCAAAGAGTGATTGCCATACGGCTCAGTATGTCGATCTTTTATCACAAGATATTTTATTTAGTATCGATCCATAGTTAAAGAAGAAAAAATAACAAAGCTGGAATTTTTAAACAAAATATCTAATGTTTTTTCACTTCAGAAGAAGGTGCTAGTTTTCCATTTTGAACCATAGAAACACCTTCTTTCAACATCTGTCATTCTTTGGGTTATACCAGTTCAGAATTCACAGTTTAGCTTCTCAAAGAGTGATTGCCTTACAAGGCCTTAAAAAACCAATTTGCTCTTTTAATACGTAAGTTCAGAGAAAACAGATTCATGTCTTTTCCCAGGTCATTAACATGAAGGGATTTGCAAAACCCTTGTCTTGGATTTGAACTATTGTTATTGATTCCATTTCATTCGACGATAACCATTATGCTAATTACGCCTCCGAAAGTAATGACTCCTACCGGTTACCATTAGGAATTACAACCGATAAAAGTATACAATATCGCCTTTGTATATGACAACTTTTAAACCTGAAGAATATTTTTTCCACAAACTCAGTTTTTGTGTATGCCATTTAGTAAACAAGAGCCAATAAACTGCACTCCAAAGACGATGATGAAGGAATTAAAACCTCCTATTTCATAAAGTCACTCCACAATTTAAAGGCATATGTCAGTGATAAGACTGTAGATGTTAAACCTAATAGCCAATGAATCATCATTATTTCCTAGTCAAAATTGCTGTCGCGGGTTAGTCTAGAAAATTGAGATGTTACATGAAAGTACAGGTGTACCATTAAATTTCTGCTTGCGAAAAAATACTTGCATAAATTTTAATCAAAGTTGCTAAAAATTCAAACTGAGGAAACACTGAGAGTTGGCACATGTAAGCAGCATGTAATATCTTTTAGTACTAGTGCCAGTAATAGAAGTAATAAGCTAACGAAACGAAGAGCACTTCGATCAGCTCATTCACGCAAATCGGACAGTTAAATATAGACTAGTCAGACATTTTCCTGACAACGAAGCTGTCATCGCAATAATGAAAACGTATGTCATTTTAACTGGGGTAGAATTTTATGAGCATTATATGCAGACGCTTTTTCGTAGATGGAACAGTGCAAGAGCATTTTTTTTGCTGCCTTTTTCTTATGTATACATAGCAAAACCGGCAATATATATTTTTCAATTTACGCAATAAGACACATACGGGTAATGTAGATGGATGAAAGTAAATTATTCTCTGTAAATATCAATACGTGAAGTGGTTCCAAATTAAGACATGTATCGATTGCATTGAGACCCCATATGAATATGATATTGGGTTCTAAAAGGGTTCTATTCTCTTGAAAAGCGATGTTAGTATGAATATTGCAACGGCTACGATTGTTTAGTATATATACTACCCACAAGTACACACACACACACACACGCACACACATATGATATATATATATATATATATATATATATATATATATATATATATATATATATATATATCATGATCAGTTCATGCAAGACCTTATTTCTCTACATCCATGCTAATCATCCATCGATCCTTACAAGTTCTCTAAATTGTACCCAGTGTCTGCTCAGAGTTGATGAATGCTAATATTTGCTGCTAAGGCAATACTAGTGTGTCGACGTGAAGAATTTATGAGTTCGTCCTTACTTCTCCAGCATTAGCAGTATATCTTGCATGTCATATTTAAATTGTTTGTGAAATCGGAGATAAAATACCGCACGGCAAGTGTCATGTGGGGTGTTACTTCTCAGATTTGTTCAAAAGAGGATGTAGAATCTTTGCATAGTTCCCATCTAGCTAGAGTATTGGTGATGCAACCATAGTGTAGTACCTACACGGGTACATCTTGGAAGGACTTCCGATCATTTTATCAGATTTCCACATTATCGACATCCTGTAAATAGCAGTCTATGCATTCTCTATTGATGTCAATGTATGTGAACTGCTTGACAAATTTCATTGGCATGCCGGTTAAAATACTTCGGGCTGTATCTTGTTTAAAATACATGGAATCTGTTTTTATTTTTGTTTACACACACTCACACATACAAACACACGAACACACACACACATATATACATACACACACACACACGCACCTATATATATATATATATATATATATATTGATATGTTTATGTGCTATTGCATATATATATATATATATATATGCATGAGTGTGTGTGTGTGTGTGTGTGTGTGTGTGTGTGTGTGTGTGTGTGTGTGTGTGTGTGTGTGTGTGTGTGTGTGTGTGCGCGTGCGTGCGTGCGTGCGAGCAAGCGTTTGAATGTTTTGTGAAACTGAAAGAGTTCGGGGTTCAGGTGTGTTTAATGAAACTTAGTTCTTTTGTATCCCAAACACCATTAAAAATGTTTGCGTTTCAATCATTATCGTTTTTAGAATATTTTTTGTACATTAATTGCTGTCTAGCTATTTCTGTTTTATCGAAAATACACATTTAAATTATTTGAATTGTGCCACTAATGTTTAACCTCTTTTCTTCAATTCAGTATCATTGAAGATTGATTTTTTCTCGACCAATGTATAATTTTCTGTTGAAAGCTTCACAAAGGTGAAAAAAACAAGGAACATAAAAAATAGAATTTAGAATTTATACGTATCATAAAGTAATGTTAGTACTCTATTAATTATACCATTTTAGTTGCCCAATCACTGTATGTATTTACCCAACCCCTCTGCCACTTACAAGATTCAAGACAAGGTCAATTTTAACGGGGTTTAATGAGTACGAATTTATGGGTTTTATTCTCCCAGACTGCTGGCAAAACAAGGGTAAATCCTAAGAAAACGTATAAACCCTGTTTTGGGTTAAATACTATCGCAGTTATCCGTATATATAGATGGCTTTGACATTAAATATCCCATAAAGTTTGATATGCTTTTAAACAAAGAAACCACACCTAACATTAACTTAAGATCCCAGTCTGCATTGCTTTATAGCAATAGTTAGGGTGAGAACTAAATGATTCATGCCATTTTTCCAAAAGCATTAGCATGATAGGAAATGGAAATAGGGATTTGAACACGAGTCCTCGATTCCTTTTCTTACGGCGATAAACGTTGCTCTTTGGGTGCTTAGTTATTTCTCAATCATTGAAGATGTAGATGATCAAATAAGTATAAATTTTTAAACTTCTTCTGAATCTCAGTTGATATCAAAATTATGTAGTAACCCGAAGAGATGATATAGAATTTATGATGGTATAATACTTGTCTTACAAAGAGGCAACTCACTTGTCAGGGTAGGTGTCTTATAGAGCTCTTGTTGTGCATAGGATTGCAAGCACACTACGTCAGTGATGATTCTAAGGTTTTAAAAATTCAAACATTTTCTTATAGAATGGAGTTGCTTGCCCTACACCAACTGGTTTTGAATTCAGAGATTTTCCTTCTTATTAATTGGTTTGCCTACCTACTTGGTAAGAGAACCAAACTTGTCCTATTGCTTATCCATAAATGGATAAACTGATGCTTACATAACTTTTACCTAGGCAAAGATGAAAAGAAGACACTTTTTCACGTTTTGAACTATGCTATCCACGACAATAACCGTTACAACAGGAGAGTCAGAAAATAATGTCTGTTTTAGAATTATTTTTTATTCCTGATTTAATCAATTTAAACCGTGTTTTAATCAGTCAAAATATGATCTCTAAACATTCATGTGTTTTAATCTTAGATTGACATGGTCCAGTCGGCTGGAACTACAGAATACACCAACTGCATCTCTACAGAGGGTAAGACTCCCCCAACGAGTGTCCTTGATATGAAAATAAATAATCTGATTGTGAGACTCAAGTAACGCTGAAGCTTTTAGGAATGGGAAGTTATCCTTTATAGCCATCGCTCCCAGGGCTCCTCTGTGTCGGAGTGGTATCACCTGATAGGGTCGTATGTATGGGTCAAGTAGAACTGAACTGTATATTATACTAAACTGAATTGATTGAAATAGTAATGCTTTTGTCATTTAAACTCTGTACATATGCTTAGCTAAATTATTTGAAAAAAATGTTTTTTGGCATTTAAACTGAGTACTTATGTTAAACTGAATTCTTTGAAAAAATTTTTTATGTATATATAAAAATGGATTTGGCATTAAATAACATATATTAGGTTTTTATGCCATAAAACTAAACTGGACCAAAATAAGTTAGACATCCTTTTAACCTTATACAATAAAACTTAAAAGATTTGGATGTCACGAAATCTTTAAACACAGTTATTCCTGCTTTGGAACAGAATAGTTTTGTTCTAAAAATATCCATATACAAGAAAAATTGTAGTCAGTGAAGGAGATATCGCGAGAATATAATGGATCTGGCAGTCTTATTGACCAAGAGAGCTTTTGCTGTGTCATACTATTAAGATTTGGCCTATGATTATCATGAAAGAATATAATTACCAGGCTTAAACTCTTAGAAAAAAGTAAACTCATTACTTCATTTTAATGTTTATGATTAGGTGCATATGGCTGTCAAAATCAAATTCTGAAAGACGTGATACCACATTAACAACGAGTAGACTTTAATCATCGTGAATGTAAATTACTTATTTAACTGCTAGTAAAATATTGTGTTACAATAAAATTTATACATCTAGAACTAAATTCACCTATTATTTTTCGAACAAACTAATATTTAAAATCTTGTGAAATTGTTACATTGTTACAAAATACCAAAGACCTGAAACAAACAAAAAGTAAAACTACAATAATTGTCTAACTAAAAGAAAATCAAAACGAGCAGCAATTGTCTAAATTTTGCTATATGGATCCACAAAATGTAGACTGACTAAGAGTATAGAGAAAAATCTTGACGGGAACTGCACAAGAATACGACAAACTATATTTAAAATACCCTGGAAGTAACATCACACAAAACAACAGCTATACGGAAACTTACATCCCACATTTAAAAGCATCCAAAAAAGACGATCATGCATGTGGGTTACGGCTGGAGAAGTAAGGATGAACTCTTAAGCGGCTTTCTCCAATGGACCACATCACAGGGACAGGCAAGTGGTGGACTACCAACAAGAACTTATCTACAACTCTTTACGGACACAATATGTATATTAGAAGAACTGCCGGAGGAGAGTCTCGTTAGAGACGAATAGAGAGAGAGAGACAGAGTGAGAGACACAGAGAGAGAGAGAGAGAGAGAGAGTGAAACCCGTGCTACCTGCCCGCATAATATATATATATATATAATTTATACATAAGTATACATGTATATGTGTGAGTGTGTGTGTGTTTGTGTACATTTTTTTTTCTTCGTTCAAGGAGAGAAAAAATTAATAGATAAAAATCAAAGGAAACACACAATTCAAATATTAACTCCCTGAGGTCGATTTTAAATGTCAGAAACACGCGTTGAAAAAATTAAATGGCAGAAACGAAAATTCACTCATGGACCAATTCATTTAAAAGTATATATATATATATATATATATATATATATATATATATATATATATATTTGTGTGTGTGTGTGTGTGTGTGTGTGTGTGTGTGTGTGTGTGTGTGTGTGTGTGTAGTTATTTACTCAACAATTTTTAAGGCTCGTGAAAATGGAAATTAATCTCCTCTAAATTTCTCAAAAACAAATTACTGTCCAAGAAAATGTGTTTAAATGCGGAAAAATGAGCTCGCAAACTGTGAATCTTTGAAGAAGTTTTTACACTCATTTGATCAAAAATTAATTTCTATTTTCGTCAAGACGAAAATATTTAAAAGGTCCTACATGCTTTTTTGTCATGCATAAACGAAAAAATGGTATATATGTGTGTGTGTGTGTGTGTGTGTGTGTGTGTGTGTGTGTGTGTGTGTGTGTGTATGTGTGTGTGTGTGTGTGTGTGTGTATAACAACAGAGAAATATTCCTATTTGGGTTAGACCATTGCTCATCTTTCTCTCTCTCTCTCCCTCTCTCTCTCTCTCTTTCTTTCTTTGCCTATTTTCTCTATCTCTCTCTCTCTCCTTCCCTTTCTCTGTCCCTGTCTGTCTGTTAATCTCTCTCTATCTCTCACTCACTTTCTCACTCTTTATATATATATATATATATATATATATATATATATATAAAGTGAGAGTATATATATATATATATATATACTTCTGAATGTTGAGATATTCGTATTTTGGTCGTTGATTTTAGCGAAATAATAACAAATAATAATCATTGCTACTCTACACCTGTCGGATTATAATTTCATCACACGAACACACACACACACACACACACACACTCTCTCTCTCACACACACAAAAACACACGTGTACATTTAAAAATATTTACATACATTTATAAATATATAAAGAAAGAATAACTGGAATGTATGTGCACACACACACACGACACACACACACACACACACATATATATATATATATATATATATATATATATATATATATATATATTAAAGTAAAAAATACATAACACCAATTATTCGCTAAAAACAATGGCACAACTAATTTCCGTGAGAAACGAAAGTATAGAGAATACAAATTAAGAATTTAAAAAATTGAAATGTGTAAAATATCATTCACTAGCAACATTAACTTTTACGGGCACGCTCAACATGATATATCAATGTTCTTTTTTATTATTATTAATTGCTTAATATTATAATAGAAACAATTCTAAAGACTGTGATTTCTTGCTTGCAAGAAAGTTCACTTTTGATGAATGTGACAGAGGCGTATTTAATCATGTACGTATATATATATATATATATATATATATATATATATATATATATATATATAGAGAGAGAGAGAGAGAGAGAGAGGTGAGTGTGTGAGTGAGGAATGCGATAAGCATGAAACCCAAGGTAACACACTACCATGGAATATATATATATATATATATATATATATATATATATATATATATTTATATATATATATATATATACTGGGGTGTGAGTGTGTGTATTGATTTGATGCAGTTCATCGCTTCTATATCAATAAATGGGTGTTACGTAGTCTTTCGCTTTGAACTGAATTTGAATTTTGAATGAATTCAATGAAACCGTAATTGCGAGTTTAGTCTTCTTCAGAGGTAGAATTGCATTTGCATCACAATAACTTTATGGAGACATGCATTGATTTACTTCTTTTTCAACTGTAGATTTATATTGTTCGCCTCGCGTTTTTAGCCTTAAAAAATGATCAATCTTGTGTGTTAAATCATAATCCAGGGATCGTTCTCCTGTTATATCTGCAGAAGGATAGACATTATCATTTGTTTATAAAATATAGACTCCTTTATTCGATAAGTAGTGACGATCGCCTTTATGGGAGAGACAAAGGACAGTTGTTATTGACAACACGTGAGACAGACATATTCAGAGCCCTACTCATTGTTTCTTGGACAGATTTTTTGATACAGAACTAGTCCTCAGCGGAACACCTACTTCCCTCTAAGGTGACGTTTCTACACGCTGGGTGCTCTCTGAATGACAGATCACCTGACTCTCTAGGGTCGAAAAACTTCCACATTGTATATTTTCTGGACGCTCACACATTTTCTACTTGCTCAATTCACGTGACTCAATTCCGCTATCCTTTGTTATCTCAAGACAAAGGGACAGTATCCTCTTTTGAAGTTCACAACTAACAAACTGTTAAAGGACAATATGTAACACTTTGATGATAGTAAAGTATAATCTACTACACATCTATTTTTAACGGAGAGGTATCCATATATTGGTGGCAGACTTTAGTCAAATGATAATAAGTAATAAACACTTTTACCCCTACACACACGCATATATATATATATATATATATATATATATATACATATATATATATATATATATATATATGTGTGTGTGTGTGTGTGTGTGTGTGTGTGTGTAATAAACATACATATATGTATAAATTAGATTAAAAAATTGGAAATTATACCGATAGGTAAAACTAAACAGTTGTGATTTCCATTAGGAAATAACGTACAGAATACATATTACTTGTAAAAAATGTATATAAAAGATTATTACCTCAAATTCCACGGACATCTCAATATGTGGGATCAATGAATTTTTGCGGTTGGGGGGATTAAAATTTCATTTCAAATAATGAACAACATGTTATGTTTCGTTTAGAAAAAAATGTGAATTTAGCCCAATAAGATACTCAATATTGGGCTTTTGATAATAAGTCTGTGATCATACTTTGATGATAGTTACACATAAACCAGTACAAGTGTTTTTATAGGACGGGTTCAACATTATGCACAAGTAGAAACAAAAAACAGAAGCAATACTAAATGCGATTTAAACGACATACAATTGAAGGTGATCCTTGCAATAACCAGAATATTAAGCGGCGAGGAGACCCCAGGGCGTTAGTGGCTAACATGATGGACAATGAAATTATTGTAAGTGATTTCGAACTCTACTTGTGCTATTACGTTTACAATCGGACCATAAAACTTTGGAAAGGTATTAACTCCGTTATTCCTCTACTATGAGTTAAATCCAACTACGACTGTCCTGCGAGGGTAGGCTTTGGCATTGAATAATCCCGAAAGGTGGAAATGCCATTGAAAAAAGAAAGCCAAGTAAACTGCGAAGATTAAGAAAGTCTTGAAAAAGTCAATCAAAGCCTGTAGTTCTTGGCTAATCTCAGGTTACTTTAACACAGTACCAGAAGTATGCGATACTCAGTGAATACCGAAATCATTATAAATGATCTGCTAGCTTCGCATTCTAATCATTATACGAAAGTGAAAGACAGGAATTAATTTGTTCCCTACTTAGATATGGGAAAATTGTAGACCAAACAAGTTAGTTAATGCCAAACCCATACTTGTAGAAGGGCAGTAGTGCTACTCTAATACTCTCCATAGCTGAGAGGATAAGGGGTTCATACCTTTCAATGGTCATTAGTCAGAAAGTGAATGTCACGGCTTGACTGGAGTTCAAACTCACTTAATATATCACAGTTCAGAGAAATAGCCCTACGCCACAGGGAATACCCACCCTAGTTTATGAGAAGGAAGACTCTCAATTCGCAACATGTGAACTGCGCTTAATCATTAACCTGTGGTCGAGGGACAGAGTAAATAACGAAACTGGGTGAGATTTCTGCAGATTTGCTGTCACTTGGTTTCGAGTGATGTTACACAGTATAAATGTTTCAATAAATAATTATTTAAAAAACCCGACGCCATATGAAGCATATAATGCTTGAGTTATCATGCAAGTTATGGCTTGCCATGTGTTGCTAAATCAGATTCTCGGTTTTATATTTGTAAGATTCGCCTTTTGATCACAATACCTCAAAGATCAATGAATGCATAGCGCCTAAAAGTAAAGTTTTTTTTTAGTATGCGTGGTTTTATATTGACTCGACTCAGCTCGAGTCCTCAGATTTTGATGGATCAAATTGCTTGGAAAATCTTTAAAATGTTAGAGATTACGAGGAGATAGTCATATTTTTTTTAGGAGGAGGGGGAATTTGATTTTACTTCAGTGTCATAAAGTATCGAAAAGTTTGTTTTTATTTTTATTTCTATCTTTGAGAAAACAGCGATACTTCATTTTCTGCTTCATGAATTTGCTGCTTTAATGCACTGACATATTTTTTTTTTATCAGTGCGCATTGTGCGTGTGTACATTCATAGATGCACCGAGTTATAGAGTGGAATAAAACCAAATATATGGATATTAACAGGAGTGACCCGGTTCGTACGCACATAAAACCACATTTAAATAGTGTATACATAAGTATAAATTTCTTTTGTGCATCATTGATGTACATCAAAGGGGTTTTTAGGAGTCGCTCTCAGAGTTTGTACCCACACCTTATATATATATATATATATATATATATATATATATATATATATATATATATATATATATATACTGCGATAGCACAGTGCAAACCAAAGTCATAAGTCAAAGGCGCTTAATGACTTTCAGTTAATTGGCAAGGGACCCTTAGACAAGGATACATATTTTCTATCACCGATATTGAGCACGCATTATTCATATATTATTAACAGAAAACTACATCACCCTCCATACATACATATATATATATATATATATATATATATATATATATATATATATATATATATATATATATATATATATATTATTCCTCTCCAGGGCGGATCATTAGCACACACGTATATGGTTTGTAGTACTACTCACTTTACCTAATAATCTATATATAATTATATGGTTTTGAGTAACTATTCTGTTTTACCTACAAGACCTATAAAGAGCACCCTAAGAGATACTATCATATAGGGTCAGATTGAACCTAGGAATTATAACACTAAAGCGTCTTGCTCCAGATTTCCCAGAACGGGTGTGTGACCCACAAATGCTGCTTAATGTTGTCCCGGAGTCACGACATTTTTTTTTACCTGGGGTATAATCCGTGTGCAAAGGATGGGTATGACTTATTGTAAACACAATCATGCGGGTATTATGTGTAGGATGTATCACAAAGTGTTTAACTTGAAGTTCTATTATAAGAATCAAGATATTTTCCCTCATGCATTCATTGCTGCGAAAATAGGAACAACAATCAGCAATACGATCGTTGTCTCAGAAAAAAAAGTACATCCAGAAAAAATCAAAATAGAAAGACGCGAACAAAAAATGTTCTCATTAGTTATATATATATATATATATATGTATATATATATATATATATATATATATATATATATATATATATATATATATGAGAGAGAGAGAGAGAGAGAGAGAGAGAGAGAGAGAGAGAGAGATAGGTATAGATATGTATACAGAGAATTATTACTATCTGCCTTACCATTGTTGTTCATTTTTCTTATCCTTTTTGTCTGTATGCCTGTCTGTCTTTCTTTTTCACCTTTCTCTCTATTTCTCTTCGTCTCTGTCTCTGTCTCTCGATCTCTCTGTTTCTACCCCCTCTTTCTGTCTCTGCCTCGGTCTCTCTCTCTCTCTCTCTCTCTCTCTCTCTCTTTCACTTTTTTCTCTTTATCTCTCTTCGTCTCTGTCTCTGTCTCCGTCTCTCGATCTCTCAGTTTCTCCCCCCTCTTTCTGTCTCTGACTCTCTCTCTCTCTCTCTCTCTCTCTCTCTATATATATATATATATATATATATATATATATATATATATATATATA
This sequence comes from Sepioteuthis lessoniana, assembly GCA_963585895.1. Lineage (NCBI taxonomy): Eukaryota > Metazoa > Mollusca > Cephalopoda > Myopsida > Loliginidae > Sepioteuthis > Sepioteuthis lessoniana. The sequence goes on along the minus strand of OY757906.1, from coordinate 42,530,102 downwards.
TATAATCCGAGGAAAATAGTCAAAGGTTTAGACTTATTTTGTCGTAATCTAAGGTGAATTGGAATCTCCGTTCAGTGCTCAATAAAGACGGCTATCGGATATATTATTAATTTTCGATAAAAATAAACCGTAAAAATATTTAAACGATAGCGAAAACATATTTTATAAATTTGACCAAAAAAACCTCAATTTAGTGTTTCTATTATGAATTCATTTCTGGTCGTTATGACCCTCTTCAGATTTACATCTTACGTCAAATGTATTATATATATATATATATATATATATATATATATATATATATATATATATATATATATATATATATATATATATATATATATATATATATACATACATATATATATATATATATATATATAGTTGGTTTGAACAGAGAGATTTTTTAATGAAATAATACATAATCGTTGCTACTCCTACACCCTCACTAGATATAACTTACATGGTTGCTCTCTGGTTTGTATCTTGATGTGTAGTTTTCAATCAGTTGGTAATTTAAAACGTGCTTATCCTGCATGTTTAGATATATGTATATGCACATAGAATTATATTTCTTCATTAATACGTAACTGTCTATACATACATTTAAATGTTTTAGAATACTTAATTGCTGCAGTCACATTTATCTCCAGCTAATTTAACAACCCCATACGAATTTATTTATATCTAGAATCAATCGACAATTGTATGAAGGTGAAATTAATAAATTCAATAAATTTGCTTAAAATTAATGTGTAAGCTGCAATGGTTTGAATTATTCCTATCCTTCTTTTTTAAGACATGATGATTGCCCATTCTCAATTATACCTGTATTCAATAAATAAACCAATAAATAAGGAGCAATAACCAATTATTACCCTTTACTTATTTCTATTCTTCCTCAACCTTTCACTATGTAAAGGATGAGACACAATATCAATTGTAATCAGAGTAACCTGATTTGAATTAGGAGTTTTCCTTCTCTCAGACCAATTGCTATACCAATGATAAAGAACCTGATCTACCCTATTAGTATTTAAAATATTTTCCCTCCTGTAATAATTGTATTGAGCGTGAAAGCTGAATTATTATTATTAATTTTGAAAATGGGGAAAAAGTGGCTTCTATTTTTCATGTATTTAGCCAATTTATTCTTTTTCATGAATTTACCCAATTTCTTCTGCTTTTAGCACGATGCAACATAAGGTCATTTTGAGCGCAATACAGCGGGTTTAAATTCACAATTTTCATTTTTCTACACTGATTGCCTTAAAACAGCGTAAGAACCTAGTCTGTTCAACTACTGGGTGTGGTAGAAATAGTTTCCCCTATTTGTAATCGTCACCTGTGTGGAGTAACTAAACTTTAGGAAAATTGTATTTGTAGCTCACTCCAGCTAATGTCTGACCATTATTTTTCAAATGTACTCAGTTAAAAGGATAGCGTTGACCGGTGCTCGCCATATGTTTGATGGTGGAACGTATTTACGACTGGTAACTATGGAATTGCTACTCAGAAAGCTTTTTGTGGTCATTTCATGTTTTGAAGCAATGATGTTGTTCTGGATAGAAAATCGATACTAATTCTATTGGTGATTATAATAGACACGAAAAGCTCTCTGTGTAGCGATTATTAATTCACTAGTCTTTAAAAAAACTTTCAACAGCCGACGTACGGTTTACACCAGTCCACAACATGATCGTAACTGATGGTGCCTGTAAAAAAACTGGAAAACTTAATCTTGATGGAGCCACCACCAGAGTTCACTTGCATCGCACAGATGTAACTTTTAAAAAAGATGTTATATCTGCTGCCCCTCTATTTATCCAAAGCTGGAGGGAGAACTAATGGATTCATGCGTTTTTGAAGACATTAGCACATATTGAAACCCAAATCGGTATTCGGATTTCTTGCTGGTTCGTTAGTTTTCATTTGCAAAGCTTTTTAATGTTAGTTATTTTTTATTTTTTCACTATTGTTAAAACAAAAATTTCAACCCAACCGGTTGGAGCTGTAGAATACACCGACTATTTCTCTGCAGATGAGTAAGACCTCAGAGGGTATCCTGGATATGACAATAAACAATCTGATTGTTAGGCTTTAGTCTGGGAGCTCACGGGAATATGGAGTACTCCTTCACTGTCATTGCTCCTAGATCCACTTTGACCCCAGGTGATAGGATTTTATAGGGTCTCATACATGGGCCAAATATAACTTGCTTGACATTTAAACTAGGTGCAAACAAATACCATGATGAATTAGATTGTTAGAAATAGAACTGTTTAAACATTTAACAGTGTGTAAATCAATGATTGATATTTTTTTGAATTGCCAGTGATGCATAACAATACTGGGAACCATTTAACGCTTAGCAAATCAATGAGTCGTGTTTAATTGAATGATTAGTAATAAAAAGCAATACTTCACTATCTACCAATAAATGATTGATACTGAATAGACTTATCACTGTTAGATAGAAATAATTGAAACTATTTAACTGTGTGGAAACTAGAGCAATATTAGTGTGCAAACAAAATAGTTCTAACCCATTTAAAAATGAATTACCTACAAACTATTTGTTTACAAATCATATGTATATCTAATTTAAAGGAGTGCAAGCAAAAGAGAGATGTCAAATTGTTACTATTACATAGCAATACTTGAAATCATTTAACTTTGTACAAGTAAATCATGTCGGGCTAGTTTCTAAAAATATCATCACCTAAATATGTTTACGAAACATATATTTAAAATATATGTATGAATATGATTCGGCATTAAATAACCTACACTTATTGATATACAATAAAATACAACCAAAACAAGTCATATATATTCCATACTCGTGCATGAATACGATTTGGCATTAAATAACCTACAATGGTTGATATGTCAGTAAACCAAACCAAACTAACAAAAATCTTGCAATGATGTGCAATTTTTTCTACATAAAGCCAACATACGAAAAAGTCCAGGATCCTTATGAAGTAGATAAATATAGACCACAATTCTGAAAGATTTTAAGAATAGAAGGTTAAGTAATGTTATGCTGGGACAGTTCTCATGGCATAGTTGACATAGTCTATCGAAGTTGACAGCGACATCGGTGTAAAAGACTTGGAACACCAGTTTGCGAATATTTTCACTTTCTGGCTAATACAATAAAGAAAGGTATGAACCTTTATCTCTTACAAATATGGTTTAAATAGTACCTCTATTGTTCGACAAAGGTAGCTTTCGCATTAAATAACCAACTAACGTTGATATGCCATAAAACACGGAAATTTAACCAAACTACTTTTTAACTGGTTACATGTCTTCATTTATTTTCTTAAGAATCAATATGGCCTCTAATAATGAAAAGAGTTAATGTATACTCAACAGTAAATTAATTTGGATGTTGGAGTACAAATTCCCCACCTGAAAACACGACAATGTCGAAGTACCAAATTACTCTTAAAAATAGAAAAAATATATATTGATAATTCAAATTCACAAGTATGAAACCTTTTTTCTGAAATTATTACACATATCCAAGAAGATCGTCGAGCCGGTATATAAGATTCTTCATAGTGTTTCTTAAGGCAATGACCATTATTTGTTCATCCTCAAGTAACTTGAGATACTGTACAGGGTTATGTTATCAGCAGCAGATACTAATCTCTGATCTGACATGAATTTTTGCCTTTCCCAAAGGCAATATTGGAAAGCGAACAAAATGTCTTCACCTTATAGGGAACTCAGTTTAATTGATTATATTTTCCGTGCTCTAAATTGTAGGGTCAGCAATGGATCTCTCTCTCTCTCTTTCTCTCTCTCTCTCTCTCTCTCTCTCTACACACACACACACACACACACACACACACATATATATATATATATATATATATATATATATATATAGTGTTTGGTTTCTTTTTTGGATGGAATATCAACCTTCGTGGTTTATTTCGTGCCGTAATCATATTTGTCCAAGATATTTGTACACATCACTTATGAGGGCCATCTCAGGATGAGGACCCAGGTTTAGAAATAACTTGTGCTAGAAGGTCGTTGAGCAAAAAAAAGCTTTCTCCACTCTTTGACAGGTTTTTTGTTTTTTTTTCTGGGAGATGTCTACCCATCACCCTCACAAAAAAGCTCTTTGGGGTTACCGATTTAATCACCGATGACTCGACTATGAAACAGGTAATACTGACTTACATTGTACCAGTAGTGCCTTGAGTGACATGACACACACACACACACACACACACACACACACATATATATATACGAGAGTTTATCGATATTTTTTATCAATACTGCATCAAAGAAACCTGAACGCATTAAACTGTTATCTAAAAACCAGAAGCACAAAAGCTTACAACTTAGTAAAATAGCTCTAAAAAGCTTATTTGTGATCACACCTCTCCGATTGACTCTAACAATACAATAGAACTAATCGTATATTGTTCAAAATTGAATATAGCTAACTTCGTCATCTCTAACGGCGTCTCTCCTTCAACGCTTGAATGAACCAAAGATTAAAATCGGCAGAAACGAAGTATATGGCCTCATTAAAACAAGATTAAAAGAGAAAATGAGGCCTTTATATATATATATATATATATATATATATATATATATAACATGGTGTAAATAATTTCATGTTTTGAGAAAGCTTCTCCCAAATTTTATTCACATGAAAAGGCTTGGTGGCTCTAATGAATAAATAGCATAGATTTTATGTTTCAAAAAATACAACATTCCTCATTGTTTAACTCTGTAATATATATATATATATATATATATATATCCTGAAAGTATGGGCTCTAGTTATTCATTGTTACATGCAACAAAATGGTGGCTGATTTTCTCTAAAATCTAAAAGAAAACGAGTCTCCTCAGGTCACCAGGACTCCTTTAAGTATCCTATCTGATTTTAACATTATTGTGGTTTGGATAATATTGGCTTTTCCGGTGCTCTCTAGTCCGGTTTCCTCAATATATTTTCCATATTATTGTAAAATGTTTCAAAGTCTCCAGCTACGTTTACGATCACCATCCTCTTCATACTCCACGGAAATCCAAGTAATTGCCCAGCTGATCACTTTTTTTTACTTTTATTTTTTGATTTGATGGATTGACAAACTCAGGTAGATGGTGTGTTCTTTTCTTCTTAATTTAAACTACATCTGGTCTGCTGACCTAGATGAAGTGATATTTTATATCAAAGAACTCTATGCCTTTTATTTGCTAGGACAGATACTATATGTCAGTATCGAGAATTGACACTAACTCGTCTAGTCTTCATTTAAATGATGAATATATATAAAAAAATGCGTCAAGGATTCTGTTCAGTTTCAATACATTTTATATATATATATATATATATATATATATATATATATATATATATATATATATATATATATATAAATGGAGCGCGATAAAAAAACACAAGGTTTTCAGAGGACGATTTTATTCACAGGAATAGATGCTAACGTTAAACATTCTGTTTTCTCAAACTTTAATAAGGTGTGTAACTTCTTAAATGAAACGAAAAAGATGAGAAAGTTTTAAAGCTTTCTACTTAATGGAATACATGTTCTGATGAAAGTCTTGAAACCAAAATGTTTAAAGTCGACAAATATTTTTACGAATAAAATAATCCCTTCCAGACCTTATAGTTTTCCATCTCACTACATTTTTATACCGTGAGATTTATTTTTAGTTTCCATACATATATATATATATATATATATATATATGTATAAAGCATAAGTTCCCGATTACTACTATATTGGTCATATATATATATATACATATATATATATATATTTTTTTTTTGCATGAATTTATATTTTATGTACGTATGTGATTGACACTTGTTATTTGATATTTTAATAATCACTGATATAACTTAATTTAAGGTTATGTTTTCAGGTTTCACAATTTTTCCACCAAATATTTTTATCTCACAGTATCATTACATTGATGTACATACATATCAGAGCGAAAATGAGAATATCATTCATAGAAATCGTAATTAAACACATGTAGGAATATTAAGTAAGTTATTATCTTGCTAGAATGCAGACACATGCACTCTAACATGCACAAAGATACGTGCTTTTTGTTAAGCATTTTGCCTTTTGTTAACAGATAATACTTTCGGTTTTCTCTCCAAAATCTCACGTATCGCTAAGAGGTAGGATTTTTCTTACTCAATGAATTGTAAAACAATTGTAAAGAATTAAAAGAAAGTAAACTATCGTCAAGAAATCTTGTTTTATTGCAAAAATAGAATGTCAAATTATTAAATGAGATAATGTAATTTAAAATTCATACATAATTAAACTCTCATAGTTGCAGAATAGCTTTACAAGAATTCGAAATAAACATCAACTAAGCACATAAACACTAAATCGATTATATATATATATATATATATATATATATATATATATATACACATATATATATATATATATATATATATATATATATATATATATATATATATATATATATACTGGATTTGCTACTACGGCTTCGAGCAAAGCCTCTTTTTTAGGCCAAACTACCATAACCTAATGGTCGAGGCTCTTGCAACCCGACTGAAATGTCTAGAACCATTTTAATTGTACAGTAATCCACTACAACTTCTTTCTCACAAGAAATGTTTTTGGTTGTTTTACTTGTGCAGTAGCCCAATTCAGACTCGTAAAGCATAAGTTCCCGATTTATACTATATTCCACGTTCACCTGAGCAGATGTCAAAGCTCCAACTATCACGATACAACGAACGATACAAGGATTCTGGTTACGTTTGGTTTGGTGTTATGGCATATCAACCATTGTAGTTGAGTTAAAGAAAGATGCTGTTTATACATATGTATCAAATATATAGGACTTGGTTTGGTTTTATGGCATATCAACTATTGTATGTTATTTAATGCTAAATCCTGTTTATATGTATATATAATGCTAAATCCTGTTTATATGTATATACATAGATCAAATATATAGGATTTGGTTTGATTTGGTTTTATGGCATATCAACAATTGATTTTTTGTTTAGTGACAAATACAGTTTATAGATATGAACAGTTCTATTTCAAACAACTCAATTTAAAATAAGTACACAGTTTAAATGCTAAAACAGTTCTATTTACAACAATTTAGTTTAGCATGAGTACAATGTTTAGTTTTTTTAACCCATAGATAGGAGACTATGTGGTGCTACTACTTCGGACGATAGTTGACCTGAGAGCGGTTGCAATAAAGGGGTACTCTGCATTCTCCAAAGCTCTAGCATTACTGGAGCCTCACCACCGTATTGTTAAATGTCTAATCTTGGAAACACGGTGAAAGTGTCTTTGTCCTCTACAGAGATGCAGTCTGTGTATTCTGCTGCTCCAGTCGACTGGGTCAACGATAGAGGAAACCCTCAATGGCTTGAATTCTTTCAGTCAAGTGATGTATGTACCACAAACAAGATTGTACTTAAATATTGGTGAAATTTTGTTTCACCCTTGTTTTATCACTGAGTATCTGCTGGAGTATGCATTTACCTACACTTCATATGGGCAGGATATGGCCCAAGGTCGATTTTCTTAGCGGATTTTATGAGGTTTGAATTCAGAGTTTTCCTTCTCCTAGAATGGTTTCCTAACTAAGGCTAAAGAATCCATTTTGTCCAACAATTTACCCATAGCCGGGAGGAGAATCAGTGGATTCATACTTTTACCAAGGGTATTATTGCAATGTGCAATGTAATTAGCCTCGTCTAGGATTTGAACTCCTGTCATTGAGTCCATTTTCTACGACGATAACCATAACACCAGTATCTTCCGGAGTAAGGTATTTAAAAGTGAATAGCTTTACAAATGTGGCCGAGGTGTAGTAATGTCAAATCTTCCAATAAAAGTTGTTTTTATAAGATTTCTGTTCTCCTGGGCTAATGATTTCTTTCTATTTTTTTTCTTTTATTTACTTTCTAAGTCTGTCGGTGAGCCATTACCAGTAAAATCAAGTTATCTTTTGAATAGTCATGACATAAATTCTATAGATACAGTGGGATTGGTTACTAAACTTATCAGTCGTCTTTTCTTAAATCTCTATGATTTTATTCAAAAATCTTAATCATTTTCAAAGAGGATCATTCATACAATCAGATTGGTTTACTTCATTCTTCCATCTGTAATAAAATTAAATGCCTGCGTCTGTTCGTTTGTAACTAAATTAATGTTAAAACAGGATATTTTAGTATAAACGTTTCCATATAAAGGTATATAAGTGATGAAAGTAAAACTGAATTCAAATTATTTCGGTAACTGAGACGAATATTATCGGTATTTAGACGATTCAACTAGTAAAATTGTGAGTTATCCAAAATTTTGAAATTTTACAATTACCAATTTTCCTCTTTGTGTTTAATATTTTTATTCTTAGATGTAAATAAATACAAAATCACACACACACACACATATATATATATATATATATATATATATATATATATATATATATATATATATATATATACATCCAACCACTGCGCCTTCAGCAGGAAGTGACGCAATGTCAATTTCTAAGCGGAGTACGGCTGGTTTGAATAACGAGTTTTCCTTTCCCTAGACTAGATGCCTTATGAAGCTAAAAGAATGTAGATTGCACTGCTATTTATCAATATCCGTGAGGGAACAGTTGTACGAATACCTTTCTCGTGAAAATAAGAATGAATTCAAACGCTAACAGCTACGTCAAGTATTTGACCTTTGGTCACCGAATCCATTTCCTCTGAAGATAACTGTTATACTAAGTGCGCCTCTGGAAAAGTAATCAATACTTCAATGTTACAGTGTAAAATCTATGACAACTCAGGTGAAAGAGGACAGAAATAATTAGGTAATATTATCTCATTTATTTCTTCTTTATAAAAAAAAAAGAGACCAAATTCTATTTGTTTAGCTTTTACTTAGATCCACATTTATTAAAAAGGCATCATCATCATATCGCGCTGGTAGCACGGATATTCCTGACCCTCTCTCGCCACTCCTCCCTATCATTCATCGCCCTAGGTAGGTCTTCAGGACAACATCCCGTATCCTCAAATAGCTGCTGAATGTATGTTCGTGCTGGTCATCCTGTTTTTGCACGGCTATGTGTGGGGGTCCATAAGAGTACATCTCTTATGAGTTCGTCCCTGCTTCTCCAGCAGTGTCCTGCATGTCTGGTTCGTCTAACTTGAATAGTTTTCGTGATAGGGGGCAGGTGGCCGTACAGTTGGTGTCTTGTGGGGTGTTGCCGTTTTGTTAGCGTCCATGTAGTGCAGCCATATAGCAGTATCGATGTGACCGCTGCCTGGAAGAAACTGCGTTTCATTTTATCGGTTAGGTCTGATTTCCATATAATCGATAGCCTATTGATAGCTGTCCATGCTTTCGTTAACCTCGTTTCGATAACCTTTTCGGTTGATTCGACCCTGCTTCCTAGGTAGGTGAATTTGTCTACTAGTTTAAGAGGGGTTCCTTCTAGAGTGGAGATGTCTCCCGTTTTATTATAGCACATATATTCCGTTTTGTGTGCATTTTACATGGAGGCCTATGCTTACTACTGCTCGTTCCAAACTATGCAGTAGAGTTTCGGCTTGGTCAGGTGTATTTGCCAGTATCGACATACTGCTCCGACACTGCAACGCAGTATACAATCAAAATCCGATAGATAGATGGATGAAGGGATGCATACTCCCCTTCCCTAAAAAGGGGGACCTCGGATTAAAAAGTAAACACATTTAATAACATAAGTATATTAACTAATTTATTAATTAAGCACAAATATATCAGAGGGCATATTTCTTACGATACTTTTATATGTGCTATTGTTACTTCTATCAGGTAGTCTTTATTTTGAAGAATTATACTTAACAAGAAACTAACGGGATTTTGATATGCAAAAAAGGAATTAAAATTTGATAAACAAACGTGTGTATGTGTGTGTGAAATTTCATTAACGATTTGTTCTGGCATTGTTAAAATAAAATTAACAATCTTTTTTTAACGACATTTCTGTCTTGTTAAGTCGATATGAAACTGGGTTTCTCAATGTTTCACAAGTCTAAGCATCCCCCCTGTCAAATACTTGATGCATAAAGAGTACATATATATGACAGAGAGTTGAGAGATATCCACATTTTCAGGTTTCAGTCCGGTTAATTAACGAAATATGAAATTTCATATTATAAAAATATGCAAGCAATTCTAGATATTGTATCTGATTATGGTAGAATCTATCTGTCTGTGTAATAATATCTCTATTTGGTCATAGCAGTCAGTACAGAGAAATATATTTTTGTTTTTTTCAGCATGATTAGATTAATATGTAATATGTAAGATTATACTACTTTACATATACTTCGGCATAGTTACATAATGCCGGTTCTGATTTGGTTTGGTTTACTTTGTTTTTATGGCATATCAACCAATGTAAGTTATCTAATGCCAAATACTGTTTTACATGTATATTCAATATATAATTTGTAAACTAATTTTGAAGATACATACAGTTAAATGATCAAACAGCTGTCTTTCTAACAATTCATTTTAAACTATTTGTTTGCTCTCAGTTAAATGTCAAATAGTAGTATTTGGCTCATTGATAGAACCATATCTGGAGCAACCACACCAGGTTTGAATGGACCTGGGGAAAACTGCAATCAAGTGGTATTCCGCATTCCCCAAACCTCAAACATTACTGGAGTCTCACCATTAGATTGTTTAGTGTCATATCCTAGACACTCATAGGGCAGTGGATCTTACCTATCTGCAGAGATGTAGTCGATACATTTTACAGCCCCAGCTAACTTCGCTGTGCGTGACCTGAAATAAGGAGAGAAAACATAAGCTGCGAGGAGGACTGTAAAGATAGGATTTTTTTTTTTTTTTTATTTAAAAACATATCAGCATTTCATGCTGAATCTACCCAAGTTGTAGAAAAATTGTGGAAAAATTCTTCTCATAGCAGTGGATCCATACATTTTATGAGGGTATTATCCAGAAAGTGAACGTAATAGTTAAACTAGACGTCGAAATCACCGACAGCGTTGGCGCAGTCCGGTACAATAGTCACTACGCTACCAGGTATATTCATGCCCGAAAATGGATGGATCCCTGCCTTTCCCAAGGTAAAAGCAAGAAATTTAACACGTGTAATATATTAACGTGACCTGCAGTTGTTGAACACAGCGGTAGTCCTTGACAGATACATTGATATGATTGAGGTGATTACCGGAATGTCACCATGTCCTGTAGGTGTTGTTGTATCATCGGATGTTGTTGACAGCTTCATCCGGCCGAAAATGATTTCAACAAAGTGATTATCTGAATATCACCTTAACCTATGGACATAGTAAAATTCGGCAAATGGTGGCAGATACGTCAAGCCATAGAAGTAGCCAATGGGGAACAAGCAACACATGGAGGTGAACTGTAACCAATGGAAAACAAAGAAGCGATACGTGGCCGAAACCATAACCTATGAAAAAAAGAATTGCTGAAGGTTACGTGGAAGCTGTAGACCACATAAGTTCCCGAAATTTTTGCTAAAGTCAGTTGTTCACTGGCTCTACCGACTCCCGACGACACTTTCGTGTGTGCGAACTCTCTGGATTGCACTTCTGCTCCACACAAGTATCATCAAGAATAAAAATATAATCTTATACTTTTATATATACGTGTTCCTCGTTGTTAATCAAGACACAGCTTAAGTATACAACGCACACACAGACTCATTCAAAATTTGAACTTCGATCGGTGGGTCAATTTCTAAGGTGAAAACCATCAAGACGCGCGCGCCTTGATTCCACACTATTAAAAAATGCATTTAAGCCTTTACTTTTTAAATTTAATTACTGTCAAAAAATGTTTTGGTTGTTTAAAAATAATGTTTATTCCCTATATACGAAAAATTGAATTATTTGAGGTGAATGTTGTTTTTCGGTAGCAGGATTTATCACGCTATACATAAACACGGTGAGGCAGATATTTTAAGGATTTGGTCAGTACAAATAATAAAAGGCAAAATACAGAGACAATTCACAATCTTTCTTCTTGTTTCCTAGTATTTTATGGATGATTTTTTTGGGTAATGGAATTTTACGAGCAGGGTTCAAGTGTTAACATCAACATACAAAATTCGTTCTTTGAAATACAAGTTCTTTTTTGCTATATAAAAAATAACGACGTAAGAGGCAGTATTATATAACAACTGAGAGTTAAAACAAGGAAAGTTATTTTAAATAAGGATTCCCAACCTCAGAATGGACTTCAAACTAGATGCGCAGATATAAAGACGAGTCGATCTCGAGTGACTGGAGAAGCGAGAAAGGTGACTATCGGTGCCGGTTAAAAGTTCGGGGGTGGGATCTGAAATCGTAGCGAAGCACCAACCGAGATAATAACGATCATAAACAAAAAGAGACAAGACTGCAGGGAATGGAGCCAATGTTTGGGGCTGATCTTTCAGCTGGATCATTGAACTGTCTGATTGCTCTATCTTGAATACTGTTCTGGGTTAGCATCGGCTGGTGAGTAAGAAACCGTTTAACTTGTAGGTACATTATTTCATTACTTGCATTGTGACGGATACGGAGCCGGGCTTGTTTGTGTTATTAAACACGGAAATAATCTGCAAAAATAGTTTTAAAATATCTTTAAATTGTTTTGGCTTGTAATGTATTTGAAGAAGTTGATAGTTAAGAGTGTTATATCCAGAAGAACTATGTATGCTTTAGTACGAGACATCTTGTTTGATGTGTGCTATCTGTGGCTAGCAAATTACCAACATTATTCCCTCAGGAAAGAGATACTTATATTTAAAAATTATGGATTTCCCGAGCACACATTTAAAATAGCTTAGCGATAAATTACTTGATATAGACATATGCAGTCTTTTCTTTTCTTTCCATAACATATATGGGCACACATAGAAAATGATAATGCACAAGTACACTTCAATAAGCACAAATTATATTCATCATTAAGTATTTAAACTTATATTTCGTTTTATTTTCTTTCTTTCCTCTCTCACTGCAACTGGCACACACACAAACACACACAAACACACACAAACACACACACATATATATATATATATATATATATATATATATATATATATATCACTGTCACTTAGAATGTGTGTATGTCTGTGTGAGTAATCTAAACTTATATATATATACACATATATATGTATATATATATATATATATTTGTATGTGTGTGTGTGTGTGTGTGTGTGTGTGTGTGTGTGTGTGTGTGTGTGTGTGTGTGTGTGTTACAAAATACATGGAACTAATTTTAATGAGGAGGTGGTAATATAATTATTTATTCTAGATTTTATCGTGCTCTACTAGACAGTTTTTAAGCACTTTTCTGATTTAAAGAAAAAAAGTGCATGGTCTCTCTGATTTATCTTCCAGATTAATTTAAACTGTCACCAATGAACCAAAAGTTGCGGCGAGTTGATGTTATTTCAAAATCTTTATTGTTTTGTAGAATAAAATCGTTGAAGATAGAAAATTAAAGTTTCTTTGTCATAAAACATTTTATCAAAATATGACGAGGAAAACAGAGATAGTATATCCAGTATTTTCTTAAATTTAATCCAAAGTTAACATATACACACTGTATTCCTTAACATAAAACTAGTCAACCTTGTGACTTTCGTAAACAATTGTGTTGGTATTTTTTTTTTGTTACATTTGAATTGTACTGTTGATCAGGTACTATTTTATCAAAAATTGTTGTAAATTTCCGCTATCCACCAGGGATATCCGCCTGACTGTTTGTTGGATTAGGCATCGTTCTACATTCATATAGAAACAGCTGAAGTGTTTTTTTGTCCGTTTTACTACAGAGAGATATGATTAGTGACTTTATAATGTGTCCACAAATCTCTTTTCCAGGCCGTTTGGTTGAGGTCGGAGGACGACTGTATGCGATTTATGGTCTGCTTTTAACAAAGGACCTTTGTGCATCGACCTAATCTCTTTTTGAAAAAAGAATCAATCGCATCTGAGTTTGAGTTTTTTTTTTTTTTTGCTCGTCTGAATAATCGATATTTTTTTTTTAGAATTATAGTTTACTGAAGTGCAAATTGAGTTAATGGACTCGTCCCACAAGATAGACTATTGTAACTCATCTGTGTCTAAAAGGTTTCATTTGCTTTATATATTGTATATTTGAGTGTGTTTTTTTTTTATGTTAGTTTTTTCCTCTGAAAAGCAATGAACGCAGAAGTTGTTTTATTGTCTTGGGCAATGCTTAATTTAATTTCTGACGTACCTGTAGCCTTATGGGTAATATTTATTTTGAATTCCGGGTAAGCCGATTCGTTTCCTCAATGTTTTCAGATGTTATAATTAGATTCGATCAAGTGCCCAGCTGTACTTAACGAGAACACTGTTTATCTTCTCTTTTACTAATTTTCTGCATGAAGGAAATATTACATTTACAATGATCCGAGACGATGGATACTATTTTTTTGTGTGTGTCATTTAAAACTTTGGTCTTTCTATGAGTCTGTTTATGACCTTTCAAACCAAATGCATCATACATCTATCTGTATAACTATTTATATGTCTGTCTTCCTATCTAAAAGGGTTATTCGGTAAATACTATCCGATTTTACTAGAAACTGTTTAAATTGTGAGATAAAAGTTGCCTAGAAATACACTGATTGCACCTCTGCAGAGGGGTAAGACCCCACCAATGAGTATCTTCAAAAAGAATCTGATGATGAGGTTCCAGTAATGCTAGGGCTTTGAGGAATACAGAGCACCCCTTCATTGCCATTGCTTCCTGGTCCCCTCTAGCCCGGTGTGGTAGCACCTGATTGGGACCTATCTATGGGTTAAATAGAACTAACTACATACTTATGCTAAACTGAATTGCTTGGCTAAACTGAATAGCTTGCAAGAGAAAATTTTTTGACAATTAAATCATGCTTACATTTAAACTGCGTGCATATGCTAAACTGAATTATTTGAAATAGGAATGTTTTTGGCATTGAAACTGTATTTACACTAAACTAAATTGTTTAACATAGAAATGTTTTAACATTTAACTGTGTGTAAACAACATCTGCAGTTATACTTAACTGAATTAGCTGAATTAGAACTACTTGACTAAACTGAATAGTTTTAAAGAGAAATGTTTTTTGCAATTAAACTGTGTACTCTTGCGAAACTGAATTGTCTGAAATAAAACTGATTATTCACATAAAAATGGATTTGGCGTTAAATAACCTGCAAAGGTTGAGATGCCATAAAATCCAACTAACGAAGCAATCTGTGGTAAAATATTATTTTAAAAGTGTGAGAATAAAAAGAGTAAATTCCTGAGGGTTATATGGACAGACTCCGTAGTGTAATGATTAAAGTGCTTAACTGCAGCCTTGAAGTAACTAAGTTCGAGCTATTACGTTCACTTTCGAACTAATACTCTTAGGAAAGGTATGAACCCCCTTAACTCCCACAATGCTTTTATTCTATGAAGATGGCGTTAGCATTAAATAATCCATGAAGGTTGATATGAAATTAAACAGAAATACCAAACCGATTTAATGATTAAACTGTTCTATTTGTAAATTATTTATCATGTCATTCAGATTTTGATTTTGAAGTTATATGAAGTTTTTATTTGGTAAAAGAAGGGATGGGTTCATTTTTGTGTGTGATTTCATGTTTGGTCTCATTTTTGTTTCATGACAAATGTCGGCCACTTATCATCAGGATATGCTAAAGCTCATTGACTTGAAATATGAGACTTTGCACAATCGATCATATTCTTCTGATCTTTCACCACTAATAATCAAATTTTTCAAGCATCTGGACTCTACGCCAAAAAAACGTCCCGTCTCAAAGAATAAGAAGAAACTGCATTTTAAGATATCTTGGCATCAAAACCTTTAATATTTTATTGTACAGGCATAAATAACTTCGTTATTTAATGGCGGAAATGCATAGATGTTCAGGGATCATATTTTGGCTGACAGATATAATTCATTATATCAAGTGTATTCAGTTTTCTCCACGCAACCTAATATATATATATATATATATATATATATATATATATATATATATATATATATATATATATATATATATATATATAAGAAAATTAGCTGGCTATCTAGTTAAATAGAGAGATATAAAGGCTTCAAGTGGTCTTTCACCGTATACATAATTTTCTTCATTTTGCTTTTGGTTTTATGGGACAAGATGTTTAGTTGGTGTAAGCTGAAAGCATAAAAGTATAGAGAAATATTTACCAAGAGAAAAGAACTAAATTGTCGGAAGAGAAAGTAAATGCTTAAAATCCTTTTTTTTTGCGTTTGATTACAACTTATATCAGATTTTAACGCTTACACTTTTCCCTGTTCACGCATTGTCTTTTCTTTGTTGAACTACTGACTTGATTGAGTAGACTTATCTCTTATCAATGAGCGAACCCTTAACTTACTACTCAAACAGCACACTAAAATATATATCAAATCCAGATCGCATAAATTGTTTTTATCCAATCAATAAGAAAACACTATTTAAAGGCCCGCTTAAACGAACGTACTTCCTGTCCATCTCAGTGGAAAAAACATCAGTCACTTCCATAAAATCCTTAAAGCTTAATCCACTCATTTTAATCAGAATAAAATATTCACATCCTAACACTCTTAGGGGGGGGAAAGACATTTAAATTTCATTATGTCTTACACTGTCATGTAAATATGTACCGTTAACTGTTTGTCCCTCAGCGTATCAAGCTACTCATCATCTCTTTAGATGCTATTTTCTATCATCCGACGGTATAAAGACATTTAGTAAAATACATTAATTAAAAATGTGATTAAATATGTTTTCTTCATTTTCCTCTAAAATGAAAAATATAGTTAAACGTTATTACCTTTTTGTTTGCTTATCTCAAGACTGTGTAACAGCTCTACAGCTAAATGACTTGACGTATATTACATTTCGTCCATTCTCCAGACGCTATTTTCAGTGAACTTGTAGTGTAAAAGCATCTTGCTTAATGTATGCCCTTAGCATTCTTTGTTACTTAGCAAATCTCTGCCTCAAGACATAGTGCCCAAGCATTAATGTGTTTTAGATGGATAGATAGACAGATACATAATCCTATTTACCTACGCCTCCGCCCGGGCAGGATATGACACAAGGTCAATTTTTAAGCGGAGTTTAACAGGTTCTAATTCAGAGTTTTCCTTCTCCTAGACTAGTTGCCTAACCAAGGCTGAAGAACCTAGTCTGTCCTACTATTTACCCATAGCTGGAGGGAGAATAATTGGATTCATACCTTTCCCAAGGGTACAGATAGATACATAATGACCTACTGACACAGAACCTCACGCGAATTAGAGTCTTTGTGAGGTACTAGTTATAATATACTTGGACGTGTGGTTATTACACTACTGAACGCGCACGATTTAGAATAAACAACATGTGGTCAGGATTCCTTTTCAGGATAATGATTTTTTAAAAGTCTGTGTATTTAGAGGAAAATTCTTGATTAGAAAATAAAGTGTGTACATGTCTACTTTGAAAAGCAGAACTAAATATCCAACAGTAATCGAGTGAAGCGATTTACAAAGATCCGGACTGAAATCGATGTTTCTTTTTCTTCTTTCTTTCTTTTTTTAATTATTTATCTTTCGCTTTCTGTACTCTTTCAGAAGCTGAAAGTAATGTCTATTCGACGTTTTAATTTTTCAACCCATCCTGCTTATGGCAGTGCTTCAAGTTATATGGTTTTCAAACGCTGGCAAGCAGTCCTCAAAATGGCGGTGCGCAATTATCTATGGTTCAAACAGCACATATTTATTCAATATTTTGCGTCAGGAATTAACTAAAATACACAATTTTTTCGAAAATTCTAAGATACATACAGTATTTTAGCAAAATTTACATGAAATATTGAATCTGCTATGCTTTTAACTTTTGATTGATTGATTAGTTTTAACAGCACGACATCCACACTTGAGTTATTTTATCCCTGGAGGTGAGGGAATCGCTTCGATTCTACGTCCATATTTACATGTTTCTTTTGTTGCTATTAAAAGTTTTTTTTTTGTTTCACCCGATCCTATCACCTACGAATAACTTTTAAAAATATCTTTTGAACCATTTGACCTATGTAACCCACCCGGAACAGAGGGTACCTGGGATTAATTGCAATGAAAGAATACTTTAAACTACTCAAGACTCTAGGACTGGAAACTCACCACAGGATACAGTTCAGTGTCATATTCAGGGCATCACCTTTTGAAGGTGTTTTACCCCTCTGCAGGGGATAGTGTTACCGGATTCTAAGCCTCTCTGACTTGACGGGGTTAATTTTTTTTTCTTATATAAAATAGAACGTTGTTCTTTATGCCAATAATTTTTTCACTGAAAGAGTAAGTTTTCTAAATAAGTGGACTACCTTCTATCAGTATTGTCCCTTTAATAAGTGATAAGTTTTCTAATACGCGGGTCATTAAATAAGTTTCCAGACTTTTTTCGTATGGGCACTTTTATTGATAGTAGACACATGAAACACTAGTTCCTTTCGAAGTAATCTCCTCCGGCTGCAATACACTTGTTGTACGGTTCCAACAACTTCTGGAAGGCCTCATTGAAGTCCTCTTGTGTGAGCGTGTCAATGACCTTCGTCACTGCATCTTTCATCTCCTCAATCGTCCCATAACGACAGCCTCTCAGCTTAGGGAATAACCAAAAGTCACAGGGAACAAGGTTTGTACTATAGGGAGAGTGAAGAACTGTCTTGATGCCCATCTTAGTCAAATAGTCAGTGACAAGGATGAAATTGTGGACTGGTGCATTGTTCTGGTGGAAATGCTACTGACCCAATTTGAAGAGTGCTGGCCTCTTCCGACGGAATCTCTTCCTGAAATCCCTTAAAAACCACAACATAGTAACCCTATCCCTAACCCTTTGGTCAATCAACTCTGATTTATTGACTTCCGTACTCCTCCCATACCTCTCATCATCCCTCTCTGACTCCCTGCCTTCCTTGAATATCTTATGCTACGCAAAAACTGATGCTCGATTCATGCAAGATGTTCGAAAAGCAGTCTGAAGCATTCGATACGTTTCTGTGGCATTTTACCCAAATTTAAAACGTAATTTCATTGCATATCGTTCTTCTAAAGTGTCTTCACGTCCGGATTGCATTTCTGAAATTCATCAGCTGTGACAATCGGGCTCTAGTATGGTGTATTCCAATTTCTGCTGTAGCTGTTCATTTGGACCTGAAATCGTAAAGAATGGTCAGTGATCTTATGATATGTATAGCAATAACATACTTAATTTTCAAGAGTCTACGACAATTTTAAATGCCTGTACAAAAAAAGGCTGGAAACTTATTGATGTACCACGTATTACCACGTTCACTCCTAACACTCATGTTGTCAGAATGTGATACAAGGTTACATTGAAGCAGGGAGTCTAGGATGAATGATCCTTCCTGAGGAGCTGGGGCCAATATTGATCATGCCAGATCTACATTTTCATTCATGTGTGCCTCAGAGGTAACAGGCAATTGACGTAGATTTTACCCGCTTTTATGTAATGGAGAAGGTGTTACCTGTGAAAAATACTATCTGAGATTGAACCATTGTTAATATCACAAAAACATCAGTTAAATAAGCTGGGTGGAATAGCCAATACATGTCCTCCAATATTAAAACGATCTTAAAGGTTAAAACATTGAAATATTATTTTTTTCATATTAATCTAACCGTCCAACACAAAAACTCATCAACCGAAAAAATAACACTTGATACGATATATTTTGCATATAAATAAAATCTAATTAATTGTTTGATTATTTTTAATGGCATATAAACTAGTCCTGGACTATTTTACGTATAGAGGTTAGAAAACTGCGTTACTATAGACTATGTATAATGTATAACCAGATCTAATTAACCTATTGGAGGGACCCTAAGAGGTGCAGTGGACCTGGAAAAGTTGACTGTAAGGGGGTACGACAAACACACTAGATTTTTTTTAACTGGAACCTCACCATCAAATGCAGATTTCACCTACCTAAAACATTTCATTTTGCGCAGGAGCGTCTTTCTCTTCTGCCGGGGAGACAGTTGGCTTTTTCAAATCCTAACCGACCATCGATATGTAATTTAAATTTACTGTCTGTCTGTCTGTCTCTGTCTCTCTCTGTATCTGTCTCTTTCTTTCTCTCTCTCTCTCTCTCTCTCTCTCTCTCTCTCTACATATATATATATATATATATATATATATATATATATATATATATATATATGCAGTAGCATTTGAACCATTAACTCGGATATTTCGGACTGAGGCGTAATTTACTATACACCATAAGCCCGATATTTTAGATAAAGCGCTTTTTATTACACACCCTGAGTATGATCATTCGCACTCTTTTACTATACATTATAAGTTCGATATTTCCGGTTCAAGAATATCATTAATAAAAAGCAGTTTGGATAACAGTCATGCGTAGGCATTCTTTTAATCGAAATATTGGGTAGTTTCAAACGAAATTATCTGTTGCCTGAAGAGAATTATGGATGTGTTTTGTGGTCAATTATCTTGTGAAATTTGTGAACCCGGGTGCAGGGTATTTGAGTACCATATAGTTAACGGTTCAAATGTTTAGCAGTTCTGCCTTTAACTGACATGGTTAACTGATTGGAAAATCGATATTCTGCAACAGCGGCCGATTTAATAACTGGAATAATGGCTAATTTATTCTGAGAGAAACAAAAGAAAATGTTATTATGAACGTATGGATTAGAATTAAAATAAATTATTTAACAAGTTCTAAGTTTCCCATCTTAGAAATAGCTAAAATATGTGGATAATCACTAATATTTAACGATGATTTCCACATATCTGCTCAGTTATATATATTATTTTATTTTCAATCATATTCTATTAATTATTGAATTAATTTCTGTGAAAACTGTTTTAGCCAATTATTTTAAACTTAATTACAAGTATAAAGTTCTTCAACATAATATTGCAAATTTTCTTTAAACTTTGATTTTACCATACATCTAACAGCAATTAATTTAACGGATATTTTTAAATATCACACATCTTTTAACGGCACGTTACTTTTAATATCCTTATAAAATTATGGATCGAGATTAGTTTACAAAACCTGACATGAAGATTACAGCATGTTTTTTAGACCCCCTCAAAAAATAATGAAATGATAATGAAAATAATTCAGGCAAAAAAAGCACAGACATGTGGACAGAAATTCAAAAGAAAATAGTGATCACGGATAGATAGTAACCTGAGTGTCAAATAGATAGATAGATAGATAGATAGATAGATGTGATACGTACACAAGAACAATATATCAAACATAAGAAATTAAAAGAAATAATTATTTATTCACTTTTTATAAAATACGCTGTTTATTAGAAAATTTCATAATCCACGAGTAGTTTTTTTGGGTTTTTTTTTAATAACGGCTGTTTATTGTCAAGTGTTCTAAAATAATGTTCCCAGTAATTCATCTTCTGAATCGGTCAATCGGAGAGAGTAAGAATACTGAATCCCCAGCAGAAGGTTAATAACCCCGAAAAATAGTTGCCCTACGCATCATATAAGTCTTCATTTGATGATACCAATCTACTTTTGGAGATCTGTGAAGTATGAAGCTCTATTTCATTGCCATTAATTCATAGGTTCGCTTTGAGCCGGAGTGATAGTCCCTATTAAGGCTCCTTCAATGGCCGAATAGATCTGAATAGAAATTATTTGTATTTGATGTGACCGTATACCAAAATGAAAAACAAATAAAAAAATGTCTACGAAATAAATACACGATGGGAATATGAACGTAAAATGAAAGCGATTCTCTAAACTCTCGGCATAAAACGTACACTAGACGTGTTAACATTCAGTTTAAACTAAACCATCAATCAATTATCTGACGACGGCTTAAGTTTGTTTATTGATAATTGGGTTTGAATTTTATTTCTCTTCAGGTTTTTCACCTGGCTACTGAATTGTACAATGTCTTTCAAAGTTCTGTATATTGTAAATCTAACTAATCATAAGGCCTAGTCATATAACCTTGAATGAAGCTGGTTATCTAAACGCTTGACTTTTAAGCATTTGCAAGAAAAGATTCCTGTTTAGCAAAGTAGCCAAAATGATCAGCATGTATAACTGATTTGAAGGTTTAACTGGTAATTGATCCAAAATATAAAGTTAGAGAACTCAGGTCAAGTTGTTGTGTTCAGAATGGAGCAATTTTGAATCATTTAAGACGAAAAGCTATATATTCGGAATCGATTTGCATAAGGAATTAAAAGATCAGAAATAGTCAGGCTTGCTTTAAACAAATTCAGAAACATAGAATAAGTTGTTTTTTTTAAATATCTTATTACTACTTGAAATGAATCATATATTTTGTTGGGATGAACACATATTCTGCCGCTGGATATAAGTGAAAAACTGGAATATCAGGTTAAACTATGATAGTCTTTGAGATGTTAGTTGGTACTGTATCTTGTGAGGAAATTGGTGACTGAAGACTATTGCCTTGTTATGGGTGTTAGAAAAATATAGACTTTCCTATCTTTGTTTCCCGTTCTATGACCCCGTTGATTTAAAGTTGGGTTTTATAAGTATACACGGCCAAGTAAGGAGAAATCTTTAAAAGTGAAAGAATCAGCGTAAGAGGAGGTGCCGGTGGTGTAATGGTTATCGTCGTGGGAAATGGACACGGCGACACGAGTTCAAATCCTGGACGAGACTGATTGCATTTCACATAGCCCTAATACCCTTAGGAAAGGTATGAATCCTATTATTCTCCCTCCAGCTATGGGCAAATAGTAGGACAGACTATGTTCTTCAGCCTTGGTGAGGCAACTCGTCTAGGAGAAGGAAAACTCTGAATTCAAACATGTTAAACTCCGCTTAAAAATTGATCTTGTGACATATTCTGCACGAGCGGAGGGGTTGGGTAAATATGAAGAATCAGCGTAAAGCATTCAGTAACTGTCACATTCTGAGGTGCGAGACTAAAAGGTTTTAAACATTTTTATCTTCCAATATGAGAGTGTTGCTCAACATTCTGTATTCTTCTTTCCGATGAAAACTACGGTACGTTTTTACTGACATTATAGAGAGCGGTTTATTACTGTGTGGACATTTTTTAAGCGGAGAGAGATGTTTTATTGCAGGGAAAGATATTTTATTGACAGATGGAATATAAGAAACACATTTTAAAATATATTATATCATTAGATGTATACTCTGCCTTAAAAAAGGCATGTTGAATATGAAGATATATTGCAAATCGTTATATCAAATACGGGTTTATGGGGAACTTGAAGGACCTTTTTGAGTAAGAACATCCGAAAGACATTTATGGATTACTTCAGTAAATAGGAGTGTACCAAAAATACTTATACTCCACGGGCTTTGTACACATTGATCTTTAAAAAAGGAATGTTTACAAAACCAAAATTTTCTACGAAACTATCTTTCTAGAAAGAATAATAATTTTACATCACATGTTCTGTCGTCATAAAATGAACCACTGAGATTGATGTGACATAAATCAATTCAAAGAAAGGTTTCATTTACTCGAACTGAAAAATCCTTGTATCTACACATTCAGTTTACGAGTACTAAACTTATATATATATATATATATATATATATATATATATATATATATATATATATATATATATATATATATATATATATCGGGGATGCTTGTTTAGCGGATGTTATGGTCTATTACATATAATAATTTTACTCGTCTAAAGAGATGAAATATCAAATCTGTTAGTCAAATCTTTGCGCGCACACACACACACACACACACACACACACACTCACTCACACACACACAAACTCACACACAAATACACACACACACACACAAACACACACACATGTATATATATATATATATATATATATATATATATATATATATATATATATATATATATAAAGAGAGAGAGGGGGAATTAAAGAGAGAAAAGCTGCTCCTGGTGTGATGGCTATCACTGTAGGAAATACACGATGACCCGATTTCCAATGCTGGGTTCGACTGTTTACATTTCCCATAACACTGAAAAATTGGGAAATGTATACATTCAACTATTCTTCTGCTAGATATGTGTAGATAGTAGGGCAAAATGGAATCTTCAACTATGTTAAGGCAACGAGTCAAGAAGAAGGAAAACTCTTAATTCAAATGCTTTAAGCACTGCTTAAAAATTGATCAGCTCTCGCATCCTACTTGTGCATATATGTATATATTTGAAATTGCATGTGTGCTGTAGTTTGTGTATTTAAATATGATTTATGCTAGACAGAACCAGGAGTGTCAGGGCGTTACGCAGTAATCTAATACGATTAGCTAAATTTTGACATAAGTTCAGAATTAAAAGAACTTGTATTTATATTTTAACATACTAGTCTCCCCGACCAGCTAGTGAACTACTACACCAAGGCGGGGCCGCCACGTACACCAATTAAGAAAATTAATTATTCCTTAATTCCATAGGATTAATTAGATAAATAAAATTACTTCTAAGTAATATATTATTCTTTCTTTCTTTCATCGTCACAAACGGAGACATATACAGACACACACGCAGAAAGAAACTAACTTCCATACACATGCGCACATACATACACATTTTGAAATTTAGAATCTGGCAATGATTTATTTCCAAACGTAATTTATTGTTTAAATCTGTGCAATCAGTGTATATGTATTTCGTAAATATTTTACAAATGCGTACTACATGTATGTATATATATTTTTTCAAACATTAGAAGAAAATGTTTTATAAAAAAAAAGGAACCATTCAAAAAAAAAGTTTTAGAGTTTTTTTCTTTATATTTTAATTAAAATAATTTTTGAAAAAGTTGATATGTTATATGAAAAGCGGGGCCAAATGTACTTTAACATATATATTACTTCGGAGAATATTGTCTCATCTTTATTAGAGTTTAATTGATGCGAAATACTTTTTTCAAAAATAATTTGTTTTAATCATATATATATATATATATATATATATACATATATATATGTGTGTGTGTGTGTGTGTGTGTGTGTGTGTGTGTGTGTGTGTGTGTGTGTGTGTGTGTGTGTGTGTGTGTGTGTGTAAGAATCGTCAACTAAAATATATGGGTGAAACATCTCGGAACCTTCACGTTCATTTGAAAAACACAAAAGAGACTTAAGAATTGATGACATAAACAATGCACTATTTCAATATATTTCTCAATCTAACCTCAACTTCGATTTCTATTCGGCAAAGATGCTCATTTACATTCATAATAAAAGACTAAGACGAATTTTATAAGCCTCTGCTATTTCACTCGGTAGTTCCTTAAATACTTGTCCTGGCTTTTATAATATTTCTCCTTATTTGAGCAAATCCATTTTAAATAGCTACAATATATTCCCTCTTTAATTAATATATTCCACATATATCATAATTTTTGTGTACTTTTTCTTTTTTCTTTCTTTTTTTTCCTCCCTTTTTGATTCGAAATCTTTCATAATAAATATAAATTCTGCACAATATTTCTAATAAGTCAAATAAGTTAACACAACAAACGTTGATTCACTAATTAAACGGCCAACTTTTTCTTGTTATACAAATTTTCCCTATGTTTTTGTATTTTGCATGCTTAAACATCCATCGTTGATTTAACATCATTAATATCATCACTCATAGTCCTGATGATGGTTCATTAGAACAGAAATGCTATAGTGTCGACTTTGCTTCATAAAAAACCCTCTCCTTCTACTTAGACTACCTTGCTTTTAATTTTTCTTTATATATATATATATACATCATCATCATCATATCGTGCTGGCAGCACGGATATCCCTGACCCTCTCTCGCCACTCCTCCCTATCGTTCATCGCCCTAAGTAGGTCTTCAGGACAACATCCTGTATCCTCACATAGCTGCTGAATGTACGTTCGAGCTGGTCGTCCTGCTTTTGCGCGGCCATGTGAGGGGATCCATAAGAATACATCTCTTATCAGTTCATCTCTGCTTCTCCAGCAGTGTCCTGCATGTCTGGTTCGTCTAACTTGAATAGTTTTCGTGATAGGGGGCAGATGGCCGTACAGTTGGTGTCTTGTGGGGTGTTGCTGCCAGGACTTGTTCAGGATTGCACGCAGCATTCTTGTGTAATTGCCATCTAGTTTCTTCTCCAGCCGTTTTGTTAGCGTCCATGTAGTGCATCCATATAGCAGTATCGATGTGACCGCTGCCTGGAAGAAACTGCGTTTCATTTTATCGGTTAGGTCTGATTTCCATATAATCGATAGCCTATTGATAGCTGTCCATGCTTTCGTTAACCTCGTTTCGATGTCCTTTTCGGTTGATTCGACGCTATATATATATATATATATATGTGTGTGTGTGTGCGTGTGTGTGTGTATGTATGTGTGTATTTCATCACACACACACACACACACACACACACACATATATATATATATATATATATATATATATATATATATATATATCGATGAAATCAAACTATTTTTAAAAAATGGGTTACGTAACTTTTATACAAATCTGGCTAAATAAGGATGTAACTTTGAAACGCTGCGTATTTGTTTAATAGTTTTGTTGATAGAAATGATGCAAGATTTAGCAAACTTTCTGGGGTTTTTTTTTTCGGGTGGGGGTTACATTTTGGACTCTTTAAAGTTAAAGGGATGAATACTTTCTAAATTATGTTTGACCATCGCATTACTTATGTTCCCTCACGGCAAGTCATTTTTGTACTCTTTTTTTAAAAAAAAGGAAGTTGTGCAAATAGCCCTTAAAAATCGAAAACAATTTCATAAACTTATTTCCTTATTTATTCAGATTAGGGCAAAAAAGTTGCAAAACCCCTACATATATATATATATATATATATATATATATATATATATATATATATATATATATAATACAGAGGATTGCAGCATATACCATGTTATGTTCGTAAATATGCAAGATCGCACACATGCTATCCTTCTACACAAGATCTCTGGAGATGATGTAAATCGTAAAACGTTTATGAACGGAGTGATCTGAGATAGTAACTATTTCTGTGAAAGGTTCGAGTCATCAGCATGTGCCCACAATACCACTGTCATTTGTACACAAAATGTGTCCATATTATTAGCAAAATATATTTATATATAAAGACTTGAATTTGCGCATTTCTGATTGCTTTTGGCGGCGTCATTATCTTCTTTATGTGAGTGAGGTGTCTGAAGCTCGGAAACGAAGCGTTACTTTTTTTATATGAATTATTTATAAATCTGACAAAATATTTCGCTGTTTTGTTGTTCGCCTTTCACAAAGCCGGATGCGTCAGATCATTCATCGTGAAGCACCGGACAACGCATCTGTTTTAACTTGTGTGTGATATCAAATATTTGATTGTTTGTTTCATAAATGTAGCCTGAATTTCTCAGTTGAGAACCTGCTGCTATTATTATTTACTCTGAGAGTTTTTTTACGCCAGTGTTAGCTGATGGTCTTTCACTGAAGTTTGAGTGACAGCAAGTCTCCTCAAGTCTCCAGGACTCTTCTCAGTATTCTGGCTGATCTCAGTTATGTAGTAGTTTGAATGGCCCCCACACTTTCTCTTTTTTCCAAGTCCTTTAATAGTCCTTCCGTGTCCGTACAAAGAGCATCAATTACATTTGGTATAATCATCACTTTCTTTCAATTTTATTCTGTGTTCCACCGGGACAGCAACGTCTATAATTCTGCAAGTTCTCTTTTTTTCTTGATTATTATTTGGCCTGGTCGTCTGACCCAGATGAGGTGATCAGGTTGTGTGTCAAAAACCCATTAGAGTTTGCCTCATTCTCTAGAACAACCGTTGGGTCGTGCATTGTTCGTATGGTCAAATTGAAATTTCTTGCTCTATTCCCAGTGGATCACCTCGACCTCACAGTCTGTCAAGTCATATATGCTTTCTGTGTTAATTTGCTGCATTCTCTTATTATTGATATATAATTAAGGAATATTTTTTATACTAAAAATTTTTCGTTAATTATATTCTATCATTCAGTTTGGAAACGCTTTGAACCACTCGGGTCTCTTAGTCCTGGTGGATAGTCATTTGGTGCAGTTTTACGCCCGCGCGGAAAGGATATAACAATCACCATTTGTCATAATAAGCCCCCAGACAGGAAATGGGGCTGGAGTGTGGATGACGTCATGCTAGAAGAGATGGTCCTCAGAAATTGAGGATTTTAAAAAGGCAGCATTACAAACATCTGTTGGTTTCCATTCTGACCTGGATTTGTTACTTGTGGAATTGACCTAGATTCCTCTTTCAACGGTCAGTCCTTGTCCTGTTAATTCAAATACGGAGGAATAGTAGTAATCCCTTATTTCTCTTCTCTCAGTGAGATACCACGTGATACTAGCATATCTCAACTAGGTTGTAGTTTAGATGGTTTCCACTCGTTCTCTTATTTCCTAGTCCTCTAGTCCTTTTACCAAACTTTTGGTGACTGAATCTAGAGCTCCAGGGAAAATTGGTATTACCGTCACTCTCATGTTCCACAGTTTTTTTTTTCCATTCCCTAAAAAGTCCCAGGTACTTATCCCTCCTTTCGCCTTTCTTCAATTCCACTCCGTTGTCAGCCGGAACAGCAAAGTCCATAACTCGGCAAGTTCTCTTTTTTTTTTAAATTATAATAAGGTCTTGTTCTTTGGCCAAGATTAGGTGATCCACTTTTATGTCAAAATCAGAAGGGTTTGTGGGTCTCATTCTCCAGAATATATCCTAGGTTGTGGATATGCCTTTTGATCGTATGGTCAAATTTTAATTTCTTGGAGAGTTCTCAACGGATCATCCATCTCATCCCTCGGGTCTAGTCTTATATTCTTTCTGTGCCAGTTTGCTATATTCGCCCAATATGCAATTGATGGTTTCGTTTCTATCACTACACAATCTACGTCTGCCGTTTGTTGCGTCTTCTGGATTTGATATGGATATTCCTTATTACATCGTTTTGTGCTGCCATTTGGAGAGAAAGCAAATCTCCCCTGAGGTTTCCATTTCTTAGCCGCGTCTACGTTTTCTCGTGAGAAATGTTGCTTGTTAGTCGCATAGAATTGTTTTTCTTCCCATTTTTGTTTTCTGGTTCTTTCCGTTCTGTTCATCCTTGTGTTGTCATTATGGTTTCTGGTTGCTAAGATCATTCAACTCCGCTATGTAGTTTTCTAGTCGTTGTATAGATGCGTTAACGATATCTTCAATGCTGGCAAGTCCTCTTTCTCCCTATATTTTGAACCTCTTCAAAAATGGTCCCGAATATCTTAAAAAGGGGACTGCCTAGTTATTTATCATTTTGATTATGTTCCTACAATATAGTTTTGTCTCGAGTTGCTTTCTTGTTCTTCTGAGATATTTTTTTTAATTTTTTTTTTTTTTTCATTTTCACTTACTCGATGGTGTCAGCATCCAATATTCCCAAGTAACTGCAGCTTTCCTTTTCTTCAAGCGCTCTAATTTTCTTTTGATTTCGTCGTTCAATTCCTTCTGTCATATGTCCCTTCTCGGTATTCATTACTAGTATGGTACATTTGTCTACGCCAATTTATATCCTTATACCTTGAATGTATATCAAAACAGCCTGTGTTAGGTCTTCGCACTCTTTTTCATCTTTGGCAAACGGTTTAATCTCGTCCACGTACATTAAGTGGTTGATCTTTTGTTGCGATTTACTGAGTTTATATCTGACTGTACTTTTCCTGAGAATGTGATTGAGAGGCATCGTTGCTATAACAAATAATTACGTTGATCGTGCGTCTTCCAGGAATATGCCTCTGTGTTTCTTTACTTCTGCTGAGCTTTTTCCTCATACAGTCAATGCCACTCTCCAGGTTTCCGTAGTTTTCACAATGAACTTTATGACTTTTTGATGACTGTATAATATCTAGTTTGCAGGGTGGGTAGTATCCTCGTGGTGTAATAGTTAAAGCGATGGACTGCGGAATCGTAGTAAGCGATTTCATATTCCAGTCGCGCTATTACACTTTCGGGCAAATACCCTTGGGAAAGGTATGAACCCCCTTATCCTCCCAGCTAGGGGTTAAATTGTACCACTACTGTTCTTCTCAGGGAATGGCTTTGGCATTAAGTAACCCACAGGAGTTGATATGCCATTAAACAAAGAAACCAAACCAAACCAGTTTGCAGGACAATATCGTAAGCCTATTTGTAGTCAATCTAGGCTAGATTTTTCCGTCTCGTTTTATTCTCGTTCAGAAGGTGCTGATCAAAATAGAGTAGTTTTCCTTTAACTCTGGTCCCTAGCGGCATCTTTTCTGTTCTTATCAGATAGAAGTGGATCTCATTATTTTTATTTTTGGTGGCTTTCACTGGAGTCAGAATGGTAGCAAATTCCCACAAACCTCCAGGACTATTCTTAGTATTCTGATTATTCTCAATAATACAGTTGTCTGGATGATATTAATTCTTTATTATCTTACTCTTTTGAGGGTTTTTCATAACAGCGTTACCTGATGGCTTTTCACTGGAGTTTAAGTAACAGCACGCCCCCTCAATTCCCCAGGATTTCTCTCAATATTCTGGCCGAGCATATCAATGCTGTAGTTTGGAGGGTCTTCACTTGTTCTCTTATTTCCAAGTCTCTCACTTCTTTTTGGGATTGTTCCAAGTGCACCAGTTACAATTAGTATTATCATCGGCCTCATAGTGCATAGATGTTTGTTCTCTAGTAAGGTCTTAGTATTTATCTCATTTTCGTTTTCTTCTAATCTTATTCTGTGGACTGCCTGGAGGGTGGAGTCTATTATTTAGCATTTTTGGGTTTTTTTACTATCACTCATCTGTCCGAGTTTAGGTTATTCGATTATATTTCAAAAACACTAGATTTTGTGCGTCTCAATCTTCTGGACAGATTCAGAGTACTACTTATAATACATTTTTTATATGGTCAAATTTAAATTTCTCTCACAATTCCAAGTGGATCACCTCCGCGCCTAGTCGGGTACATTCTAATACTCTTTTGCGCTAATCAATATATTCGCTTATAATATGATTGATCGTTTCGTCTTTATCACAACATGACTTACATTTGCTATTTTGTTGCGTCTTTCCAATTTTTGCTTTCATATAGTTTGTCCTTTTGACAATGTTTTGTGCCGCTATTAGAAAAGATTAAGTTGATCTCATATGGTTTCTCTTTCTTAGACATGTCCACGTTTTCTTGTGCAAGAACTCGTTTGTTTGTCGCTTGAAATACCCATGCTATTGTTTTGCTTCCCATTTTCGTTTTATAGTTATTGCTGTTCTGTCGATCCTAGTTTTTTTTTTTTTTTTTTTTTTTTTGTGGTTTCTGGTCGCTGTCATCAGCCGTTCTTGTATCTTTTTTTATGTAGACTTCGAGTTGTCTTATCGATGTATCGACGTTATCTTCAATGCTTACGAGTTCTCTTCCTCTTTCGTTGTTTTTTTTACACATATAGCCTTTCTACATCATCTCTAAGATGTAAGACTTTAAATGGTGTAATGAGTTGTCTTGTTTCTGGTGCATCTTACGAGGGAGACAGCCCAGCTATTTATCACTTTGATGAGATCTCGCTATATATTTTGTGTTTGTTATTATTTTCTTAATTCTATTTTCACATCAGCGTTAGCTGATGGTTTTCAACTGAAGTTTGAGCGACAGCAAGTCTCCAGGACTCTTCTCAGTATTCTGCCCGATCTCAACTATGCTGTAGTTTGAATGTTTTCCACCCCTCACGCCATTTAGTCCTCCAGCCTTTGTATCAATCCCTTGGTGACTGTACCACGAGCACCAATTACAGTTGGTATTATCGTCACTTTCATGTTGCACATATTTTCCAATTACCTAGCAAGGTCGAGAAACTGATCCCTCTTTTTGCATTCTTTTAACTCTACACTGGTCGGTCGGAATAGCCAAGTCCACATTTCTGCAAGTTCTCTGGTTTTTTTTTTGTTGATTATCGTTTGGTCTGGTTGTCTGGCCGAGATTTGGTGATCCGTTTGTATGTCAAAATCCCTGTGGAGTTTGTGTGCCTCATTCTCCAGGACAGATTCTGGGTTGTGCATATACCATTTGTTCGTATAGTCAAACTTCAATTTCTTCCTCAATTCCCACTTGATCACCTTGCCCACCCAGTCGTGCTTAGTCTTATAGTCTTTCAGTGCTAATTTGCTGCATTCACTTATAAATGTCATTGATGGTTTAGTTTTGATCACCACATAACCTCCATCTGCTATTTTGTTGCGTCTTTCTCATGGAATCCTTTTTATCATTATTTACTCAGAGTTTTTCACATCAGTTTTTGCTGATGGTCTTTCACTTATTATTATTGCTGATGGTCTTTCACTTATTATTATCATTAGAGCTTTTCCCATCAGCGTTAGCCGATGGTTATTCACTGGAGTCTGAGTGACAGCAAGTCTCCTCAAGTCGCCAGGACTCTTTTTAGTATTCTGGCCGTCCTCAATAATGCTGTCATTTGGATGGTCTCCATTCGTCTGTCAACTTCCAAGTCCTCCAGTCCATTTAGTAATACTTTAGTTAATGTTCCAAACGCACCAATTACAATTGGTATAATTGTCACCTGCATGTTCCACAGGTTTTCTATTCCCTAACAAGGTCGAGGTACTTATCCTTCTTTTCACATTCTTTCAATTTTATTCTGTGGTCAGCCGAGACAGCAAGGTCGACTATTTTGCAAGTTCTCTCTTTTTTTGTTGTTGTTGATTATTATTAAATCTAGTCTTCTGGCCGGGATTAGGTGATCCGTTTGTATGTTAAAGTCCCATAGGAGTATCGGATTTAAATTTCTTACACATTTCCCAGGGAATCACCTTACCGACCCAGTCGTATTATTATTATTATTATTATTATTATTATTATTATTATAATACTCCTTTTGTTTATTTCTCGACGGTTTTTTGTTTTATCAGTACAACGAAGAATGAGTGACATTAATTGTCCTAAACTCTCCAAGATTCTTTTAAACACCAAGGCTAATTTAAACTGTGTATTGAACTTGTTTATCTCTTTATCTCGCGTTGTATTTTCCAGGTTTTAAAGAATCATTTAAAGCTCTTAAACTACTATTCGTTGCAAAGGCATCTTCATGTTTGAAATATTTTAGAATTTTTTGGCAAAATCAATGTATTTTTGGATTTGTTGTTTTTTTTCTATTTTTTCTTCAATCTTTCACCAGATCAGTAAAATCAACCAGATGACAATGATTTTTCTTCTGGTTAATAAACATAATTTGGAAGTATATTCGGATTTCAAAGCAACAGGCAATTCTTTGAGAATAATTTGCTAGCACACATTGTGTTTTGAGCATTTAACATTTGTAATTGTGTTCAAATTTTAATCGCTTGCAAACTTCTCGGAAGATCTTCTTTCTTACCCAGTCATTTCTACTCTTTAATTCCTTTGTGTTCGATTGCTGCGTTCCCTTATTGGTTTAACTTTTTCATCTGTCATCACATAAATAATTAAACTTTATATTCTTCCGCGAATAATCAAATTCCGTTAAAAATAATCCTAATCGCATTATTTTGTATAGCTTGTAAAAAGATTTACTTCCTCTTTTAAGGTTTCAACTTCGTATCCCTATGCTGATTATCTTATGAACAATTTCATAACTTTGTTGCTTGAAGTATTTATACACTTGTTTTTATTGCCTCTTTTGTTTTCTAGATCAGTTTTATTGTTGTTTCTAGTTAAATTATATATATATTTTATATATATATATATATATGTATATATATATATATATATATATATATATATATGTGTGTGTGTGTGTGTGTGTGTGTGTGTGTGTGTGTGTGTGTGTGTGTGTGTGTGTGTGCACATGCTTTAAAATCATCTGGGCAACAGTAATCAATGGCACCCGAAGGTTTCTTTTTCGATTGCTACTACACCGAGTTGTAAGAGAGGGCGCTACTCCTTTCCTTGGATTGATCCACTTACTTTTCATCCGTACCTTAAAATGTTGTTGGTGAAGCCAGGAAGCTTATGTTTATAGGTGCTAGCTTTCTTCAGAGAAACCGCAAACTGAAAACTAAAAGTGTAGCAGGAACATTGTTTTTTAAAAAAATTATAACAGGGACATTGTTTTTAGAAAAAGATTATGACTTAACAAACTGTACCAAGAAAAACTTAATGAAAGTGTGTGTGTGTGTGTGTCGGTGCATGCATATGATTAATCGATCTCTCTATCTATCTCTCTCTCTCTATATATATATATATATATATATAAATCTTTAAAAATTTTCTGTACATTTATTGTCCGATACCACTTAATTTTAAAAGCACATGTTTTCAGCCAAACTGTTCACTCGTTCATCATAGATACCTCATTAATTATTGCTCCCAAATTCTGTCATCTCCGTATCTGATTTTAATATAAATAGGTTTGCAGATGGAAAAACAACTGTACACAGAAAATAATCAACCAATGTTCGCAGTTCTACGACGTCTTTTTAAAAAAGACAGCGAAAGACAAATCGATTCTTTTGTTCCTTACTCTATAAATTTTGTTCATTTTGATTATATTTATTGATCTGTCATGTATTTTCCGTTTCTCTTGGTCAAAATACACAAGAGAGAAATAAAATCTGATACAAATAACACCGGACTTTGTTTTTATTACGCAGAAATTACAGCCCGGTGATTTTTAAACTTTTCTTTTTATTCACTGATTTTAAAATTTGATTTTCGATCTCAAAAAATCTTTGATGGTCAAAAAGCTTAAATTATCAAAGGTAATACTTGCGTGTATGTATCAGTAAAGCTGCAAACTTATTCGATTTTTCATGAATTTTCTCAAATAGCTTGTATTGGGATTATTTATTGGAAATAATGTTGGTTTGGACGTTTGAAACTTTTGAAATATGGATCACGCAATATTGAAACAAAATTATACAACATAGCTGAGTGAATATCATTTCTTCTGGAGGAAAAGGTAAACAATATAAAAAAATTCCGCGATTAAAGATGTAATAAAACATTTTACTTCACACCAACATTCTTTTTTCTTCCTTTTATTTGTAAATGAGTTTTTTTTTTATTATTCTACCTAGATTAAATGCTGCTTACGATGGCTTGTAAGTTCAATGACGAGTAACTTTCTATCTCTTGAATTATTCAAGTCCATAACAATATCTAGGTATTTTGTCATAACGAGCCATTTTGTGTTCTTGATTTTGTTATTTTACTGGTTGTCCGTAAGTTTTTTCCCTGTTAGTAATGATGCTACGGGTAGGAGTAATAAGTCTTTCTTAGTAATGAAATATATATTCATAGAGTACTTGATTAGCTGTCGCTACGTAATCTTCAATGGTGGCTAGTGTTTTCCTCCTGTTCTTGACATATACGAGGATCATTAAATGAGTTTCCTGACTTTTTCCTATGGGCACTTTTATTGGTAGTAAACACATGAAACTCTAGTCTCCTTCGAAATAATCTCCTCCGGCTGCAATGCACTTGTTGTACCGTTCCAACAACTTCTGGAAGGCTCCATGGAAGTCCTCTTGTGTGAGCGTGTCAATCACCTTTCATCTCCTCAATTCTCTCATAACGACAGCCTGTGAGCTTAGGGAATAACCAAAAGTCACAGGGAGCAAGGTCTGGACTGGAGGGAGGCTGTCGAACTGTCTTTATGCTCATCGTGGTCAAATAATCTGTGACAAGGATGGAGTTGTAGACTGGTGCATTGTCCTGGTGGAAATGCCACTGACCCAATTTGAAGAGTGCTGGCCTCTTCCGACGGAATCTCTTCCTGAACTCCCTTAAAACCTCAACATAGTATCCCTAACCCTAACCCTTTGTCCAACCAACCCTGGTCTATTGACTTCCTTACTCATCCCACACCTCTCATCATCCCTTACAGACATCCCTTACAGACTCCAAGATGTTCCAAAAGCAGTCTGAAGCATTCGATACGTTTCTGTGGCATTTTATCCAAGTTTAAAACAGACTTTTATTGCATATCGTTCTTCGAAAGTGTCAGATTGCATTTTCAAAATTCACCAGCTGTGACAATCAGGCTTTAGTAGGGTGTATTCCAATTGCTACTATGGCTGTTCCTTTGAACCTGAAATCATAAAAATTGATCAGTCATCTCAAAAGATGTATAGCAATAATATACTGAATTTTCCAGAGTCCACGACAATTTTAAATGCCCATACGAAAAAAGTCTGAAAAAATTATCGTATGCCCCTCTTAGTCTCATTCTATCATGTTTCCAATGTGCGTCATCAATTTCCTTATTCTCTGGTCGATATGCTTGAGTTTTTCTATTGTTCATTTTAAAAAGTGTCCAGAATTCCTTAAAGTGAGATTCCAGCTAGTTTTTCCAAATGATGAAATGTCTGCTGTTTGGTTTGTTGGAGTTTTCTTGTTCTAAGTTTCTACTTTCGTATTTTTTTATTTCATTATTGTTTGCTGGAGGATCTTCACTTCTAATATTCCCAGGTATTTGCAATATACTTGTTCTCCAAGAGATTTGATAAAAACATGATTGGGCAGTTCTGTTCTTTCCGTTATTTCTTTTTCATCCTTTATTTCACTATCAGCAAGGGGCAATTTTGTATTCAAAATAATATTCCTATTCTTTTGAAGAAGATTAAAATATTTTGTATCAGGTTTGGTTTCATTGTTTCATAGAATATCAACATCCCTGTGCTATTTAAAGCCAAATACATCCTTGTAAAAGGGCAGTAGGGGTTCAATTTAATATATACATTGGAGATAAAAGGTTTCAAGCCTTTCATAGCAAAGGCATGGGCAGCTATCGATAGGCTATCTGTCATATGGAAGTCAGACCTAACCAATAAATTAAAACGCAGTTTTTTCCAAGCTGCAGTCGTGTTGATACTGCTATATGGATGCACCACATGGAAGCTTACGAAACCTAAGGAGAAAAGCTTCACGCCAATTGCACAATAATGCTTCGAGCCATATCGAACAAACCAAGGAGGCAACATCCTACTAAACAGCAGTTGTACGACCACGTTACTTCCATTACGAAAACTATCCAAATTAGAAGAACCAGACATGCTGGATACTGCTGGAGAAGTAGGAACGAACTCATAAGCGATGTACTCC
>OY757906.1:42367873-42487873 GCA_963585895.1 Sepioteuthis lessoniana | reverse complement strand
GTTGGAAAAACTCGCAAGGAGTATAATAATAATAATAGTCAGCAAAGGATTGATACAAAGACGGGAGATCAAGGAGATAAGAGAGTTGAGACCATACAAGTTACATA
This sequence comes from Sepioteuthis lessoniana, assembly GCA_963585895.1. Lineage (NCBI taxonomy): Eukaryota > Metazoa > Mollusca > Cephalopoda > Myopsida > Loliginidae > Sepioteuthis > Sepioteuthis lessoniana. The sequence continues at coordinate 42,487,766 of OY757906.1, read as the reverse complement.
TTTTTTTTTAGATCCGCCAGAATACTGAGTGAGTCGTAGAGTCTTCAGGAGACTTGCAGTCGCAAACTTCAGTGAGAAACTATTGGCTAACGCTGGTGGGAAAAAACTCGAAAAGAATTAAATAATAATAATAATCATAATAATAAAAACAATTTAAAATGAGACTCATATAATTATCTGGGATACAAACGGATCCTCAAATCCCCGTTTGACGACAAGACCTTGTGTTAAGTAGCATGTAGAGAAGAACTTACCATCAAAGGGATTTTGCCCTTTCAGTGACCAAAGAAAACAAATGAAATGAATCAAAATTTTATATCGATATCTGGGTCTTGTTAAAGATCTGAAAATATTGTGGAACATGAAGGTTACATTAACTTTTATTGTTATTAGTGAGCTTGGAACGGCCTCCGAATGCTTGGAAAAGAGACTGGATAAACGAGAAATCAGAGAAAGAATTGAGACTATCCAAAATAGAGAAATGTTAAAATCTGCTAGAATACTTAGAAGAGTTCTGGAGTTCTGTGGAGACATGATGACATTCAGAACTTAGAGGAAAATTTAGTGGTCTCGAAGACTAGCATTGTTTGGAAATAACCGTGTTATTGATAGTAATTTTATGGCAACATGAAAAATTTGTATTGGGAAAAAAAAAACTGTTTGAAATAATATTTTTGATACGTTCTAATGCAACAAATGCTGCAAAGAATATTCAAGTGCTTTCTCCAAGTCAGTGTTTATATGTAAGAAAGGAAAATTATGGAGAATTACAAGCATAACGTCTAAGACAGAACGGAATTGATCTCTTTCTGCGTCTCCTTTCAAACGGAAGTAATCTCATATTTTCCGTTGCGCTAACAAAACATCAAAGATCTAGATATTATTCAGCTAAAAACAATAGAGAATGTTCATAGTTTTTCATCATGCAAAATTCAGCCACAAATGAAGAAAAGGCGAAATAGTTTTCTGCATATGATGGCTAAACAAATTCGCATAATTTTCCATTCATGTGGAAATATTGGCACATATAGCATTTTCAAAGAAAAGAATATCGCATTCATTTTCATACATGTATTTCTGCATATTGATTAGGTATGGCATATTAAAAACATTAATACTTCGCTTTAAATTCGCTGAGAATGTTGGTAATAATGAAATAAATGTAATTTATCTACTAATGTCATTTAGTTTTACGTCATGTCAACCCTTCTTGGTTTATTCAATGCTCAAGTCATTTTTATGATTGTCATTTTTCAATATTTCTCCCCAAACCGGAAATTTACTTTCAGGACAGTTTTCAAAAACTAAGTCTCCAAACCAATTTGGGACAATTCCCAAAGAATTAATAAGATGACAAGAAGGCTTAGAAATCAAAGAACAAGTAGCGACTATCCAGACTATAGTATGAACAAGATCAGACAGAAGACTAAGAAGAGTCGTGGAGATTTGAGGAGACTTACTATTCGTCTAACACCAATGGGAATCCATCTGCTAACACTGGTGTGAAAACCTCTCAGACTATTGAATTAGAGATCAAACTCATATTAATTGCAGATTAAAGCATAACACTTTTTCAGTTACTTTTCAAAGAGGAACGAAGGATGTGTCGAGTGACCTAAGATTCTCAGTCTCTATAGAAATAAGCTCAATCTGGAAAGCTGAATACTTGTCTCATGAAAAGAAACTTATTGACTCCGCCCCGTAACTGGCGCCAAAATGCCGTATGTCAACAAAAGACTTTATGTTCTTTTCTAGATTACTGTTTCAAAGAGTCTTAGACCAAAAAGGTCATTTTCAAATCCAGCAGACTGCCACAAACATTCTTAAATTAAACACGTAATTGATAAATATATTTGACAGATTAACCCAGCAATTAATATAAAGCAATACTAAAACATATTAAGTATTATATTGAATATTAATATTTTAATATCAATATAATAATATTTTTATATGAATATCACACTATCTTCCAACAGATGCTGCAATAACCGCAACCTCACTGTAGTCTACACTACGCTCGGGAGTAAACCTGTACAGAAGATATATTTAAGCTAAAATGTAAGCTAAATACCTTGAGGTCATCTTATATCCCATGTCGACTTGGATGCCGCAATTTACGGTAAGTCAACACTTACTTTCTAAATCTGCAACATGACAAAATATTTATTAATGAATTTTTTTTAGGGCTTCTTAGTTTTTTCAACAAACCTGAAAACATCTTCTGTACACCATAGTCTGTGTAAACTTGGCAATAATCCGCTGTAAACAAACGATTAAAGCAAATAAAACGTGATTCAAATAGGAACAATTACTCCAAACATTAATAAAAGCGACTATAAGAATTTTGTGTTTAATAAGTTTCTCACAATGTATTCATGAGCACAGCCATTATGTATAATTAAGGACGCTGAAAGATCATATAAAAACTAAATCGATTCTTCTTAGAGAAAACAAAACTATGTACCATTCACCTGTTTTCCATTAAAAGAACATTACTCATCTTGCAACAATACAGGTGTCATGAATACACGTTCATAGGAAGATAACTCCTAATCTCATGTAGATTCTTAGATAAACAAGTCAAATTATATAATGAATTCATACGAATTTCTGAATCCCATTTTCTCTTTACTTTTAAAGGCAATTGTATTAAACCAATAGTCCAAGACTGTGTCAATGGTGTATTCGATTTTAAAAAGAAAGTATGTCCATCAGTCTCTCTACAGAAATAGTTTAAGTTTTCAAGTAAGAATAAGAGGCGTTGTGGCTTATGTGTTAGACCATAATATGGTAGTAAACGAGTTCAAGTTTTACTTAACAAGCTGTAAATATTCAACTGTTCACTTTCAAAAATACTATATCTGGAGGTTGTGGACTATTGAAGAACTTGTCACATTCAAATGGAATCAATAACCGTGGAGACGAATAGATGAATGCTAGATGATATCAAAAACAGGACAGGCAATACTTATGGGTTATAAAAGAAAAGTAGCATTAAATTTATTGACCACTAACATTGAGGAAATTGGCTCAGGGGATGAATATGAATTTAAGTTCAGGTATAAAAGATGATTTTAAATGCTGACATTGAAGCCTGCCAAATATTCCTAAGAGAGGAATATAAGGTTTTACTGCCTATCGGTCCGGAGAAATTTATACGTTTTGGGTTAACATGAAATGTCCTATATCCATTAAGAATTACTGCAGCTTGCAGGTATGTTCTATGCTTGTATTCTTACATTTCTATGAAAAATTAATGTTAGATATTTTGAATACACATTTTTTTTTTAATTTTAACATTTCTATAGGGGTTTTGGTTATTTAAGTTTAAGGTCTCCACCAGTTAACCGTCTCTGTCAACACATTAGTGGAACATTCTCCAGGTGGTCTCCATAAAATCATGTCCACCTTTTTTAATAAAGATATCCCCATAGAAATATAAACTATGTTTTAGTCACATGTGAAAAATTTAATGAAAATTTTGTCAGAGGTTGGGATCCTGTCGAAACAGTTTAAAATTATATCATAAAGGAACTCCTATAAGAATGTTAACATTATTTATAATAAACCTTCATTATAGTGTGTCATTATGGCCTCATTGCTTTAAAAATTGTGCCGTTCATTTGCTTTCTTTCTTTTATGGCATATCAACTTTCATAGATTTTTTAAGACATAGCCATCCTTGTAGGAGAACATTAGTGGTATTGCACAAAATGCATTAGTGCCATTGCAGCAAAATACAGTGGTTTATTCTTTTCGCAAGGGAATTAGTCTGAAAGTGAATGTAATAACGCTATCGGAATTAATAGTCACTTACTACTCTCTGGCAGTTCAGTACGTTTATTATTGCACCAAGGAAACTCCGCATTTTATTGTTTGGTTAAAAAAAACTAACTTACTATGCTGGTTCAAATAAGACTAATGTTTTTTTTTACTCCTTAGTTTTTAACAATCTTATATTAACCCCAAATGTTGAACCCCACATCAATATCATTTACAACACAACCATTTTAATGATTATTGTCAAATATAGCAAGCTAGTTATAACAGTAAGATGAATTGTAATATTCTTTAAATTTTCTATTTGACATTTCAGTAATAATGTAGTAGAAATGTACAAGAAATACATTAAATAAAGTTTTATTCAATAATGTTGATATATTTAACATTAAAAAATACATAGTTACAATAATTATGTTGAAGCAATGTTAGAAAAATTTGATCACAACTTAAAATTACAATAGTATGGGGGTATATGTTTTCTCTCAAAACGATAATGATCCGGTTAATCGTTAAATATCAATTGGTTGATGTCTGTTTCTCTTATGTCATGGCAACCTTTGAGGTGTAATATAATGCCGAAGTGAGTAAATTTCCAAGCAATTATATAGATATAATTAATTATTTGAAATCAATTAAATCATCAATTTACGATTCTTAATTTTAATACTCGATACACTATTATATGGTTTCAAAATCTCTCCTCTTATAATGATGATAATTTATCATCGCATAGTTATAAGGTATTAAGTAATGCGCTTTAAATACACATAATTTAGCATAGTTATACGATTTTAAGTATTAATACAAACAATTGCGTGATGGCTAAATACCTAGACTACCACTTTGAAGTAAGCGAGTTCGAACTCCACTCACGCTATTCTGTTCGCTTTTGGATCAATACCCTTGAAAAAGGTGTAAATCTACTTATATCCAATCTCTAGGTTAAAGAGTATCACAGTTTTTCTTCTACAAGAATTATCTTCGTATTAGATTCGTATTAGATTACCAACAAACGTTTAATTGCCATTAAACAAAGAAATCAAGCAATGATTTACTAACAGAGCTATTTAGAAAATAGATGGCACCTTAACAGTATTACTGCTTCCGTTCAAAGTGGATATGGTAGTGATGGCAACGAAGGGGTATTACGTACTCTTAAGAGCTCCAGATATTTAACTTCATCATCGAAATCGATTTGGTATCACACCCAAGCCACCCGTTTTGAGGGCTGGGATCTTCCACCATCTATAGGGTATACAGTAAGAGTTTTCTAAGCGTCGCCGAAGCTGTAGTTGATTGAATACCTGACTAAGATATATATGTGTTTTGACCAACCTCTCTGCACGGAAAGCCTGAGACACAAGGTCAGTTTTTCAGCACAGTTTTATTTTTTTAAAGTCTTCCAAAAGTTAAAGTTTAAAACCTGCTAGCTTAAAGACTTGTGGGTAAGTGAGTTTATCTAATTATACAATCTTGGAATAATGATCTGAAAAGAAAATCTTATCAACTTTGAGAAAGAGGAAAGTTAACCAAATTTTCTTCACGAAATACTGATTACTTTTATTTAATGATATCTTTCTTTGACAAGTATCAATATATTGTAATGTGTTTCTTCTAACATTTTTTAGCTTACAGTGCAATTGCCAAGATATAGTATTAAAATACAAAAAATACCCGCTTTGCCTCCGACAGGATGTGACACACGATCAATCCTATGTGGAGTACAGTTTGTTTGAACCTGGCACTCGTAGTGTAATGGTTATTGTCGTAGAAACTGGAAACGGCGAACCAACTTCTAATACTGGACACAACAGCTCGAATTTAAATTTTGTACAGAGTTGTTTGCATTTTTTAATGCGAAAGGCATGAAATCGAGTATTCCCTTTTTAACTACCGGTAAAATAGTAAGGTAGACCGAGATCTTAAACCTCTTTTGACGACCGGTCTAGGAGAAGGAAAACTGAATTAAAATCTGGAAACCCTCTTAAAAAATGACTTTGTACCATATCCTGCTTGTTTGGAGGGGGTGATAAATACGTAGAACTGATTTAAATTCTGTGGTTTCCCTTTTCCCAGACACGTTGCCAAACATGGCAAAAGAACTCATCCTGCCTTAATTGTAACCTATAGTTGCAGGTTGAAGAGATGGATTCTAACATTTCTTAGAGGTAATAGTGCGAAATGAAAACGTCCCGGATTTGAACTCGGGTCACTGATCCCATTTTCGATGACAGTAATCGTTACACAAATTATACTTTTGAACTACCGTCATGCACTTCAGGATGAATTTTAAAACTGAGCAAGAATATCTCTAGAATTGTGAAAAGAAAGTAACATCTTCCGAAGTGAGTAGTTTTCGAAAGAGTTATCTTTCCTCATATCGTGGCTTTTTCGCAGCACAAATATTGTATTTTATTTCATCATTATTGCTATTCACTTGTTTCTTAACATGTTATTTTGATAATGACTAATTGTCTCATAAATTTATAAGTTAAATCAGCCATTATTTTCCCCAAAATTTAATTTAATTCTATATATAGTGATTTTATAACAAGTTTGACAAGTCATCATAAAGAGAACATCGGACATATTGCGTAACTTGTTTTTCTAGTTGAGCTGTTACGCATGTTGAGTATCTTGAAACGAGCAAATACAAATGAAAATAAATCCATAAAAAATATTGGTGTTCAATATCTATTTTAGCTACTATTTCCATCTTTCTGGAATAAATTTATTACTGTTTATGGACGATACGTTATTTTGGCTCCCTCCGATGAAGGTTGCATTTCGCGGTCTTTGGAAGTCATACCCAATATTTTATTTTATTTTTTTTAGCCTCAACTAAAAAACTACAGTTTAACAAGATCAAAACATACATCAATTTGAAATAGTCTGCAATTATTTTGAATTCAGATTTTCCAGGTAGGTTTCTACAAGATAAAATAGCCGAGTTGATTCTACATTTTTTTGCATAGCCGGTTAGTTGAAGAAAACCTCCATTCATACCGATGACAAGGGTTTTAGCTCTCTGGAAAATACAACCAACTCGTTCAGGATTTGAACCCAGTCCACCTCCTAGATATGTCTATACTGTATTTACAAATATTTCAGCATTTCAATTAAAATGTGCGTGTACATCTTTATTAAATTCTTATTCTCATACATGAAATAATTTCAAAACTCTCTAAGAGGAAATTAACTCTGAAAACACGTTCGTATGTAATCAGTTGATTAACAAGCATCAAACAGAATTCCTTTAATGTTCTTCTGTTGATTCACGTCATGACTAGAATAGAAAAGATCGAATTAACTGGAAAATCGCTCGCACACCTTATTCATTAATCAGTTATAATTGCCAATAAATATGTATTTAGGTGCCACATTTATGATTGAAACTGTGTAGTTTCGGCAAGGTGGTAAGTTTGGTTTGGTGTCTTTGTTTAAAGCCGAATACTTCCTTCTAAAAGAACAGGAGTGTTACAATATAACCAAAGCTTACGGGATAAGAAGTTTCATTCCTTCCTCCAAGGGTATTAGTTCGAAAGTGAACATAATACCGTGAATGGAGTTCGAACACGTTAAATACGTCTAAGTGTTGCACGTTACCATTTACTCCACGGACACTCCCCTGTCAACATTTTTGGTGGAAAATATGTTTATCCATTTCAAACAAGAGGAAAAGTTGCCTTCAAGTAATCTTAATGAATCTTGAAAAGATATGAATGTATTTTTCCTTGCTTTAATTTCGTTGACTCAAAGCTTTCACATTAATGTTTCATCAACGGTATATCATAATGATTAAACACTGATGGAAATATTAGTTCGGCAAACCTACCTTCTTTATTTGTCCAGTTTGTAAAGAATACCAACATTTCCTCCACCCGAAATTCTCATTTCTAGCAATTAGTAAAGAGACAAAGACCACTATATATATAAGTAAAGATGGAGACCTTAGTCGACGGCGACCCGAAGGCTCCCTTTACAATAGCTACTACACCGAGATGTAGGGGGATGCGCTACTCCTTTCCCTGGATTGCTCCAATTTACCCTAGATACATACCTTATATTGCTGAGTGTTAAGCAATGAAGTATCAAGTACCATATATATATATATATATATATATATATATATATATATATATATATATATTAATATCTTAATTTGAATAAGAGGAAAAGTTACCTTCAAGTAATTTTGATGAATCTTGAAAAGATATGAAAGTACTTTTCCTTGCTTTAATTTCGTTGACTCAAAGCTTTCGCATTAATGTTTCATCAACGGTATATCATAATGATTAAATACTGAGGGAAATATTACACAAGGTCAAGGAAATATGACACAAGGTCATATATATATATATATATATATATATATATATATATATATATATATATATATATTATAGCAATAAAAATACGCACATTTTATTCATGATGTGACTAAGAATGTAAACAACAGAAAACAAAACAAAACAAAAAACGATGACAAGCTTGCAGACCGGTTTCGTTTCTTACTCAATAGATGTAAATCAATAAAAATATCGTGTAAAATAATGATAAAAAATATGGGAAATATATAAGATGGGAGAAAAATATATATTGTACTGTAGACTATGGCGAAATAATTGTATGTCCTAGCTGACATTGCCTCTATTTACAGAGAGACTGTCTACCGGATAAAATAGGAATTGTCTCCATTATTTTCATATGAAATGAAAAGTGTGACTCCTCAGTATAGAGAACAAGTCCACAATAAAATTCTCTGCACAGTCGTGAACTTAAGTGGCATAGGGAGCAATTTGGCTCTTCAAAGTCTCTTAGGAATAATAAATCCTTAGTCCTTACCAGACCTAATAAAGTTTCTGGGGTGGTCATTTTGGATTACGAAAACTACATAGACAAAATTATGACCATCTTAGAGGACATCACCAGATTTAGAAGGCACGGTCCGGTCGATACACATGACCATACAGTATTCATTGAGACAAAATTATTAAAAAAAATCAATAGATAAAGAGTAGACTTTCTTCATTCCACTATTTCTGATTTAATCATATTCACCAACCCCTCCGCTCGGGCAGGATATGACACAATGTCAATTTTTAAAGCGGAGTTCAACAGGTTTGAATTCAAAGTTTTCCTTTTCCTAGACTAGTTGCCTTACCAAGGCTGAATAAACCAGTCTTCCCTACTATTTATCCATAGCTGGAGGGAGAATAATTGGATTCATATTTCTGATTTAATTAAACCTGTTTATTCTACTCACCACCGTCTCTATGGTTTGCATAAAAATCATAACGATGGTGTCCTATTGAAACCTAATCTCTCTTTAATAGTTTCTTCCCTGCACAAGATTGATAAGTGGTTAACAACCATTTTGCGACCTGTGTTGGATTATTACAGTATCTGTTGTATTAAGGGCTCCTTTGATTTCTTTAGTTTCATAAAAAGATGTTCCTGGACCGATAAGTTTACGTGTTCATTTGATGTTTGTAGTCTATTTACCTGTGTACCTCTTTTTGAGACTCTCGATATTTCTACTGATTTACTATATCGTATTCATCTGACCCCGCTCAGATTCATGAGAAGATATTTGTTGAATAAAAAGAATTTGATACAATGTCTGAAGAATTTATTTTCGACAATATTATGTACAGACAGATTGATGAGGTTTCTATGGGGTCTCAATTGGGGCCTGCTTTGGCTAAGAGTTTCGTGGTATTTATGAAAACAGATCACTGCCCAGTCCAAATAAGCTAGTTGTCTATTCTTATTATATTGACGATACGTTTTGTCTTTTTAATTACGTTTATAAGTTACTGATAATACGTTGGCTTTATTAGATTTTTTATTTCGTCGAACGACTTTGCGTTATATCCTATCTATAAATCGTAATCTTACATTTAAGGGTTTTTATACTTGGTGGATTTTTCCCAACCAACAAAGAAGTAATCTAATTTAGATCCTAGCACACAAAGCCATAATGATTTTTCTATGCATCTGCTCTTGATGTGGAGATCAAGTTTATCTCTACGACTCTATGCAACATCGGTTTTCTATTAAATGTTTTACAATCAGTAAATACTAAGGGAATAATTGAATTTAACAAAATTAAACAGGAATTTTTTAAAAGAGTCCTCTGGGAGATTTGGTAAGCAAATCTCACAAATTCTTGAGAGATGTTATTTTTCAGCCAATATATGGGTGATCTTTTATATTATACCCATTCTGACTTCTATTTATAAAGATTTTCTTCTTCCTAATTATAATACTCCTCTTATATATTTGTATAGGTGTAGTTACTATTATTGGCTATACAGGAAGAACTAACCACAGGCTAGATACTAAAATGAAATTACATATCCTTACGAAAATACGTAACTTTATTCGTGGCCGGATAGATGATCTTAGGAATAAATACGGGTCTTCAGTTGCAGAACACCTTAAAAGTAATTGTGACAGTGTTGAGAATTTTGGCGTGGATTTGTCCTCTAAACTGAGTAAGCCACATTCTTTATTTCATCTGAAAGTATTGGCACAATTTATATTTTGTCCAGTAGACCGTCTCTGTAGATTGAGGGAATGTCTGCTCGGACTTACAATTATTTCGATATAGTCTCCAATGCAATATTTTTCTCCAATTTCAAATATTTGCCATATTTTTTTTATATATATATTTTACACATTTTTTTCATTGATTTAGTTCTGTTCAGTGAGGAACGAAACCGACCAGCTTGATAGTCATCTTTTTTTTTTTTTTTTTAGCTTTTTAAGTTTTTTAGTCCCATCATAAATAAAACCTTGGATCTTCTATTGCGTTGAATAAGTTTTGTTCGACCCCAAAATACCTTTTATATATATATATATATATATATATATATATATATATATATATATATATATATGCGTGTGTGTGTGTGTGTGTGTGTGTTTGTATGTGTGTGTGTGTGTTCTTTGCAGCTCTTCTAATATAACAAGACTGCGATTCATCATTGATTCAATCTCATATAGATATATGAATATACTGAGAGAGAGAGAGAGAGAGAGAGACAGACAGACAGACAGACAGACAGACCGAAAGAGAGAGACAGAGAAACAGAGAGAGAGAGAGCAATTCTTATTTTGTAAATAACAGAACCATAATACAAAATAATAAAATAAACAGAAAGCAATTATATATATATATATATATATATATATATATATATATATATATTTGTGTGTGTGTGTGTGTGTGTGTGTGTGTGGATAAAAAATATACACATAACCGTTGTGAAATTAGTTTCATTAATCAGTTATTAATTTCAGGTTGTTTCATTTTAGGCCAACATCATAACATATTCATTTTAGAGTAGATTTCAAAACAGATTACGCAATATATATATATATATATATATATATATATATATATATATATATATATATATATATATATATATAAACAAACGTCAAAACGAGCATTAAGATCATTCCATTCGATTGTAAGATGCCTAGTAACAGTTAAAAATATTTTCAAATTTAAGAATAATTTTAACTGATTTTTTTCGGAAAGATCTCCAAAAATTAAACCAAGTAAATTTATATAAATATTAATGGGAATATTTTTTTTTTTAATTTATGATATTGTGAGAATGTCTCTAAGGAATTATAATGAAAGATCTTATGCTAGCTTAATGTGTTATTACTTAAACTAGACGTAATGCAAATTTATTTCAGGTTTTTTTTTGTATCGATGTGATGTTATTAGATATGTTATTTTGCAACCATTTCTATAGATTTCATATATATATATATATATATATATATATATATATATATATATATATATATATATATATATATATATATATATATTTGGTCCAGTGAGAGAAAAGAAACTATTTTCAAATGATTACGTCCGTAAATGGATTTGAATAGGTTTTTTTAATTTTTATTGCATATAATAAAATCATGTTCCACCCGTATTTTGAACATCGTGGTCTCTTCAAAGGACTAATAATGTCTAAGACTGCCCCTCCTTTTAGATTTTACAGAGAAGAATATTATGATAGGTGTGTGATTCTTTTTAATTCAAGTTAGTTTTTTGGGGTTTTTTTGTTAATTTATGTATTAACAAGTATGTATATGGCATTTGTGTGTGTGTGTGTGTGTGTGTGTGTGTGTGTGTGTGTGTGTGTGTGTGTGTTCTCATTTGCATACATGCATATATATCTAGTTATGTTTTCCTTCTTTTTTTAGTTGAATGTGTGGGAGAACGAATCAATACATATTCAATGCTCATTCGCTTATAGCTTTTTCTTTTTCCACACTCTTTCTGAGTTGAATGTGTCATATATATATTTTTGAATAGTATGTGTGTATACCTTCGCAGTTGTAATTGTGTGTATCACGTTCGGTTCTCTGTGTGTGTGTGTGTGTGTGTGTGTGTGTGTGTGTGTGTGTGTGTGTGTGTGTGTGAAGTTAGGCTCAGTTTAATATCGGCCTAATAATATCAATTATATTTTTTCTTTTGTATTTGAGTCATAAGTAATCGTCAGTTTCATATATTGGGATTGTTTAAAGATTCTATTACAACTTTCATAAAGATGTTTTGAAGTATGGAGCTTTTCTATTTTCTGCTGATTTAGTGGTACTTTTACATAAATAAACTTTATAGTTCAGAGCCTGAGTCAAACCTATGTATACATTTTTGCAGTCACAACATTCAGTTATGTAGATTACGTTTTTGAATGGCAGCTTCGATTTTTATTCTTTATGAATATTGTTTTTTCTTCTTCTATGATTATATTACATAATTCAAGTCTTTTTCTTTTGCCTTTTGATACTCCATAGGTTTTGTGTATCCTAAATTTTTATAAGGTTTGTGTGTGTTTTCTTATTTTTATGTTGTTTGCTTTTAATACGTTTTGTTGTATCGAGTCTGCTTTTGATTCTATCATTGTTTTCTAGATTTTTGGTTATTTCTGGGAAGATTTCTGGATTATTTTTGCGACTATACTAAGGTTCCTTCGTTGGTATGCTTTTGGGAGGAGCTTGTAATTTTTTAAATGGGATTTTTTCAGCAAATTCGAATTCCATATTTATTTGTCATGAAGGATATTGCCTCTCGTGGATGGTTACGCGTAATTCTTCTTGGCGAATTTTTTTGTGACAATGGTGCATATTCTATGTTCTTGGGAGTGAGCAGTGGATATTTTTCAGTTTTTGAGTTGATGACTTTTAAAATTGATGTATTGTTGAGTGTCGTACTTAGTGGTATACCTCTGTTATAATTTGGCAATTTTGATTTTTCACGAATATATCTAATAATGGTAGTTCTTTAAAGCTGAGTTCAATGATGAATTTTATTTTAGTGTTTAGGTTTTGGAATAGTTTATGCAAATAATCAACGTTGACCTTTGGTCATTTCCAAAATATAAATCACTCATCACTCCATGATTTAATAAATTCGGTTTTTATATACTTGTTTTATTTTTTCAATGATTTCATTTAGATTTTCCTCTAAGTATGCTAAGTTTAGGATGGTGTAAGTTGGTGTTATCTCAGTTCCCATAGCTGTTCCTTGGGTTTGGATATAGTATATGTTGTCGAATTTGAAAGAAGTTATTATTTCTGATCAGTTCTATACCACTGGTGATAATTTTTATCTAAATATTAATTATAATGTTTCTGGGTGTTTGTTTTTCTCTCCATAACGAGACTACCTGTTTTTTTTATTCATGGGTGATATTACTGTAGACGTTTGTGAGGTCAAATGTATACATGTGTGTATCGGGAATTTTTTTTTTTTTTTTTGGTGGGGGTATGGAGTTTAAAAAGTGGATGTCATCTCTAACGTAACTTTTTAAAATCTCATTTAGAAATAGTTGTAATTAAATGATATCTAGTTTGCTAAGTCAGTTCTAAGGGCTTGATGGTTCTACTTCTATAGGTCTAAATTTGTGGTCACTGGGGTTCGGAATTTCAATGTATTAATATTTTTATGCTTTTACAGCCATTTTTATTTCCTCAGTCTTTTGAAATTTTACAAATCCGTAAAAATTGCTAGTTTTTGGAATTTTCTTACTAAAGGAATCCTTATCTTCTTTAGTAAATGTTTTATTGCCTTTTGTATAATTTTTAAATTTTTGAAATAATATTATTACTGTGTTTTTATTAATCAATTTTTGGTTGGTTTCATCATGAAATATTTCTTGGGCTTTTGGTCTGTAATGTTTTATTTAAAATGACTCCGGTGATTCCCTTTGTCGGCTTCTCTTTTAATTGTGTTTTTGTTTTCCTGTACATTTTTAAAGTTTGTCTTTGTTTATGTGAAAAGTTGTTTTGTTTAGTTTTCGCTTTTATGTTAATATTCCAGTGGTTTAAAAAGAAAGTGTTTCATTCACCATGGTTGTCTTTGTCCGGGAAGTATTTGTATGGCTTTTTCACTGGGGAGTCCATCTGAACTTTTATAATTGTTAAATATTTCTATCCATCTAAATTTTCTTTCAAATTCTTTGGGGTATTTTTTAGTTATACTTAAATTAAAAAGAATCACATTCCTATCAAAACAATCTTCACTGTAAAAACTAAAATCATAGGTGACCTTACACATTAGATGTTTTCTGAAGAGGATATCGAAATCCGAAATGCTTGGAGAACATGACAAAGTACCACATTCAAATTCATTTATGGACCAATTCATTTCAATGATATATATATATATATATATATATATATATATATATAATATGATATTTGTGTGTGTGTTTGTGTGTGTGTGTGTGTGTGTGTGTGTGTATAATTCGAACTACCCTAAATCCGGCCCAAATTAAGTAGATGTAGTGCCTAATGCATATGCCCACCAACCCAATCGTAGGGAGCTGCTGAATACGCAGACTACACCCCTTACAGTTAGGAATGTCATATATGATATCAAACTATCTGACAGTGAGGCTCTAGTCGTGCAGCTTTGAGGGATGTTGAGCACTTTTTCATTTTTATTATTCCCAGGTACGCTTTAACACGGAATAGTAGTACCTGTCAGTATAATTATTTATTGATCACTTTGAAAGATTTTATCAATTTCAATACTTGGAACCCTTTTTAATTGGGAGCAAAGAAATAGCTGTTAAATTGAATTATAATTATTACAAGGCAATATTTGGAACCATTTAACTGTGAGCCAACGTTTAAATAATATCGATTAATCTATCTTTAGCTTTTCTTTCTTTCTTTCTTTCTTTCTTTCTTTCTTTCTTTCTTTCTTTCTATATGTCATATTTTTGTATTATAACACCTTTCTTTTTCTGCTTTCCGTCAAACAATCAAACGTCCTTTTTTTTCTCAATCACCATGTCTCGATTTTCGCGAAAGTCTTCCAGAATTTTGGTTGGCTGGTAACCGTCTTCTGAGAAATTACTTTAAAAAACCAAGTAGGAATGGATCTACCAAAGTGTACAACATATCTTACACGTCTACAAAATCCCTCCATTAAAGAAATATCATGATTTGAGAATTTTTCATGTATCGTAAAAACATATTTCGGATGACTGAAAATACAAGTCAAAATTAATGGTTGATAATGCTGTATTTAAAAACAAGAAGAAAAAAAAGGAAAACTCGTCAAGTTTTCTACCAGTTGGTTGTAACTAAGCTTGGCATCATCAAGTAAATTTTCTTATATATATATATATATATATATATATATATATATATATGTATTTGCTACCCATCGAAACGGGTTTTAGTGGTTTTTCAGAAAGAACGGTGTATAAGTCAGTCGAATTGTTGTGTAAGAAGTCACACTGGTTCAGATACGCCCTCTCGACATCACCTTCATGTGTCCACAGAAAACTAAGGTCCAATTCTGCTGGTAGATCTGCTGCACTTAATTGCTTTACCAATTTTCGATGCTCGGCTTACTTTTCCGGGCGTCAGGGAACGCGTACACTAAATGCCGTTGACCCTTTTAAAGGACTTCAACACATATTGACCTGCGGGGAGAATATTTTGATAGATTTATTTATACAAGGGATATCCAAAAAGTAAAATACTGATATTAAATAATCAAATATTTATACTGGTGTATGAATAGAATATTGCAAATAAGTTACCAGGTCTATCTTGCCCAGTGAGTTGGGCCTGTAGAATACACCGACCTCATCTCTGAAGAAGGGTAAGACCCTCTCTAACGAGTGTACCGGATACGACACTAAACAATCTGATGGTGAGGTTCCAGTAATGCTGGAGCTATGGGGGAAATTCAGAGTACCCTTTCATTGCCATCGCTCCTTGGTCCACTCTGTCCCGGAGTGGTTGCACCTGGGTGTCTATCTATTGGTTAAATAGAACTAAACTGCGTATTTATGCTAAATTGAATTACTTGAAATAGAACTGTTTAGATATTAAAACTGCGTACTAATGCTAAACTGGATTGCTTGAAATAGAACTTCTTTGATATGTTAACTGTGTATTTATGCTAAACTGAATTGTTTGAACTAGAACTATTTTTGGCATTGAAACTGAATTTTTCAAAATGAAACTGTTTTGACATTTAATTGTATATAAACAAAAACTATACTCATACTAAACTGAATTGTTTGAAATTGACATTTATCTGTGTGCAAACAAAAACTATATTTATACTAAACTGAATTTCTTGAATAAGGACTGTTTGACAAGACTGAATAGCTTGAAATTGAACTGTTTTTGACACGTGAACTGTGTACTTATATCCTAAACGATATGTTTGAAATAGAACTGTTTATTTGCATAAAAATATATTTAGCATTAAATTATCTGCAGACATTCATATGCCATAAAACCCAAACAACCAATGAACCAACAGCCAGCACTGCTATATTACATTTCCATCTTGCCGCTGTTAATATAATTTGACACTTTTAGATATACCAGCTTCCTTTGGTCATACAAAAGTGTTATTACACCTCACACAATTGTTTTCTCCTGTTGGCATTCATCTCAATATCAAAGGTTTTCTTAGAATTATTTGATATTTGTATTTGAAGCTCTATAAACCAAAATACAGTCTGTCTCTGCTAATTTTTGAAAACTTAGGTCATCATATTTTTTGGTTTGAGAGTTTTAATCTTGAAGGAATATAATATAAATTATCAGTTCTGTTTTGGTCGTATATCATTTCACAAAAAGGTATTAAAATCCTTGAATCTTTTGGTGAGATTGAAATTAACTGATTTTATAAAAACTTATTTGGGGTATAATTATTTTACTGATATCATAAGTTGCTCAGATCATCATGATGATGTCGTGTTGCTAGCACGGATATCCCTGACCCTCTCTCGCCACTTTTCCCAATCGTTCATCGCCTCTGGCAGGTCTTCTGGACTACATCCCAGATAGCTGCTATAAGTATGTTCTAGCTGGTTGTCCTGCTTTAGCTCGTCCATATGTGGGGGTCCATAGGAGTACATCACTTATGAGCTCGTCCCTGCTTCTCCAGCAGTGTCCTGCATGTCTCGTTCGTCTAACTTGGAGAGTTTTCGTGATTAGAGGCAGGTGGCCGTATAGTTGGTGCTTTGTGGGGTGTCCTTCTGCTGTCCTTCTACAAGGATTACATTGACATCGAATTATCCATTGAGGTTTATAAGGCATTAAGCAAAGAATCCATGAAACCAAACTTTTATATATATATATATATATATATATATAGTAAGCGTAATAGCTATCCAGAAAGTGGGACAGAGATGTGTGTATGTGTGTTTGCGTGAAAAACAGAAATGCGGAGAGAGTGAATCGAATGTAGACCGTAGATAAAATCGCAAAATTAAAGAAAAAACTTTTTAAAACGGTTTTAAATTCCAGTTGACAAAAGTGTTTCTATAATACTGCCAATTTCTTGATTGAAACTTACAAGGTTTGCAATTTTATAGATGTAATTATTTGAGTAATATATCTGTCGTCAGGATTCAACATTATAGTGGCTCTGTCATAGATATTGAGTACTGCAGATAAAACAACAAACGTTTTATTGATTTTATTTTTCACTTTACATTGCAAATATATATATATATAAGTGAAAATGGAAGTGAATCGGATTAGAACTCTTAAAGTCCGTTACTTAGAATTCCATGTATATCAAGCAATCATCGGTAAGGAATAAGGGAAAAGTAACTAATCGGCCGTATTTAAGGTTCCAATAAACTTATCCTGTGGCCTGATTTTTATTCATTTCTTAATATGTTTAGATTTAGAAATTAGTTGAATTTTTAGTCCGGCAATAAACTATTTATGATATATTTCAGCATATATATATTTTTAGTCCAGAAACAATCTGTGTCTATTTTACCCAACTCTATACGCTTGGATATTTTATGTATCATTTTTAAACGAGTCTGAACTCTTTTTTGCACATAGCTAAATGCTTTCAAGTATTGTATTATAACAGTCACAATTAACATCAATCATTTGTTCGCACAGCGTCTGATCTATTTGACCCGTAGATAGGGTCCTATCAGCAGCTACCACTCTGGGTGAGAGAACTTCGAGCAATAGCGATGA
Source organism: Sepioteuthis lessoniana (assembly GCA_963585895.1). Lineage (NCBI taxonomy): Eukaryota > Metazoa > Mollusca > Cephalopoda > Myopsida > Loliginidae > Sepioteuthis > Sepioteuthis lessoniana. Next base: position 42,469,460 of record OY757906.1, on the reverse strand, counting down.
CCTGGTACTCCATATCACCCAAAAGTTAAAGCCTGGAGCCTCACACTCATGTTTTTTAACGCCATATCCATAACACTCTTTTGGGTGGTCTTATCCTGCTGGAGAGATGCAGCAGGTGTATCTTAAGACCCCAACTGGTCTATATTTTCAGATAGTACTCAAATATATAGCATTATCAATCGAACAAATACCATTTAAATGATATATTTCTCTGACTCGGACTCTTTCTACTTCTTTCAGTTTAAGTAAGTAGTAAAGGAGGGTGTTATTTCTTTTCTTGCATTGTTCACTTTCCCTTGATCCGTAACTTTTAACGCTGAGTGTTATACAAAGAGCGATAGAGTACCATTCTTTGAGTCTTTGCTATGACTCAACCTAGGAATGAACCCCGGTCTCCTGAAACATTTGCAAACACTACACCACTTGGTTCAATATATATATATATATATATATATATATATATATATATATATATATAATTAAATCAGTATGATTTGCCTTAATGATAACAACAACAGTAATCCTATTTCTGTTATCTTGCTGTCTGCTCATATTCAACTCTCTCTCTCTCTCTCTCTCTCTCTCTCTCTCTCTCTGCATTTCTATTTCTCTCGGTGTCTTTCTATCACATACACACTCTCATATATATATATATATATAGAATTCGAACTTGCTTTTTACGAAGATGGTTGATCATATATATATATATATATATATAATCAACCGTCTTCGTAAAAAGCGAGTTCGAATTCCAGTTGCGCTTTCGGCTTGAAAACCTCGAAAAATGTAAGGACTCCTTAATTATCTAGCAATGAGTTTTATAGTACCACTGCTCTACTTTTTAAGGATGACTTCAGCATTATATCCTCAAGAAAGTTTGGTGTGCCATTAACCAAACAAAACCAAACAAAAATTAACCGCCAAACCGTTTTAAATAGACCAAATCTATCGCTCTATACAGAAGAATACCGAGCAATATTGAATTTCAACAGCGAAATTAAGGAAAACGGGGTAAAGATCGTTAATATGTGTGTAAAGTACGAGATAAACATCATATCGATTCGAACTAAATATTGAACTCGTGGATCTCAATGTCGTGAGTTTTTACCAAATTTGGTTTTCTTTGAAGCGTCTTATATATATATATATATATATATATATATATATATATATAAGACGCTTCAATGAAATTCAAATATATATATATATATATATATATATATATATATATATGCGTGTGTTTGTGTGCGCGCGAGTGTGTGCTTATGTAAATGATGTACTTTATTGCATGTTTTTAACTACTATTTCTGCTCCAATTGAGTTTTCGAGTTAAAGCATTACACGGAATAGATTTGAAAAGAAGAACAAGCCTTGAATATCATTACTTAAACATTTAAATGCCTCTGCGTGTAAGTAGATGAAAATCGCCGAATGGAGAAATAGACGTTTCGAGATATTTCTGTCATTGCGTATCATGAAAATACTTACCATGGGAAATCGGATTACTGACATGAAAGAGAGATTTCAAGTGTGCCTTTTCAAAATCTAATGTTTGCTTCTTTCCTTATTCTGTTTTATTTTTCTTTATTCCTGTTCGATTTTTCATTCTTCGTAATCCAACTTAAAATCTCTCCTCCTGACGATTTTACCTTATTCTTCTTCTCTTATCTAGTATTATTTTTCTGTTTCCTACTTTGTTTTAATTATCATCGAGGCTTTATTTTGTCTTTGGTAATATTCTTTTGGTAAACTTGGTTGTCCTTTTTCCCGATTTCGAATATCATTTACTCTATCCACAGATATTTGACCCTCGGTGGAGGTCATCAGGCACATCTAAATTTTTTCAGGATAATGTTACAACAGCCTGAAAGACGATGTCTTAATTAACAAAATAATACTTGGATGAGTCAAGAGTTTTGCAATAACTTACTTATTTTTGACTCAATTTAACTGCTGCTGATACGTTGCGGAGATTTTTTAAGGTGACGAATCAAATTGGACAGGTATATGCCGAGTTTGCCTGATACTAACTGAAGGCAATTTACTGGATTTTCCTCTTTGGTTTAAAATACAGGCTGATAATCGACAGTTTTAGGTCTACTTGACTTTGCCTGATATTCGAAGTTCTTGTACCTGTGTTGAAAATTATTGAACAATCTGGTTAGTTAATTATGATCAACGTGTTGTACGTTCTTGGAGTTCTGATTTCTAGTAAAGAAAAGTGCTTCCTTGAAGTAAACCACCTTAAAAGTGATATCCTTGTATACTGGCTTCTGATCGTTCAAGCGCTGAAGATTTCAGTTTATTACTGATTATAAAAACAATACCTTACATCCTCGTCGAAAAATATTTATTTTTTATTATCTATTAAAATCTTCCCTATGTTGGTTAGCCTGCTCTTAAAGAGGGGGTGGTGAATATATATAGGCAACGCGTATATGCATACATGCTCATATAAACAAGCTCATACCGACAGACATGTGCATTATTGCATCAAAATATGTGCACAAAGGAGCTGAAAAAGTCATTGTGTCACATAGTTCTAAGAAGAAATATATAAAGAATATTATTATATAAACTAGTAGATTCACTGTGGAAAGAATTTTTAAGAGTTGAAGTAACTTGCTTCCTCTTGATCTCCAATGAATGCCATTACATATCGACTGGTGAGAAAAATCTCCAGAAGAAGAAGAAGAAGAAGAAGAAGAAGAAGAAGAAGAAGAAGAAGAAGATACACTGGGCAAAAGAGATCCAAGCAGACCACTCAAACCAAGCGAAAGACCGGAATTGATAGTTGTAAACAAGGAAATTAGAACCTGACAGAAAGCGAACTCAGTTGGGCAGTCAAACCAGTGGATAAAATCGAAAGAGAGTGAAAACTTGGCAAAATACCAGATCCTTGCTAAGAAACTAAGGAAATTGTGAAAAGGGAAGGTTTAGTTCGTGTCTACAATGAGAGTCCCCTTGGAACAAAGCCCAAACCATTTGAATCAAGATTGGGTGAATTAAAATATCGAGGCAGAACAGAAACTTTCAATTTTTTATGGTGTGGCTAGGGTCGGCAAGGCTACTGAGCAAAGTGCTAAAGATTTGAAGAGATTTGCTGTCACTCAATCTTCAAAAATAGCCAATGGATATCTGATGTGAACACTTAAATATTCAAAGTATTATGACAACAGTAGAAATAAAACGATCTCCTAAAGCAGTGTAATGGTAAGCGAGCAAGATTAATATTCATTAGTCTCAGTGATTACCCCATTCTTCGCACTTTGTGCCAGACTAAGTTTAGTTTATTCAGCGATTAGGCTGTCAGATTTTTAAAAAGGTGGCCACTTACAAACAACTGGTACAAGATGAAGGATAAACGAAGCTTAATAATAATAATAATAATAATAATAATAATAATAATAATAAATCGAAAGTACAAGTTATTTGAGGCTTCCTGAAGGTTGTTTATCGTTGGAAGAGAAGCAGGCCACTTCTATGACAGAAGCACAGTTAAAAATCAACCCCATTGTCTAGTATAGGTACATTATACTACCAATGAAAAATGTCTATCCTAATTGAAATCAAAATTAACGTTGGACTCACATTACAGATCAGCTAGTCATGATCGGCAGGTGCTCCCTTTACATCCATTATGCAATGCTTAGGTGTTCTCCTTTCACGTATATAGCAAGGAACAGAGCAATAATTCATCTGAAAGACATCAAACAAAAAAAGTGGCCCAGTCGGCTTGAGCTCTAAAAGAATATTTGCTTTATTAAGAGTCCTCCGAATGAACATTTTCCAATGGTCCATTTTATGTACGAATACATACATACATACATAGATACATACATAAATACATACGTGTTGGCCTCGTTAGGTGGAACTGTAGAATACACAGACTGTATCTCTGCAGAGAGGTAAGACACCCCCAACGAGTGTCAAGGATATAACACTAAAAAATCTGATGATAAGGTTCCAATAATGCTGTAGCTTTGGGGAATGCAGAGTATCCCTTCATTGCCATCGCTCCCAGGTCCACTCTGACCCGGAGTGGTAGCGCCTGAAAGGGTCTATAGTTTAAATAGAACTAAACTGTGTACTAATGCTAAACTGAATTGTTTGAAATAGAACTCTTCTGACATTGAACTGTGAGTAAATTGATGATTGATGTTTTATAGAATTGTAAGTGATATATCGTAATTCTTGGAACCAATTATCTTTGGTGACTCAATTGAATACATCGAAATAGAATTTTTTTAAAAATATTTACACTGTGTATTTATGCTAAACTGAATAGCTTGAAATAGAACTGTTTATATGTATAAAATGTATTTGACATTAAAAACCTACTATGGTTGATACGCTACAAAACCAAACCAAAAAAGAACATAAGAGAAATTAATCCACTGTTATTTTAAAAGCAATCTTAGCAAAGAGGTTATAGGAAAAGAATGATGGAAGTTTAGACAGAATTCGCTAAATTAAATACAAGCCAAAAACATTCCGATCAACCTAGTATAATTTTAAAGTGTTATATCGTGGTAAGGAAGAGATACACAGTGAAATAAAGAGTTAATTATTTATTAACTGAAGTGGTACAATCCAACAAATTATAAGTTTCGCGTTGTGGGCGTTACGTCCGAAGTTGGTCTTACTACTGACCGAGATCTTAAAGAACACTCGTGTTTAAGAAAAATGACGTCTTTTATGCCTCTTCGATACCGGAAGTCACGTGGTACGAGCCACTATACAACAAAAAGAAAGGCTGGTTTTCTGACCTGGAGATGGCAAAAACATGAGCACAGCTAAGTTGTGATGAATACGATCAGGTGTTTCCAATATGAGCAGAAGCTTATATTGAAAACCAAATATTACGGATCTCATCAATCCAAAATCAATGTTAACGCAAGAAGAAATGAAAGAATGTCAAGTGAATAAAACAATCATGACAAAAATGGCTACATTACTATTATTAAAAAATCAACACTGGAAACAAGTCAAAGTAGTAACCGAAAAGTTAAATGATTAAAAAAAAGATTTTAACAGATATGATTGAACTATACGATGTAATTTATGCCTATAAAATTGGGATCAACTAAGAAAACCAAAAAGCAAGACAAAACCAGGATTGTAAATGGTTCTAGAAGGAGAAATAAATAGACTGCTAAACCTTGAAAAACTGGTAAGGAAGGAAAAATAAACGAATTCAATGGAATGAAAAGATTAAAAAGCAACTGTCAACTAAACAGACAATACAAACTGGAAGAAATCCATTAGAATATATCGGTAAAAAATGAAGGCTCAAAAGATACTAGGATAGTAATACAAATAAAACAATACAAATAAAACAGGGCCATCAAAAATAAAACTTCTCCATTTTATTCGAGAGGAGTATATTACTGAGAGTATAGAAAGACTAAATGCTGTAGCAAATATCTGTGATAGTCACATCCGAACAAACAAATAAAACCAGAAAAAACTAAAAAAACAAAAATGAGAAGAAAAACAACTGTTGGTATATTTGAAGCGACAAACTCACGAGATTGTGAACGAGAAGATATGGTCTTGACTTAGAAAGGGAAATTTCAAGAGAGAAATTGAATCTCTTTTGATAGCAGCATGAAGCAATGTCATAAGAACCAATTATGTTAAGCAAAAATCAATACTACGCAGCTGAATAGCAGGAGACTGATATGAACCATTTAATCATAAAAGTGAATTCAGTAAACTTGCACAAAAGAAATATAAAATTAGACATGAGTGGGTAGGGAAGGTGAGCCACTGGGAATTCTGCAAGACATTAAAATTTAACATACTAACAAATGAAATATGAACAAACCAGAACAAGAGAATGAGACTCATAAAATTCTCTGAGATTTTATGATACGAACCCAATCTCGGCTAGAAGACCAAGAGGTAATTAACAGGAAAAAACTCGTTATATATGAAAGAAAATAAAAGAAAGCAAAAATCTAGAGGAATACCAGGACCTTGCCAGAGAAAATAATAACTGCAACATAATGGTGACGATGATGCCAATTGTTGTGGTGCAATTGGAATGGTCCCCAAAGGTTTGGGAAAAGATTGGATGATCCTGAAATCCAGACCATGGCGTTACTAAGACCAACTAAAAGACCCCTGAGTCATTTTAATGTCAAGTGGTAAAAGCAAGTATGCATGATCAATAGATCAGAGTTTTCATCCATCCTGTGTTCTGAGCCAGTCTATTTGATCTTAATAAACTATGCCACTTTTTCGCAAGTGGTATGCGTAGAATAAGTGGCTGAAATAAATGAGTTGGGAGGATCGCTGATCTTTCAAATGATTCTTAATTCATTTTAAAAATTATTTTGATTCATTTTTTGTTTGTTTACGTTATTTATTCATTTTTGTACTCTAAAATAAGACTCAGAAAATTATCAGGGATGTTTTCATAAAAACTGATCTTTTACCTAGGATAGAATATCAGACCGTGTTTTTGTCCACAAAAAAAAAAAGACAAAAAAAATATGGCAATGAATCAATATTTGACCACATTACTTCAAATCGATTAAATTACGTTAAGGACGGCGATTTGTCTCTTGAAATAGAGTTAAGTTGTGGACTACCATCAGTTGCTGATTATTTAAAATACAAAACAAGAATTCGACCACCTCAATGGACATTTTTCTCCAATAAGAGACATTAAAAGGAAAGTATTACATTAGCTTTATAAACATAAAAGAGCTAATTTAAATTTCTATTAAAGTGAAATAAATGAATATACTTTTGGATATATATTTTTTCAAAGGTTAATTCGTCTGAAGAAGGCCGAAGAATGAATCAACTGAGATGTTTATGTAAAAACTGAAGGGTGAAATTGGTTATTAACTAAGATTTACTTAGTTGTGACTTACAGCAAAATACAGCTTAGATTTGACTCAAGGTTGCAAGTATGGGGCATCAAGAAAGTATTGGTCTCATAATTGACGCCCAAAAAACATATTCAGATAAAAACATATTACCCCAACCAGGATAGAATATAAGACCTAGTTGAAATCAACAAGAAGAAATAAACTATGTGTACTTTTCACTTAAAGCAGGAAAACGATACTGGCGATAAATACCAGGACGTTTCAAGAGAGCTAAAAACGTAAAATTGGAAAAGGATTTTAAATCATCTTTCCGGGACTCTTACAAGTATAGTAGCCAATCCCACCAGTACTGGGGTCCTGCCTGTCTCGATCTCTATATGCGTAGAAAATAACGAAATCCCCAAAACAATTTCCTACGTATATCCTGAGATACATATTTGTACTTGAAAAATCAGTTTTTTACGCAGATAAATTTTACATATGATTATATGTTTCGTCCTCCTATTGCATAAAATCATGTAATTTATAGAAAATTTACTAATTGATCTAAATAGCAATGGAAAATTTTCTCTCAGTGTGCATTCAGATTTGTTGGTTTACGCTTAGATACATTTTTTAAAAAACCAAAGCAATACACATAAATTCTCCTACGTAAAAAAACGAAGCAATATCTTGCCCAGTTTACGAATTAACTTTTATTTCTTGGGAACTGAATTAGCCCTGAATATTTTTATTCATCCAAATCCTGGACATAACAAAGATAATAACTAAACAGAGATTAGAGTTCTTCCCTCCTTCCTGAATAGTAATATCGATATCATTATGAACCGCTGTTACCACAGGAACTTAATGTATACATGTATATGTCTGTGTGTATGTATATGTGTGTGAGTGTGTACGTGTAAACCTTTAAAAATAGTCACTTACTAAGCATAATAAAGCATAGGAATGTGATTATGGAGCACCAAGAGAGAATCGAATTCACTAAAAATGTACGCTAATCTAGATTGCTTATCATATCTGGTACAAAATCTGAAAATAGAACTCAGTTAATACGTGCATGTAATGGAGGAGGAAGTAGCTGTCAGCCACAGGTACGCGACTCAATCGCGGGTGAGATTCATTGGTTCACTTAAAATTTATTTCACTTGGATTGATGTCTTCATCAGTCTTGGGTGCATTGGTCGTTCTATTTTACGCTCCTGTTACCTCTACTTCATGGTAGACCTGTAAAATATATTTGATGAATAATAGATGGTGCTGTTTTATTCATAGTTTTCATAAACAAAAGTCTCTCTGATCATTCGCTCAACTCACAGTAAATCCCCGTTCGTAACCTGTAATGCTTTACTTTCATAATACGTATTCTACATAAATTAACTGAGGGAAGTCCTCGTGACATCAATGATTAAATTACTGAACTGCGGCTTTGAAGTGATTTTGACCTCTCATCACGCCATTAAATTTACTTTCAGTTCAATAACCCTGGGAAAGGTGTAAGGCCCATAATTCCTCCAGCTATGGGTTGTATGGTATCACTGCTGCTTTTCTGCAAAGATGGCTTGGGCATTAAATAACCCATATGCCATTAATAAAAAAAAAATAAACCAACGAAACTAGCTGAATTACTCGTCTGCACTTGGTAAGAGGTTAAGATTTGAATCGTAATTTGATATAAAGAAAGCAAAATGCGATCTTAATATTAATGGTGAATAGTAATTGTTGTTTCTTTCAGATTTATAAAAAAAATGCTGGATAATATATCCAGATTATTTTTTTTAATATCCTTAAAATTCGTAATTTTTTTCAATCCTGAAAAGTTGTAATTTTTTTTAAAGACAGTCGATCATATTTATCTTCGCAGACAGACAACCAAAGTCCAATAGAAAAATAGGTTTCATTTATTTCCGTTTTATGAGCAATAGATATTTTATTACCCTTATTGGCAATTAAAATTCAAAACGGTAATTTTTACTTTGAATGACAAATTCGCAATACACTCATGAGATTAATCAGTTATGTTTTTACATCAACACATGAAATCAGTTCTATTGTAAAAAAAAAAAAAAAAAAAAAAAAAGATTACATTAAATATATTCCAAGTTAGTGATCCCTATGTTGTTGACTGCCATATCGTAGTGAGTTCGAACATCAGTGGTTCTATTACGTTCACTTTCGGTCTAATACCCTCGGGAAAGAGTAGTGAACCTCCTTATACTCCCCATCAGTTAAATTGCACCTGTGCTGGAATTCCTCAAGGATGGTTTTGGCATTGAATAATACATGATAGTTAGTCTTGCTATGAAAAACTAATAAAAAGAAAAAATATTCGAATATTTTTTTTCTTTTTGACATACATGTTTTCAGTTCATGACAATGTTGTATTCTTCATTCAAAATATATCAGCAATGGATCCAAAAGTAGTTAAGTAAGTTCAAATTGATTCATGGCAATTATTCTAAATTTTTGTCGAGGTGCTAGGGAGGTTAAAATTATTGGGATTGTTTTCATTGTTGCTGGGGCATCGGATGCTGGATGGTAAAAGAATGTGATGTCAAACAAAGGAAGATTTTTTTTTATTTAAAATCGCCTAACCTATGCCGACATTATGGAATGATAGGTAAACACAACCCGAACGAATATTCTCTTTTCGTAAAACTAATTCCATCTTTGACTATTTAAAAATATATACCTATAAGTCGATTGCCTCATTATACAAGCACATATGTATAACTTCAATGCTACATAAAGAGTGTTTCTAAATGGTGTCATTTAAAAGACAATGTTAACCTAAGTCTTTTGGGGCTGTAGAATTCATCGACAGCTTCTATGCAGACGGTAAGACTTCACAGAGTGCCCTGGAAAAAAAACTAAACAATCTAATGGTGAGGTTCCGCTGATACTGGAGCTTTGAGGAATGTGGAGTACCCCGTCATTGACATCGCTCCCAGGTCCACTCGGTCCCAGAGTGGTTGCACCTGATAGGGTCCTATCTAGGGATCAAATAGAACTAAACTGTTTACTTATGCTAAACTAAAATGTTTGAAATATAGCTTTTTTGACATTTAACTGTTTGTAAGAAAAACTATACTTATACTGAGATAAATTGTTTGAAATTTAATTCAGACCCAAAAAGCGTTGATACGCCATTAAACAACAAACCAACCAACCAACCCAATGCCGGTTTTAAGAGTGTCTGCAGAAACTGAAACCTACGTTAAGTCAAAAGTGAAATCGATGAACAGCCGAAGATATCTGGATTACTACTTTTACGATATGTCATCTATGGTTGGGTAATTTAATGTCGAACTCAGTTATTTTTAATAGAATTGCATGGTTTCACGTAACTATTTCTATTTAATTCTGTTTGCACACACCTGGATACTTTCAAGAATTTCTAGCAATTATAAGAATCAAATTAACGAATCATAATCCTAATTTTAAAAATAATAGATTCAAGGAACTGTTTTTAATTCATTTGTATTCTGTTATATGCTTTCAAGTATTCCAACGTAATATTGATGATTTTTAACCAGTTTGGTTTGGTTTCTTTGTTTTAATGACATATCAAACTTTGTAGGTTATTTAATGCCAAAGCCGTTCTCCAAGTAGAGCAGTCGTTGTACTATTTAACCCATAGCTGGGAGGTTAAGGGGGTTCATACCTTTCCCAAGGGTATTTGCCCAAAAGTGAACGTAATAGCGCGACTGGAGTACGAACTCGCTTACTACGATTCCGCAGTCCATCGCTTTAACCATTACACCACGAGGACACCCCCCTTTTACTCAGTGAAATGTGCAGGATGGCGACGTCTTTGTGAGGGAGTTCGAACTCAAGTTACGCTATTGCTTTCACTTTCGTCTGATATCATTCGGAAAGATACGAATTATCTTATCCCTTCAACTATGTGTTAAATAATATCATTACTCTTCTTAAATAAGGATTTCTTAAGAATTAAATATCCTATGAAGGTGTATTTGCTATAAACAAAGAAACAATGATATTCTTTCAAAATGGTCGTTGAAACAAGTAAATGAATGATAAAATGCGCCTGAACAATATTTTTATCTCTAAAGAACAACGTGAAGAGGAAGATAGAGAAAGAGAGGACTTTTAGTATTTATTCAGGATTATTAAAGGTTAAAATATATGAACGAATAAAAAAATAACTTTATTCTCTTGCTCTTTCCAATGCCTCCAAAATTGTTTAAACGTACATGTAGAAGCATGCACATTTTTTACCCAGAGGACCCAAACGGATGGTATTTTGCGACAGTAAATAGTAGTAGATATACTCAGGAAACCGAAATTCAGGCCGGAGAATACCATTTCTGGATTGCTTTTTCTGATAATTAACATTATTATTATTATAGGGTTTTTAACACCTGCGTTAGCTGATGGTTTTCTACTGGAGTCTGAGTTACAGCAAATCTTCTCAAATCTCCATGAATCTTCTTAGTATTCTGGCTGATCTCAATTATGCAGTAGTTTGGATGGTCACCACTCGTCTTCTTATATTCATGTCCTGCAGTCCCTGTACCATTCCTATAGTGACTGTAAGGAGCACGCCAAATACAATTGGTATCACAGTTACTTTCATATTACTTAGTTTTTTTCAGTTATCTAGCAAGTTCCAGGTACTTACCTTCCTTTTCGCTTTCTTTCATGTTTTATTCTGTGGTCAGCTGGAACAGAACGGCCGGAACAGTATTATTTTATTGACAATAATACTGTTAAAAATGTAATTTTTCCATCCCTATTATCAATAGTTAACAACTTACAGGCGGTTATAAAACAAATTACAAGATTTTGAGTTGTGTTGGCGCCTATAGCCAAATGGGTATCATATAAAAGTACCAATGACCCGTTTTCTAAACCTGGGTAATGCTGATTGCGTTTCATTTCGTATTAATAACTTTGGGAAAAGTATAAATCCCTGCCCGTGGTGTAAAGGAGGTGTCCGTGGTGTAATGGTTATCGTCGTAGGAAATGAAGACAGCGACACGAGTTCAAATCCTGGACGAGACTGACTGCATTTCACATAGCACTAATACCCCTTGGGAAAGGTATGAATCCAATTATTCTCCCTTACGGTAGTACGGTAGACTAGGTTCTTCAGCCTTGGTGAGGCAACTAGTCTAGAAGGAAAACTCAGAATTCAAACCTGTTACACTCCGCTTAAAAATTGATCTTGTGTCATATCCTGCCCGAGCGGAGAGGTTGGGTAAATATGATAAATCCCTGCTCCAATCATTGATAAGTAGTCTGGTAGGCAGTGCACTTTAACCTTCGAATGACAACCAGTCTTGTGTAACATAATCCTTTGGTCGGTTGATCTACGTAACATTTCTATGGGTATTCCTCTATAATCGGTCAGAACCCAGCTGCACTCTTCCTTTCAGTCCTTTCTTCACTTTACATAGCTTCCTCTTTGATCGTCTCGTCTCGCGCGGGTGTCGTATTCGTGGAGTCATCTTTGTTTTCATTCGTTGATGAGGAATGACAAAGTGATCCCCGTCTTATGTGCACATTTTACTTTTATTCATTGACGACTTTTAATCGTTACCCGCTCGACTTAAACGAAGAATCTGTGAGTGCATGATGGAGGGTTCAAACTCGCTTTGAGAGTTTCTCACTAACTGACCGATTCATACTAATTCTAAAAATGTTTTGGTTATCTGACAGAAAACAGCACATCAGGGCCGCAGCCTCTGATTAACCTCGAATTTCATGCTTTTCCATCATACTCTTTGACATAGTCGTATTTTTCCTCTCAGGACTGGAACTGAATGTTTCTCTACACGTAAAAAATAGAACTCACCTATCCATTATGTAATACTAGGAGAAGGAAAACTCTGAATAGAAATCATTGATCTTGTGTCACATCCTACTCCTGGCGGAGCGTGAGGGTAAATATATATCTTTAGCCATGTTGGAGAGACTCACAAACATGGAAACTCGGTATTGTAAGTATTTATGGCTTATTTTAGCTTATTTACTACCCCAACACCACCCCTACGAGGAAGATGCAATACAAGAGGGGCCTAGGTTTTAATTCAGATTTTTAAATCTTCTAGACTGATTATTATACCAAAGTTAAAGAGCCAGCCTGTCCTACTATCTTATTCATTGATAGAGAAAGAATAGTTGGATGCATATTCTTGCCAAGTGTATTAGCACTATGAGAAATACAAACAGCCTCGCTTTGGGTTTAAACTCATATAGCTGTGTTCATTTCCTATGACGCTAATTGTTTCCCCACAAACGCTTTCTTTCGCTTATTTTGAATAGGTGAAATGGAGAGTTATTTCTGTGTTAACATTAATCGATCATATTCTATCCTTCCTGAAATGATATTCATGAAAAACGTTTATATATTTAACGACTAGTAATTTTTGTTGTGTTTTTTTTTTCAAGAAATATGATAATTAAATCAAAAGTAAATAAGAAAAACAGTTATCAACAGCTTCATAAAGAATACATAGATAAATTGATGTTTAAATCTATTTCTACATATTCTTAGAATAAAATATACTCTTCAAAATGTGAACAAAATATCGACATTGTCAAATTTCGAATGAAGAAAGGAAAACTAAATAAAAGTTTCTATGTATATAATTACAGATGAGTTTAGCATAAACTTAAGAAAAACCTAATTATTAATTTATATCATGTAAGTTTAAAAGGAATAAAAATCAAATTATTGTGATAATGTTCTTACAAAATGAAAATGTGAGAATATTAGCCCATTATTCTTTGTCTCCAACTGGTTAGTTTTTGTTCTTTAAAGAATCAAGTCAATTAAAATGTGTTTTTTCAGTACCAAGCCTTGATTCTCTCTCGGCATCCGTCCCTATCAACAAACGCTCTTCGTAAGTTCTTCAAATAGCATTCAAAATCTACACAGAACGGATGAATTCATGTTTTTTGGTCATCAGACAACACTGGTGTGTCCATCATGAGAAATCAGAGGAAAAGATCTCTTATGAATTCAGCCCTACTTTTCCTGAAGTGCCCGGCGTTTTTTACCCGTCTTGTTAGGGGATGATTTGTGAGACGGGAGGTAAACGGCGGTATAAATGCTGTTTTTTTAGTTTGTTACTTTCCGAGTTTGTTCAAAACAACCCGCAGCATCCTTGTGTGGTTCTTATGTAGCTTTTTTCTACTAGCATTTCGGTGACGCATATCTGGTGCAACTATACAATAGTACTGATACAGTTACAGCTCGGAATAATTCCAGTTTTAATTCATCAAATAGATCAGGTGGTTGTTACATTTAATACATGTTTTATGAACGCGTATATTGATGTTGTTTGAAGTAGATGTGATATTGATATCGAGGTACCTGGACTGGTTTACTATTTTCACAGGTTTATAAGTTACTGCAATCTTCGTCAATGAATTTTAGAGGAATGTGTTTTTGTGAAAAGATATACTGACAGGAATAAAATCAAATCTTTGCTGGAGATATTAGGAACCTTCGCACGGTCTGATTTTAGTTGTATCACAGGTTTCATTGCAACAAGATCGCAATTTGTTGATATTGAACGTTTACAGAGAGGATAATAATTGTATATATAACTCATAGATAAAATGTCCTCAACACTTTAGGATTTACTCCTATTTTTCTCATACATCTTCTGTTGTTTTTTGCGGGTCTTGTGGGAGGTTATTTTTTTGTTAACAGTCACAATCGCAATACTGCAGTCTATAGTATACTTGTCTTATGAGAGCCAAGACAGCGCAGTTCACAATACTGATAAATCCTCTTATTTACTTTGGTGTTCTTTGTACTGGCAATAATTCTTGAGGTGTAAAGATTTAATCGTGCCTATTATTCTTCTGGTTGAGACCTTTTCTTGGTAGAGAAATCAGACTAAATGTGTCTGTTGAATTTCAAATTTTATCATATGTATCAGTTACACACACACACACACACACACATATATATATATATATATATATATATATATATATATATATACATTTATATAAATATATAAATATATATATATATATGTGAATATGTGTGTGTGTGCATATCTGTGTGCAAAAAAGTTATGTGTGTGTGTTCGTATATATATATATATATATATATATATATATATATATATATATATATATACTGGGGATTAGATTTGGCTCAGGCTTCTGAACAATGAATTTTTAAAGGTCTCATGAGAGACGAAAACACCACATAACATTGCAAAGCAAACAATAAAAGGACTCAAAACCTTAAGAGCTTCCAATAAAAAAATGTCCATCACAATAAATTGGTTAAAGGGATTCTATAATGGCAATTACCTTTTCTTTTGAAAACAATATTTGGGTATATTACCTTTGAACAACAAGAATCATGCATCTGATACTGCCTACACACTGGCTTATTCAAACTAATACTACATAGATAGATGGATAGATTTCATTATGATTTTGTTTACGTGTGTGGCAGTGTATAAACAAATAATTGGGCTCATATATTTTCTCTCAAATAAATTCTGACTTATAAGTGTTTTATTGCACTGTGCTAAAGGATTTTGTTCAGTATATATATATATATATATATATATATATATATATATAAAGAGTTCATTCAAAAAAATTTAAGCCGAACCCAAATTTTATGTTTTTCGCACAGCTCTCACATTTATATGGACCTCAGCTGAACGGAAATAATGACAGAAATCTGAAATCGTTTTTTCTAGTTTTATTAAAAGTGATAGTGTGTTGACACAATAAAAATGTTCAGCAATGGCTCTTTTTTTTTTTTTTTTTGAGAGGCTTATAATTTTTGAATGTCTCAAGTATATATATATATATATATATATATATATATATATATATATATATATATATATATGCCATTGGGTTGTTTCTGTAACTCTGGTCGTGGATAATAAAGTTTTCTCCGTTGTTAATATGATAATGTCTGAAACCAAAACATAGTTGCGTAGT
The DNA here is from genome assembly GCA_963585895.1 of Sepioteuthis lessoniana. Lineage (NCBI taxonomy): Eukaryota > Metazoa > Mollusca > Cephalopoda > Myopsida > Loliginidae > Sepioteuthis > Sepioteuthis lessoniana. The sequence continues at coordinate 42,453,660 of OY757906.1, read as the reverse complement.
TTTTATCATAATCTGAAGAAATAAAAGGTTCAATAAAAAAAAAAGGAAAATCTATATGAAGATATTGAGACCATAACATCCTTAATATTTGCATTATAAAACCTTTGAAAGGAAAGGATTGTCTAATCTGATCGCTAAAAATTCATTTGTGCCTTTCGTCAAGTCCATAAACAATATGAACTGCTATAAAAGTTAACAGCTCCCTCTGACCTCCATAAACTGTAAGAAGTAAAAAAGAATGTTAATCCTTAATTAATTTTACAAACTTCTACATTTTTTAATACACGGTACGGCAATAAAGTATATTATATGCAATTTAGTAGATGATTTTAATCACCAAATGTAAGATATTATCAAGTGTTTGGTATCTATGATGGTTTGTCGAGTCATATATATAATTCCATCTATTCTATCTATATTTTTTAAAAAAGAACAAACAAAAAATAACTTTTTAATATATATATATATATATATATATATATATATATATATATATATATATATGCATGTTTGATAATAGATACATATTTTGTCTCAATAATTGTCCCGAGTGCTTTCCGATTTTTCATAGGCCATCAACAGGGGTTGCTTGCATGTATAAATAGTATTTTTTAAAGAGTTTTGAACGTTTTTAGGGTTTTATAACATAATAAAATTATGTAAACGCAAAGTTGGATAAAACTGAAATGCTGATGAAATTTAAAAACAGAACGCTATGAAGAAATATGGAATATTTAAAAGTGTTTTGAAATACCTTTTTTTTTTACTTATTTTATTTTTTAATATTGGATATTTCTCGATAATATTCTATTTCTGTTGATAGCGTAGAGATGGATCCTTCTCAATTAAAACACATGTACTCTGTTTTGCTTGTGTTTACGAAGAGGCCAATGCCTTCAGGTGTCTTACTGCTCCCCGATATGCAGTAGGGATTCCACTTTGGGTAGGGTTATTTGCAAGAAGCGATATGCCACCTGCATAATCTGCGTATGGAATAGTTTCTGTGGGATATTCTCAGCTTCTTACATTTTTTCGTGTAAAGGTATTTTCTTTTATTAGATCTATCGACGTTCTACATACGTTGTCTAGACAGCTTTTAAATATATATGGTGCGAATGTATCCCCTTCAAGAACTCTAGCAACAATGTTAAAAGGTCTTGGTTTCCTTCCAAAAAGTGAACCTTGACTTTTGTATTTCACCATTATGACTGTAACAATTTGTTTGGGGAGACCATAAGCAAGAAATATTTGCTCCATCTTTCCTTTGGGTCTGGAATCAAAAGCCAAGAAGAAATCTATAAATAATAGTTTTGGTTCAACAGTTTTAGCACAAACTTCTTTGATGATTCGACAGATTGTTAGAATCTGTGATGTTGTGAATCGATTTCTCCAGAAACGGCTCTCTTTTTCCCAAGAATTTTCTCAATTTTAGGTTTGATACGATTGAAATGCAGAGAATTATAAACTTCAGCTACTATAGAAATAAGAGTCACGCCTCCGTAGTTTATGGTGAACCCGAGATCACTTTTCTTAGAGATAAAGAAGATACAGATTCTTGCAATGTTCTTTTCCAGTTTGTACAATTTCTTCGTGGCTAAACATTTAGTTTTGCTCACGAGATACTCTTCATTTCGCCAACATCATTTACTGCCAGCTATGTTATTCGTGATTGTCTATTTTATGCCGACTTTCTTATTTTATTGATTTGACCTTGAATGTATTCTTTTTGCTCTCATTGGAATGAGTTAGTAAGTTCATTTGTGTCATCTCAATTTTTGTGCGATGACATTTGATTGTTTTTTAGGAAACAATTAAAGCTTCTAATAACTATTCTAATACAAATAAATTACAGTTATATGACATCAAGCAATTCAATTTAATTCTTATAATTTTCATTCTCATGTATTAAATCCATGAAGGGGACGCTACGATGTACTACTATGTTGGATCAGAGTAAGCCAGGGAATAATGGCAATGCATAGGGTACTCCGTATTCCCATAGTTTTGAACTGGAGCCTTACTATCAGATGCCATTTAGTAGCTGAGCTAGGAAACCTTTTTGGAGGCCACAATCTTACCACTGTGTCGGGGATACAGTTAGTATATCATGGAGGTGCCCGTGGTGTAATGGTTGTCGTCGAAGGAAATGGACACGGCGACTCGAGTTCAAATCCTGGACGAGAATGATTGCATTTCACATAGCACTAATACTCTTGGGAAAGGTATGAATCCAGTTATTCTCCCTCCAGCTATAGGTAAATAGTAGGACGATCTGGGTTCTTCAGCCTTGGTGAGGCAACTAGTCTAGGAGAAGGAAACTCTGAATTCAAAACCTGTTAAAATCCGCTTAAAAATTGACCCTGTGTCTTATCCTGCCCAAGCGGAGGGGTTGGTAAATAGGGTTAGTATATTCTTGGCTCCGTTAACTGGATGAACGAACTTTAGAGGATATAGCTAACTGAAACAAAGTCGAAATTTTCGAAGTACAAATGATACTAGATCCAGCATTATTCCTTAAGTGAGAGGAGATGTAATAGGGAGACTTGTAACTAAATTTCTTGTGAAAATTACCACTTCACGATGATGTGACCCCTCAAAAACTTCGAAGCAGACGGATAGCATTATCTGTTCAGCAACGAAAATGCGATGTATACTCAAAATCTCCCCAATATCACTGATTTCACTTTGCCTACTAGTTTCTCTGAAGATAATAAATAAACTGCTGGACTGCGGCTACGAAGTAAACGAATTCAAACTCCAGTCGAGCTAATATGTTCAATATTCGACGAAAAACCCTTCGGTAACGTATGCACCTCTTATCCTCTAAGCTATGGATTAAATACTATCACTGCTGTTCTTCTAAAAGGAGGGTTTTAGCATGAAAAATCATTAGAAGGTTGATATGCCATAAAACTAAAAAAAAAAGTAAAGCTAATTCGTTTAGAAATTGAGCCTTTGCGATTCTGGGTAGATCTCGAAAACAAAATAAATAAGAAAAGAAACGTTAAATACGAAGAACATTCACATAATTACAGGATATTTTTGAAAAAAGGAAAATCATTTTTTAAAAAAGAAAAATCATTTTTGAAAAAAGGAAAATCATTTTTGAAAAAAGGAAAATCATTTTTGAAAAAAGGAAAATCATTTTTTAAAAAAGAAAAATCATTTTTGAAAAAAGGAAAATCATTTTTGAAAAAAGGAAAATCATTTTTGAAAAAAAAAAAATCATTTTTTTCTGAATTTTTTCAATAAATGTAAACCGTGTATAGTTTGGAATTGGTTTATTTCAAAAATTATTTTAATCAAGCAAACATATTTGTTCAGAGGTGATTCAAAATGATGGCAAATCAAACAGTGTTTCATCCTTGTGTCGTATACTGTACGACTGGACAAATAATGAAGACTACGTTGATATATAAAAATATAATTGATATTTTTATTCTTCGACGGTGAGGTTTGTGTGAAGTAGGAATACAGTCAAAGAGTGTTCACACAAATCTTTCTTCTATGGTGGGGACCCTTTGTATGTATTAGAGCGACAGTCGGAGAACACACTCGGGGGAGCTGACAGGTTTGCTTGAGTGACCAGCGGGTCTCCCTCTCAGTCCAAAATTACAGACCTTATATTTTCTTTCAACTCCGACGCGGAAATATGAACACACATCTTCTCCAAAGTATTTTCTGTTTATGGCTGGTTATCAGAATTTACATACTTCCATTTTCTTTTTTTTTGTTGTTTTTTTTTTTGGTTTTTGTTTTTTCCCCCGTAATTTGTTGATCTTATCTGCGAACGTAAATATATGTCACTTTATCCCCAGGAAATAAATTACATTCCTCGCTATCCTCCTTTATTTTTCTCTTTCTTGTGAAACAACTTTGTTGATGTTTCTTGCGACTGTATTGAATCTGTTAAGTTCATCCAGGGCACTTCATCACCCGCTAAACCAGAATATTACACTTGAACAAAATTCTATCATTAAATCTTTGGTGACTGAGAGGTGCGAACCATGTTGTTGGGCCTGTAGAATACATTGACTGCTTATCAGCAGAGAAGAGAGACGCACACCAAAACAAGTGTCTTGATATGACACTAAACAATCTGATGGTGAGATTCCAGTAATCCTGGAACTTTGAGGAATACATAGTACCGCTTCATTGCCATCACTCCCAGTTCCACTCTGGCTCGGAGTGGTAGTACCTGATAAGGCCCTATCTACGGTTCAAATATAACTAAACTGTGTACTAATTACTTGAAATCGAAATATTTTGATATTCAAACAACGTACTTATGCTAAACTGAACTGCTTGAAATAGAACTATTTTTACATGCAAAATGCATACTTATGCTAAAGTGAATTTTTTGAAATAGAACTGATTATTTGTATAAAATAGTTTTGGCATTAAATAACCTACAAAGGTTGATATGCCATAAAACCCAACCACAAAACAACCGTGTGAAATTTATAGAAGAATGAGTTATATGTACGGGAACTAATTTTTAAGTCAAAATGTAACATAGCCATGATATGTCTATGTGTGAAACGTACATCGAATGTCCATAAAGATAGAACATAGGAATCTCGAAACACGAAAAATGTAACGACTTCTTTGTTCAGGTACGAAACTTTTTATTACCTTTGAGTTTAAAGGTTGTTCGACATAAGAAGAGAGAAGCACAATCTTTCTATCCTGGCTTTTTCATCTGCCCCATAACACGTGTGGCACCCGCCACAAAGGTCCCCGCGAGCAAGCGAAAGCCAACCGTCTTCTCCCGAGGCAGGTCTCAACTCTAATAACTGAGTTTTTCAAATCTCCCAAAATCCTTCGTGTACTCTTCCAGTGCCTGACGTCATTCGTACTCTCTAGCCCCGTTTCCCATCTCGGGCTATTGTGACATCTCTGAGCGACACGTCCGCTCTGCCCGCCCGCGCGTGTGAACACATGTGTTAATTTTGCACCTAAGTAACCCATGTGCTCAGCCGAAAGGTTCTCAGCCAAACTAAACCCAAAGGCATAAACCGAAATCCCTCGGCCATTACATTACAAAAATAATCTTTATAAATGAACTAAATATGGGTTTGTGACAACTAGCCTGAGTCGAAAAGACAGTCCAAACTGGAAAAAATAATTATTCGATTTAAAAGATTCTGGGTGAAGCAGTCAGTAAAGGAAGTCATGCTGACAGTGATCAGTGACATGTAAGGACCCATAACTACGGATTTCCTTTAAAAGGGTTTAACTTTGAATAGTGCTTTCTATCGCCTTATTCCGAGGGTAAATTCACCTTTATCTTATGAATAATCCTCATAATTGCTATAAACTTTCACCAGTCATATTTATTTATTTACCATTGATCGATTTGTATTCACTGCGATTTGTGGTGGCATGAGTACGTTGCAGCTATTTTCATGTCATCGTTGACCCTAATGACATTCGTCAGTGTTGACTGAAAAGAAATCAACACTTAAGATAATGTCTATGATTGGCATATTGTTTTAAAACAGTTATAATTTGGCAAATAAGAGACGTAAATCCTTCAATAAACATAATTTTACAATAACTGACACTAACTCTAAATTTGATTCCACCTCCCTTTGTTTACGGATTTATTTGACCCACACATCCGCCACATCAGCGTGTGATATTAGGCCATTTTAAACAGAGTACAACTGGTTTGAATTAACAAATTTGATATTATTTCCTTCCAGTCTTATTATTTACCTATAGTTGGAGGTAGAATATCTGAAATCATACATTCCCCAAGGGCACTAACCTCGTCCAGTATAGGTTCGCTGATTCCATTTTCTACCATGATAACCGTTACACCATAACGAACTCTGTTTTATTGTACATTCTCTGTCAATACTGACTGTACCAGATTCAAAAGTTTTTTTTTTCCGAGGGTTACATAATTGAGGAGAGAAAAAAGCAGGAACTTGTCTTACGATTATAAACGTTTATTCAAAATAAACAAATTGACTTTAGATTATACAGTACTGGATGAAATATTTTGTGGTAACATGCTTAGAAACGTTACACGTTGCTGTATTCGAGTATATTTTGTAATCTGAATTTGCATTATCTCAAAGCCCATTTTATCCCATTCTTTATGACAACTTTATGACATTGCTCGGAGAATTTCAACTTTTCTTTCGTGTACAAACCTATGCGTGCCTATTAACTATTTGCTAACTTAAAACATTTTACTTTATCTCTGGTAAATATACTTTTTTTAATAGTGTTCTGTAATTATTGAGCTCAAACAAGGGAACTGTTTATACTTTGATCTTTCCCACGGTTTAATCTTTAGAAAATCAAAATCCTTTTTTTAGAATAAATAACCAGATTCATTCGAGTCACAACAAAATCTGATAATCCAACACATGTTCGGTCGTTTGTACGGATAAATCTCTATCATTTTTAGCTTAATTTAAGCCAGTCGGTAAGTAATTGTTTGGATTTTTTCTTGAAATAGTTTACGACTATACTGAGACATCTGTCTCACACAGGTTTTAAGTTAGTATTAGTCCTTCTATCTCTCTCTCTCTCTCTCTCTCTCTCTCTCTCTCATTCTATCTTACTATTGCTCTCCATGTAAAAGATCATCTGTGCTCCGTATTTCTTTTTGTTTTCATTGACATTTGTTTCCCTTATGTATACAACAGGGAAAGTTTCCAGTTTGATTCTGTTTTAGAATATGCAAAATCAAAGCACAGGGAAAACTCTATGTAGGAATGACGTATTCCTGAAATGCTATTTTCCCTATGCTCAGCTCTATATTGCCATAAGCAGAGTATGGAATTCTGAGTAGTTGCTCATTTTCATATAAAAATCCAAAAGAAGTACAATTTATTCATGATAATGGATTTTGAACATTCAGCAAATCTTCCGTGTTAAAATTTTTGGATATCTGATTTTAATAGCTATTAATACACTTTTTATTATACATGCATTAGAAGAAAGAACACGTCCCATTAAATAAAAAAAATGTCATCTGATTCATTTTTGGCACAGTTCGTTAAAAAAGATAAAAATTAAAGAAATGACAATTTCGATTTGATTCAAGCATGTTAAACATAAACAAATGAAACGTTTTAATACAAAATAGTTTATGAATACATAGCCATCTCATCAAAAGAGTACGTAAAGTTGTTAATAAATTGATTGACTGATTTCAACGGCATATCAAATCTTCTAGGGTTATTTTATGCCTAGAAGTTAGGGAATTGCGTTCATATATACATTTGTTTATTGTTATTTCTCAGCTATTTTACACACAGGTTTCCATTGAAAAAAGAGTTTTTTGATGAGATCTTTTTGGCCAATAGATAGAATTCTGACTGCTATTACCGTTCCAAGAATGGTACGAGCTATATTGAATAAATCCTGGAAGTAACATCCAGCAAAACAACACCTGTACGATCACTTACCTTACATCTCTAAAACCATCCAAATAAGACTATCTAGACATGTTGGATAGTGCTGGAAAAATAAAGACGAACTTATTTATGATATTCGCCTTTAGACCCCATCAAACAGTAATGAAAGTGTTGGTTGACCAACAAAAACTTATCTACAACAACTCTGAACGGAGAGAGGATGTAGTCTGGAAGACCTACCGGAAGCGAAGGATGGTTGATATTAATAGTGACAGAGATTCAGGAAAATCCGTGCCAGCAGTGTGATATGATGATGGTGATGATAATAATGATTGCCATTCCAGATCAAAATAGACCTGACAATGAAGGCATATTCCCCAACACCAGATCAAGTCTCTGCATCAAATGTATTTTTGTGTCCTATCCAGAGAACCAATTTTGAAGGTGGGATATTACCACTATGCAGGGGATTCTATCAGCCTATTCCCGACAAGGTATCATGTAATCCCGGTAATTACTGCTAGTTAACACGGATAGATTATCTAGAATAGCTAAAATTGTTATATATTTGTATATACCCAACACCTCTGCACGCAAAAGGTGAGACACAAACACAATTTTCAAACGGAGATTAACTAGTTTGAAAACTGAGTTTTTCTTCTTTTGCACGGTGCGGAACGAAAATATAAAATAATTTTTATTTTTTAATTTTTAGTCTGATTAGTCCAATTTTCCAAAGAAAAACACATAAATCTAAATTTTCATGATTACCTCTATAATTCAGCACGTTTTCTTTAAAATTCAGCTTAAGAGGGGTGTGCAAGGAAAGAAACGACAAAGAATCTATGATTTGCTTAACACCGAGACCAAGCCCCAAAAATTTAAAAAATAATTGAAGTTTCTTTATGGCTTCCATTAAGTCCAGACCTTAACCTCTTTGATAACGCTATGTGGGGCCTTTTAGAAAACGAAACTTATGCAACTTCCCATCCAACTATTGTTTTGCTTAAGAATGCTATTGTGGAGAAATGGAATAAAACGTCTGAAGAATTTATTTTGAAGGCATCTTGAAACATTAACTAAAAAAATGGTGACCATACAGAGTAAATTTACTTTTTTGTCTTAATCTTATTTTGTTATTTCTTAAAATCAAAATTAATCTTGCTTTACGATCGAGTCTTTTATAATTATACAAGAATATTCCTAATTTTGATTCCGCACACTGTAGAATGGCAGCCATACCAAAGTTAAAGAGCTTAGTCTGCCCTACTATTTAATCATAGCTAGAGAGAGAACAGCTGGATGTATACTTTTCCCAAGTGTACTATCGCTATTGGAAATACTAACAGCCGCGTCAGAATTTGAAACTCGGACCACCTTGTCCATTTCGAACGACAATAATCTTCACATCACTAGCGCCCACTGCAAACATTGTTATCCGAACAAATTTACATATGCTTTCATATTTTTGAATTTTTTTTAGATATTTTAACCACAAAATATGCTTTGTCTATGTTTTCCCTTAGGTTTTGACAAATTTTCCCCTAGATAACCATCAATTTTTCCCGTTTAATTTTAAATATGAAATTTCATATATTTGTTTGAGCTACGTTTACGATATTCAGTTCAAACAATTAAGCTCGGGGGAGAAAAACTCACAAACACAAAGGGAAAATTGCTGAGTTATAAACATTACGTAGGAACGTGTTTTAACAAGTGTCAGCCAAACTATGGCAATATAGAATTTTATATTCAGGAAGATTATTTTCTACAAGTTTATACATGATCTTAGACGTTTGAAATATTCATCAAATCGAAATTAAGCTGCACTACAATTAGTGATTGAAACTTATTTTCATATCAAAAATTTGGTAACACAATCAGAAGTTATTGATTCATTATTTAATCAACTACCTCTCAACCAGACTAAATGTTAAACTTATAAAAAAAGATTATCGCTGACGATAGCTTGAAATCTCAAGATAGATAACAAGTCAGACAGTATTCTTGGAATGCAGAAATGTTACAGAGAAGCGTTATTCGTACAATGGTCAATAAAATTTTTACTACAAAGTAAAAATTTGCTCTAAATGAAATGAACTGATTCTGAATCTACGCTCAAATTGTTCTAATACTTTTTCTGAAATATAATATGACACGCCACAAGAAGACTTAGAAACCGTTCTTTTTTAAAAATCTCGACATTGATCTCAACCACGTGAAGGATTGTGTAAAAGCAATTATTTATCATCGTTGTTGACTCTTACTCATAAAAACAAAATTTGACGCATAGAAAAGTGATACAAAACTGAGAACAAATATTTCCATTGAATCTGAGATTAGAGAATTGTTATTTGACAGTGGGTTCATAGGTAAACTAATCTACTTGAGCTGGCGTCATGAAATTCATTCGTATTAATTGTACAGACCTTTAATGGTTTTCTTGAGAGTTGAAAACGATGCTGATTTAATAAATAAAAAGAAAACAGGCAAAATTGAAGTGAATTGTGTTGTATTCTCATTTCGATTATTTTTCACTTTAGATTAGATTAGTGATGAGCACGGAAAAAGAATCTACCAAGAAAATCCTGCAATAGAAACTAGATACAAAGGGTCATAACTACGAATTGTGATTACTGCTGGTTTCTACAACAGGAGACCAGCACCTCCAATAAGATCAAGAGTAAAGGTCTTAAAACACTTTTTAGCGCTATTGACCAATGCTTAAGTTGAATTCATAAAGCACATGTTATATTTATATATAATTATTTATTTATTTTTTTTTTTATTGGAACGATCATTTTCAGTTGACGTAGTTTGAAGAATACGTGACTCTGGAAATAGAATGCAGTTCATTCTCTTTTAGTAATCATCTTTCTTTTCTAATATGATAATATATCATATAATATTATATATATATATATATATATATATATATATATATATATATATATATATATATATATATATATATATATATATATATATATGGGTTGAAAAATTGTATATGTATTACTTAATCACAAGACCTGACGCTTAATTTTCTCAAATAAAAGATAACTAGTTCAATCGGTTGGAGCTGCAGAATACATCTACTGCATTTTTGTAGAAATGTAAGACTTCTCCAACGAGTGTTCTAGATATGACACAATACAATTTGATGGGGAGGTTTCACTAATACTGGAGCTTTTGGTAAAGCCGAGTACCCCTTCCTTGCCATCGCTCTCAAGTCCATACTGGCCCAGAGAGGAAGCAACAGATAGAATACTATCTGTGGGTCAAATACAACTGTTTGACAAGTAAACTGTATACCTATGCTACAGTGAGTTGTTTGTATAGAACTGTTTTTACATTTAAGTGTGTGTAAACAAAAAATTATACTGAATAGTTTCAAGTGGAACTATTTAATCATTTAACTTAGTGTAAATAAATGCCCGATGTTTGATTTAATTGTTCATTATACATTGTAATAATTGGAACTATTTAACTTTGACATGCAAAACTAAATTGATTGAAATACATTTTTTTTTTTTTTACATTTAGGTGCGTATAAACGAAAAAAAATCTGTATCTAAATAAATGACTGTTTGTAAACAAGAAACTGATTTTTTTTTATGCTAAATTGTATTGTTTGAAGTAGAACTATTTGATTATTTAACTGTGTATTCGTATAAGATTGAAAAAAGTGAAACCATTTTCTGGACAAAATGATCTTAGGCTCTTTTAAAATATTAATCATATATTTAATTCATTGATTAAAAAGTATTTGACATGACATAAAACCAAACAAAAAATAAAGATAACATGATTTTTTTTAAAATTTCCGTGGAACATTATAAAACCATAACATATATAATTAGGTACTATTTCCCAAACATAAATTTGATTTTCCTGCAATCTAATATGAGATTAGAAATATGTCTATAAGGTATATGCATATTTTGGGGACTGCTATGTATTCACAGTTTTGGTTACAGTGTTTAATTTCCGTATAGTTTAGTAATAAATAATACTTAATTATATCTATTTTGATTATATGATATTCATCTAAGAATCATACAATACTGCTACATTGGGTTTAGATTGAGTGATTTTAGCAGCATGCTAACACATCGAGGGATATTTTATACCAAGTGGTTCAAGAATCACATTCATTGTACGTTAATTGTTAGTTGTTTTATTTATTTATTAATTTATTTATTTATTTATTTTTGCACACTCTTTTCTCGAATACAAACAATTCTTAAACAGATGTAGTTTACCAATATATGGGACTAAGTGTGGAACTGGGAGTAAGGGCAATTAATTGGTACTCCATACTCCCCCGATCCTCAGAATCGGAACACCACTATTTGCTATAGTTTATTGTCATACAAAAGCACCTATTTGAGGGGGCTGTAACCCATCTGTAAGGATTGTATGCAGTGTATTCTAAGCCCCATCGACAAGGTGCTTTGGTTTAGAAAAAATAAATATTTATTGGAAAATATTAGGGGTCTACTTCTTTTTGAGTAATACAATGAGTAATTATAGAAACTCTCAACGAAGGTTAGGATGCGATACAAGGTCAGTATGTAAGCGGATTTATCATTACTGTATTTACATATAAAGAGTAAAAACCGCTGTTATCAGCGCTTTTACTCTTTTGAAGCAATAATTATGTGATGATTGATTCTATGATTTAACTCTAGTGTCTTCAAAATAATCCACTCACATTTATCAGCGATTTTCAACTTACAGGTACGTCGATGGTGTTTGCTTCAAAAATAGCATGATCATTAAAATGAAATTCTTCCTTAACTGATATTCAGGTTTGAAACTGTATTTGGTCAAACATGAACTGAATATTATGAAAATCACTGACAATAAATACGACTGATTGATTGATTGGTTGATCTAATGACATGCCAAATGAGTTATTTTATACCATTTTAATAATTATATGTTCCAGTTAAAAATTTGTTTCGGTTTGTTCGTTTCTTTGTTTAATGGCATATCAACTCTTTTTAGGTTATTTAATGCCAAAGCTGTTCTCCTAGAAAAACAGTAGTAGTACTATTTAACCCATAGCTGGGAGGATAGGGGGTTCATACCTTTCCCAAGGATATTTGCCCGAAAGTGAACGTAATAGCGCGACTAGAGTACGAACTCGCGTACTACGATTCCACAGTCCATCGCTTTAACCATTACACCACGAGGACACCCCCCGATCTGATTTGATTACTTTGTTTAAAGATATATAACTCTTCGTGGGTTATTTAATTTCAAAGGCATCTATGTAGAAGAACAACAGCGGCAATATTTTATCCATAACTAGGAGGATAAATCGGGTCATACCTTTCCCAAGAATATCAATTCAAACGTGAACGAGAAAACGAGACTGGAGTTCTAACTCGCTTACTACGATGTTGCAGTCCATTACGTTAGCCACTGCGTCACGTGGACTCTTTCCTATATTCATATTTGCGCACGTTTTGATCGAACATGATTAATTTTTAAACAGGGTTATTTGACTCATAGATTGGATCCTTATAATCACTACCAAGTCAGATCCAGGTGGACCAGAGAGTAATGGCAATGAATAGGTACTTTGTACTCTCACGAGATCCAGAATTGGTGTTTTACCATCATGTAATGTAGTGTCAAAACAAGAACCCCTTTTTTGGGAGGGTCTTACCCCATTAGAGAGGATGCACTCAATGAATTCTAAGCTCCACCGTCAGAACAACCAGATTTGAATTTAGGAGTCAAATTCATTTAAGAAGTGATCAGTTTCCCTTTATAGCGGTGAGAATATTTTTTTTATATTTCCTTGTAATTAATTTCAACTTCTATTACACTTCACTTTAAGTTTATTTTATTTTAATCGCAACTCGCTCACTTCCTTATATTTAATACTGCTATGCACTAAGCGTATCGAAGAAAATAATGGAGAAAACTTCCTGTGAGACGTTTTCTTCCGTTTCGGGAAAATTTACTGTTCCGTACCGGCTACGTTTCTTCTTAGCTTCAAGAGTTAAAAGTATTTAAGAGACCAAAGACCACTTATGAAGCCAGCAAAAAAATCTCTCGTCTTTAATTTGTCTGCGAAATATATATATATATATATATATATATATATATATATATATATATATATATATATATATTGTTTACTCATTCAAAACAAAACAAAACATTATATATTATTGCATTCCTTTTTAATGGAAATATATTATTCGAGACGCAGTATTTTTTTCATTTTAAGCATTTTTATAGAATTGCTCTGTTATTGTAAAATGCGTAACATCTTAAAGACAGCTTGAATGATATCGAAAACTATTAATTTTTTAAGAAGAAAGTAACTATGTTTTTTGAAAACATGTTTAATTATATCATCACTCATTGATAAAAATATCCATAGAGCTCTTGTGTGTATTTATACAATTTTATTTTTAATTACTGAGATGTTGCAATTTTTTTTTGGAACATAGTTTTTATGTTGAACTGTTTAAATGTAAATAATATGTATTAAAATTATTTATAAACTATAATTTCAATGACAAATAAGACAAATAATAAAAAATTGACTTTAGAAGAAAAGTACTTTTTTCTATTTAAAATCATATTGGTGTATACTTTTTTATGGATGATACAGTATTTTAAATATAAATAACTGTATACACAATGTAGAACGATCTACTTCTTTGAAATTTTCGGGGTGAGCAAGTTTAACGTTCAAACACATGATTGAAAACTTTGCTTTTCGACAAAGATGGCCAGCCCGATCTCTTTCCACATCCAGTCTCACCAAATTCATCAAACAAATGTAATACTTGTCGAGAAGAGTAAACTGGAGAAATATCATATTAACTCCATCTCTCACACACTTTTGAAATTGCTTTCTATTTTTTATAATATTTACTAGTTCGTTGTCAGAACCAATTGGGACTATTGCTTTCCTTTTCATTTCTTCAGATTCCCTTTTCTAATAAGATTTATTCTCCATTTACCTCTGTTTAATAGTATATCTCGTTTTTATTTTTATTTTCTTTCTAGACAGTCAAACGTCTGTTCCGTTTTATAAAAAGACCAGTGTATTTTATTAGAATCGATTTCACATAAGTTTAGACGTCTTCTAATCTGTTCTCTGACACAATGACATCTAGCGTCGCCAATATTGTATTACTTTCACAGTGTTTTTCACACTTGCAATTTCAGAGTTTTTCTACGTTCTTTGAAAACAATATTACAAAGTACTTAAGAGTTTGGAAATGAAAGGAGTGGATAGTGATATTTCCCCGAGGAAATTGCATTAAAAATGTTTATCACTAATCGTAAGCTTCTCCGCTAATGGCAAAGTAAATTAGTATACTTTACTCTCTCTCTCTCTCTCTCTCTCTCTTTCTCACTCACTCACACACACACACACACACACACACACACACACATATATATATATATATATATACATATATATATATATATATATATATATAAATATATATAAGATGAAAAAAATTTATATGATGAATATGAATGTTGCATTTGTTTTATTTATATTCTGATGGTACTCGACTAGTTTCGATGTAAAGTTATCGTCAGAAGAAAAGTTCTTGTAGATAATAAGATTTTTAGAATGTTTTTGATGTTGATGATATGCAATTACGGAAGAGAAGGAAGATGTACAAGTGACGTAGAATATCCCTTCATTGAATGAATTCCTTTGTTATTAAAGTATCTACAATTGCCTATTATATTTCCATTGCACAGACTCCTTGCTAATGAGATTTTAGGAGGTAGGTATATGTTGAGCTTTAGAAAAAGTCTGTTTCATATTAGCCGTGACTACTTAGCATTCTTATTTGTTTATTGAGGTGTTTATGTCTTAGCTCTAGTCTGCCAAGTCAATTTTAAAACAGGGTCATACAGGCCTTTGTTAAATCCATGTAATACCTGTATTTGTAGGCATTTTATCCAGTTATTTCCCTGTGTTTTATATTATTGCTGTCATTTCTTTATTATTTTCAATTCTTTTTATGACGTAGGCGCATTCATATCTGTTAAAATGGTGACCGTTGAAAAGGAAATGCTTTTCTACAGGCATTAGTTTGATGTTACGAATAGATTGCGTAGTGTGGGTATAGATATTCAGTGTAAAGAGAAATATTCATCATAACTTTATCATATTTAATGCGGTCCATTATATATATATATATATATATATATATATATATATATATATATATATATATATATATTCATTCGTTTTTTCTGCTACTCAAGTGTCATGAATGACAATCTTCAGGGAGGCATGAAAATAGAATAAAAAGGAGTTCAATATTAAGCTCTTTTTAATGTTATTGTTTATATACAAAAATATTTGAAAGTATTTCGCTGAAATTATTTGGAAGGGAAAATAACGACTCCTTTTTCATTCAATTATTTTGCCTTCCTGAATATTAGCAGTTATGAAACATGAGTAGCAAGAAAACTTCGTGGGTATTTGTATTTGATGTTTATTGATATGGTTTTACTTGTTGAATATTGGTCGTTCTATTATTATTATTATCATTATTATACTCCTCTGGAGTTTTTCACATCCGTATTAGCTGATGGTTTTTCACTGGAGTTTGAGTGACAGCAAGTCTCCTCAAGTCTCCAGGAATCGTCTCAGGATTCTGGCCGTCCTCAGCAATGCTGTCGTTTGGATAGTCTCTACCCGTCCGCCAACTTCCAAGTCCTCCAGGCCCTTTAATAATCCTTTAGTTACTGTACCTAACGCACCAATCACAATTGGCACAATCGTTACTATCATGTTCCTCGGTTTTTTCAATTCTCTAGCAAGGTCGAGGTACTTATCCTTTTTTTCACCTTCCTTCAGGTTTATTCTGTGGTCCGCCGGAAAAGCAAAGTCAACAATTTTGCAGATTCTCTTTCTTTTGTTGATTATTATGAGGTCTGGTCTTCTGGCCGGGATTAGGTGATCCGTTTGTATGTTAAAGTCCCATAGGAGTTTATGCGAGTCATTTTCTAGGACATGCGCCGGGTTGTGCATATACCATTTGTGTGTATGGTCGAATTTAAATTTCCTGCACATTTCCCAGTGGATCACCTTGCCGACCCAGTCGTGTCACGTCTTGTACTCCTTCTGCGCTAATTTGCTGCATTCGTTTATTATGTGATTGATCGTTTCGTCTCTGTCACCGCATAGCCTACATTTACTGTTTTGTTGCGTCTTATCTATTCTTATAGCATTGTCCTGTGCTGCTATTAGTAGGGATTCCGTTTCTCTCTTATGGTTTCCTTTTCTTAGCCAGATCCAGGTTTTCTGGTGTAAGATGTTGTTTATTAGACGCTTAAAGCGGTCATAGAGTTGTTTTCCTTCCCATTTTTGTTTCATAGTTGTTGTCATTCTTTCGTTTATCGTGTTGTCCGTATCGACTCTGATGGTTGTAATTAGTCCTCGTTCGTGTTTTTCTATGAAGTCTTCGAGCCGGTGTATGGATGCGTCAACGGTGTCTTCGATGCTGGCAAGTCCTCTTCCTCCCTCTTTTCTAGATACATATAGTCTATTATCATTATTATTATTATTATTATTATTATTATTATAAAAAACAAAACACACACATATACTAATACATGTATTTATATATACATACGTATATATATAAATATATATATATATATATATATATATATATGTGTGTGTGTGTGTGTGTGTGTGTGTGTGTGTGTGTGTGTCTTTGATTAAGAATGCAGTATGAGCAAAACAGATTGACACGGCATATATATATATATATATATATATATATATATATATATATATATATAAATGGGGGGTGACATTTCTTCATCAATACATATTTGATTAAAAAATACAGACATCCTTAGCCTACACTTATTAATATTTATCCTTTCTTGTCGCCCCAACGATTTTATGATATCCAGTTAGAATTAGTTAAAAAACCTTCCATGATTAATTGATTCCCAAATACTTTCTGCCCGATCTTGAGCTATCATCAGAGGTGTGTATATTGCTAAAGCAATATGACTTTTGCCTGAGCATTACTACTTTGTAAGAATTTGGTGTTTTTTTAGATTTTTACTGGTGTGTTATTGCAGCGTTTATATATAAATTGGGTTTTATAAATAGCAGCCGGAGCTAAAGATATTTAAATATCTTTTGATGCTTTTGCAATAAAAAAAAAAGTTCCTGTTCCTGCTTGTAGTAAAAAGGTTATGTCTTCTGGGGTATGAATGCACCCATGACTTTTCATTTCCTAGTAAAAGGTTAAACTTTAAGCAGTGCTTCCTATTTCCAACGCCTTTTTTTCTTTGACAAAATTCACCTTTTTCATTGAATGACCTTTCTACTAACGCAGCATTATTGCTTATTTAGACCACTAATCGAGACATTTTTTCCGATCAATAATTCTATTATGTGCCACTCAAATTAAAGATAATTTCCCATGAATACTCCGTGATTTCTTTCACAGAAAAATATTATCACAATGTTCTATAAATCATATACAGTAGCATTCAATATTAGGGAACCAAAGTTTCAAAATGAAAGAAGAAAAATGTCTTATTCAGGAGATATGATCGTGATAAAAACAGCAGTAAATATATTTTTAAAGACTTAGCATAAAAATAACCTAGGATAAAAAATATGATAGAAAGTTATTTGTTTATTGCAAAAAAGCGTAGTGTCTAAAGTGGGGACAAACTTTGTCATTAATATTTATGGGTGATGTCTAAGTCTTCAAAGATTCAATAGATAAGAAATCGCAAGTAATAAAATATTTCCGAACTTATAAACAAGGATATTCCTTGCTTTCCTTTTCTGATTTTTCACACTATCAGTTTAAAACTTTAAAAAAGCTCCTCAATGGAAATTTTGCAGTTGTAATTTCCAGCTTTATTGAACCCCTAAAATATTGTGGCTTTTGTAACACAAAGAAGTTTTTCTATTTACTGTCCTTAATTATTGATCGATATCAAAACCAAACTACGACGGGAAGGAAATATTTTATTCATTTCTAAAATTTTTCATTGTCTTTTTCTATAAAGAATATTGGCCCTTGAGAATCCATGTACCAATTGTTCGAATTCCTATCTGGGCTGACATGCTTTTAGTTACGCATAGAAAGTGGTTTAATTTTGTCACAAAACAGTTCTGAATTACCAAATTTCGCAAAAGCCATACTTATATTTTATCGTCAATCACTGCAATCCTAATTTTAATTAAACATTTTTCCTATAGTCCTAAAACCTTCGGATCTCCCTGTTATGCAATTTCGATTCATGGTGTCTCTCAGGACAATGAGAAATGTACATGGCGTTATCTTTCTCCAATCAAAGTAATTGCCCAGTCAGCTGGGGCTTAATAATACACCGACTGCTTCTCTGCAGAGGGGTAACGCCTTCCCATCTAGTATCCTAGATATAATACTAAACAATATGATGGTGAGGTTCCAGTAATGCTGGGTCTTTAGGCAACACGGAGTACTCTTTCACTGCCATTGCTCCCAGGTCCACTCTACCGGAAGCTCTATGGGTCAAACAGAACTAAACAACTTTTTTGACATTTAAACTTCGTAATCATGCTGAACTGAATTGTTTAAAATATAACTGTTTTGACATTTAATTACAAAGAAAAACTCTTCTTATACTATACTGTATTGTTTAAAAAGTAAGTCTGCGTTAAATGACCCGGAAAGTGTTGATACGTCGTAAAACAAAACAACCAACGAGGCAGTCGAAGTAATATATGACAGGTTGTGCTCGGTTGCATGTTACCTGTATCAATGAAAGATCGTTTACTTAAACGATCAGTGATCCCAGATATGAATCACATTTCACATCACGCTACTCTACTTAGGAAAGACAGGACTCTATTTCTTGTTTCACCAGCTATGGGCAAATAGTAAATGCCGATACTACAGCATATATATATATATATATATATATATATATATATATATATATATATATATATATATATGTATATATATGTGTGTGTGTGTGTGTGTGTGTGTAAATGTGTGTGTGTGTGTGTGTGTGTGTTTTAGAAAGTGATCATTTTAGTATAAATTTATTTGCATTGAAAACTGAAATAAGTAGATTTTTAGGTGAATTTAGCCCTACCAAGATTACCATTTAAATATAAACCCCTTAATCAGACAGGTACCTCAGCCAGTAAATTAATTCATAAAAACTGCATTGCCATTTGTCCCCGTGGGTTTTTTGTACATAAATATGGAGACGCATTTGATTGCATTTTAAAGTTTGCGTTTTATAATATAATGTTTTGGCTACTGTAGTTGTAGGCAATGTTCATTTCGTGTTTTCATTTATCTCCCGATTTCATTATCCACTTTCTATTCTTTTGTTTTTCTTCTCTCTGTCGGAATCATTAAAATTTGATTTTTATTAAATTTCCGAACTGATTTGATTTTAAAAGTAATTTCAGAACAAATTGTGATTTACTCGCAAATATAAATCTAATTATTATTTGAGGTTCTTTGCACAAGTTTAAAAATGTCTGAAAGTTAACGTTTCTCAGCGTGGAAATGTGTATATACTTGCGAAGCAACGACGTATTCTAGACATTAAGGTAGAGCCCTGCTTAAACACAAATAGACGAGGTTTGTCCAAAATAAAACGGATTTCTAAAAAAGTGATCCTGAACTCCAGAAAATGACATTTTGAAAATATTCTGGGACATGAAGATACAATTCTTAAGGTTATATTTTGCTTGATTTTTTATTTTATTTTAAGACATATCAATATCTGTTGGGTTATGTGATGCCGAAGTTAATTTCTTTTTTTTTAAATTTTTTGCTTTTTTCCAAGCAGACATAGAGTTTTCTGACCTCGAGATACAGGAAATATGTGGAGAAATAATTCGTGTAGCACAACAACAATATTCAATGACGCAAATAAAAACATCACATTCTGAAAAGTAATATCCCCCAAATCATAGTGACAAGCGAAATTCTGTTAACTGGGACGACACAAACCCTAGAACCACAAAACAAATTTCAACGTAAGAAGACAAAAATAGATAGAGAATTACTAAAGATTATCATGACTCAAAATAAGACAACATTACCATCCCTCAGAAACCAAGAATGGAAAAAATCAAGGTAGAAACGAAATGGCCAACAAATTATTACGAAGTATCCCAACGGGCAACATCACTGAACTGAATGATCTAAATTATACAAGAGCTAAATGAGTATGTGATAAAATCTATATTCCCTTAAGAAACCCGAACAGAAATACAAAACCTGGATGGGAAATTAGGCTATAAGGACAGGTAAAGAAATTGCAATAACAAACAAAAATGCTTGGGAAGAAAAACACCCAGGGATGTCTTATAATGAAAAGACCAAAACAAAACTGCAAACAAGTATGACAATTCATCTTCAAAAGATTAATAAAAAAGATATTAGCAAAAGAAGGAACAATTAAACGATACTGAGACAGAGTTAAACAGTATAAACAAAACAGAACATTCCAATAAAATTCTCTGGGATTTTTGTGAATAAAAGGATAACCTAATCCGGCTGGGAAACCAGACCAAATGATAATTGACAAAAAAGAAAGAACTTACCGTCTTGTGGTTTTGTCATCCAAGCTGACTACAGAGTTAAAATCAAAAGTAAAAATAAGAGACAATTAGAGAACTAAGAATACTGAAGAACATGAGGATGATGGTGATACCATTTGTGACTGGTGCATCTGAACAGTCTCAAAAAAAAAAAAAATGGAAAGAAGACGTGAACAGATAGAAATCGGAGGACGAATCGAGATTATCCAGACAACGGCATTATTAAGATCGGCTGGATATATAGAAGAAGAAAAAGGACCTGAAAAAAACTTGCTGTCACTTAGACTCCAGGAGATACAAGAAGGGGACAATAGTGTGAAGAACCTACATGAAGTGAAATAATAATAATAATAATAATAATAATAATAATGATGATGATGATGATGATGATAATAATAATAATAAGGAATTGATAAGACTCAACAAAATAGCAAATGTAGGTTATGTGGTTTCGTCTCTATCAAAACGAAACCATCAATCACAGAATAAGCGAATGTACAAAAGTAGCACAGAAAGAGTATAAGGCTAGACATGCCTGGGTGGGCCAGGTGATCCACTGAGAGATGGCCTAGAAACCTAAGTTTGACCAGACGAACAAAGGGTATATGCACAACCCAGCATCTGTCCTAGAAAATGACACACACAAACTCCTATGAGACTTTGACATACAAACGGATCACTTAATCTCGGCCAGAAGACCAGACCTTATAGTAAGTAGTAAAGTTAGCGACCATAGTCGAGGGCGACCCGAAGGCTCCCTTTTCGATAGCTACTACACCAAGGTGTAGGGGAGGGCGCTACTCCATTCCCAGGATTGCTCCACTTTACCCTTGAACCATACCTTATAATGCTGAGTGTTAAGCAAGGTGGTATCAAGTTCCATTTTTAAAGTCTTTGGTATGACTCGACCTGGGATTGAACCCCGGTCTCCCAGGCCATTGGCAAACACTCTAACCGCTGGGCCAATGTCTTTAAAAAGACCTTATAGTAATCAACAAAAAAAAAAGAGAACTTGGAAAATTGTAGACTTTACTATACCGGCTGACCACAGAATATAACTGAAAAAAAGTGAAAAGAAGGATAAGTACCAAGACCTTGTTAGGGAATTAAAAAATATGGAACATGAAGGTGTCAATTATACCAATCGTGATTGGTGCTTTTGGTAAAATAACTAAAGGATCATTAAAGGGAGAGGAGGAATTGCAAGTTGGAGGACGAGTAGAGACCATCCAAATAACAGCATTGTGAGAACGGCCAAAATACTGAGAAGAGTCGTGGAGACGTGAGAAGACTTGCTGTCTCTCAAACTCCAGTGAAAGACCAACAGATAACAATGATGGGAAAAACTCTATGGGGGTAAATAATACTAATGATAATTTGATGACGACGCAGAACATCTTACATCCAAGAGTTAACATAGACAAAATATATGTATCAAGAATAGAATGCGGAACATAGCGTAGGTGGATTTTTTATGTACAGATCACATTAAAAAGACATGAATAGACTACAACGTTATTAAGATCGGCTAGAATACTGAGAACTATCTAATAAACCTTAGGAGACTTCCTGTCATTCAGATTCCTGGGAAAGAATATCAGTTTAAGCTAGTGTGAAAAACTCACTAGGAATATTATATCAATAATAATAACAATAATAAGAGGGAAACGGAATCTCTCCTGATAGCTGCATAAAACAACGCTATAAGGACCAATCATATCAAAGCAGGAATAGATACGACTCAATATAACAGCAAATTTAGGTTATGTGGTGATAGAAACAAAATGATCAATCAAATGATAAACGAATGCAGCAAATTAGCACAGAAAGAGTATATGACTAGACACGACTTTGTGGGTAAAAGAATCTCCTGAATATTGCTCAGGAAATTCCAGTTCGACCATACGAACAAATGGTATATGCACAAACCAATATCAGTCCGAGCGAATGACGAACACAAACTCCTCTGAGATTCTGATATCCGAACGGATCACTTAATCTCGGCTAGATGACCAGACCTTATAATAATAATAAAAAAGAGAACTTGCGAAATTGTGGACTTAGATGTGCTGGCTGAGCAGGGAGGAACATTGAAAGAAAATTAAAAGAAAGGTGAGTACATCGACCTTACGAGGGAACCGAAAAAAGAGTCTAACGTGAATGTGAGGTTCATACCAATTATAACTGTTGCTCTTGCTACAGTAACCAAAGGATTTATAAAGGGACCGAGGGACTTGGAAATAAAAGGACTAGTGAAAACTATCCAAACTACTGCATTATTGAGATCGGCCAGAATACTGAGAAGACCCAAAAGACTTGAAGAGATTTGCTGTCTCTCAGACTCCAGTCAAAGGCCATCAGCTAATAAAGGTAGGAAAACTCACAAAGAGTAATAATAATACTCGACCTAGCTAGAGAATTGAAAAGGCTGTGGAACATGAAAGTGGCGATTATACCAATTGTGATTGGTGCTTTTTGGCACAATAAATAAAGGATTATTAAAAGGCCTCTAGGACTTGGAAGTTGGCGGACGGATAAAGACTATCCAAATGGCAGCATTGCGGATAACGGCCAGAATCCAGAGACGAGTCCAGGAGAATTAAGGAGACTTGCTGTCACTGAAACTCCAATTAAAAACCATCAGCTAACACTGATGTGAAAAACTCTGAAGGAGTAAATTATAATAATAAACTAAAAACAAAAACTTTGGATTATGAAAGTGACGGAAACTAAAAAAGAAGTATGCAGCATGAAGGGGATGGTTATACCAACGGTAATTGATGTGCTCGATATAGGCCCCACTAAAATTAGAAAAAAGAATGGCATACTTGAAATTAAGAGGGCAAGAGAAAACCATCTAAACTACAGCATTATTAAGATCGGCCAGAATATCAAGAAGAGTCCAGGTCACTTAAGAAATCTTGCGGTCACTCCAAATACACTTGAAAATCATAAGCATGAACTGGTGTGAAAAACAATCAAAGTAGTACTCAATAATACCAATCTAAACATAGAATTATCGTTTCATGTACTTCAAGAAATTTGGTAGTTTTAAGTAACCAATAATAATCATTTCTAAATATGTATAGCTTCCACTCTATAAAAATATTTTGGACATAATTATCAAGTATTTCTTTCAAAATAAGTTATTTTCACACCGGTATGAGATTTCAGTTATTCCTGTCTAATATGAATGATTTAAAAATAAATCTATTTGACCCATCGTTCAGATCTTCACAGTTATTACTAGTTCTAATCAAAGTGAACCTAGAAGTAATGACAATGAATGGGTACTCAACACTTTTCAGTGCTCCGTAACTGGATCCTCATCACTGGACGTAGAGTAGATTCATACCTAGACACCACTTTCTGCTTTTACTGAGTTTATCTCTCTGAGGAATGAAATCGGTAAAGACCACACCGACAGCGCTACAATGAAGGAGACTCTATTAAAGAAGGCTCGCTTCATCAAATTTTCTGTGAAGCAGTATATTTGAACCACATTTCTTTGGGACAACACGTGCATTAACTCACACGCACACACACACACACACATATATATATATATATATATATATATATATATATAAAGATATATATATATATATATATATAAAGAGAGAGAGAGAGAGAGAGAGAGAATTTCCGTAAGGTAAATATCAGCCTATTTTAAAAGTGGATGATTCTTTTAATTATAATCTTTGTATTATTGAGAAATAAATCAACATTTTATATTTATCAAATCAAAACTATGCTATTCAATTTTTTTGGCAAAATTTTCTTAGGAATAGATTCTATTATTGCTGCTTATTAATGCAACAACTCTTTAGTAAAATCTATCTATCTATCTATCTATCAATAGATAGATAGATTGCTTGTAATTCGTAGAATCAAGTATGAATTCGTCTTGTGTGATTGATGATACAGAACGCTGTATTCCAGAGGCAAGACACCATGAAAGACATCTGCAAAGACAATTCATTGTTTTCCGAAAAAATCATGTTGTTGTACACAGAGAACAACAACCTCCTTATGTATTAAAATATAATCTGTTTTTCTTTTTTCTTTTCTTTTTTATTACTCGAAATGTATACGTTATTGTGGAGTGAAGGAGAGTGTCGAAGATGTCTAAGATATACGCATAAAGAGAGATAGGAATCTTCAATGGACCGCTACTTCTTCGTTCTGCTTTCGTAAGACTGGTAGAGGACCAACTCAAAACATTTATTAATTCCCGCTTCGATACGTTTTCTTTATTTCAGGATCATCTAAAGGCATCAGTACTGTTTAGATCCTACTCACTTTCGATTTCAACGAGTCAGTTTTTATGCTTCTCGTTTTAGCGTACAAGCCTATATCAAGGCCAAATCACCTTTAGTTTTCACTCTCTTCTTTGCTTTCGCGAGTCAGACATTATCTTGCAGCATTTAATCACTTCCCTACTTTCAAGAATGTATTTCTTCACGCTTCCCTGCTTCATGCGTATCGTATATCACATAATTTTCTTTACTCCTCTACCCTGGGTACTCGGCGCAAGGTCAGAATCCAGAGCGACGTCGCGTCTAGTGACTCTTCTACCGGCTTCCTTCGTTTTCTCTGGGTTGATATCTTCAGTGGTTTCTGGACGATCACGCAATCATTGTGGTCACATTTCATCCCGTCATGTCACCCACACAATTCGTGTCAAATGTCCGCCAGTTTATTTACCTTAAGAAACTGGTACAGATTACCTTATGCCTTGTCCACACGTCTGACTTCCATCCATCATGCCACCCACGCAATTTACACGGTATGTCAAAGTCAATATATAACAATGAGAGTGCAGGCACGCGTATTCATGTTAGCCATTATATTTATATCTTGAAAATAATTGTATTTTTTTATGGTTTGAATTCAAAAACCCAGCAGACATATCTACAGAGATATTGATCGGTATTTTTAATTTGCTGCCGAACAGAAGTGCATTTATTTTTTCATAGTTTCGTTCCATATTCCAAATAACAAAAAAAATCTCATCCTTCATTTTATTCATGAGAGAATTTGTTTGTATTATATCTTCTCATCAGTTTCTTTTTTTTTTCAATCATGTTGACGAATAGCTTCTGTTTTTCATTGTCTAACAGGTACAGATGAAATAACATTATTAGATAAAATAAAAACGACAGAATGAAAGTAAAATCGAATTTCGTGTGAAAAATGAATTTTTAAATATATTTTACTCGAAAAAGAAATGATTCAGTGAAAGACAAAGAGTTTTAATACACACTCACTGTCTCTTTCTCTCTCTCTCTCTCTCTCACACATACACACACACAAACACACACACACACCTATATATATATATATATATATACTCAGGCATAAGTAAATCTTGTGCATAGGTCTAACCTTGATTTATGACCTATGAATTATCTATTCGAAATTAATAATTGTACATTTTTTAGAAACCATTGTTTCACATGGAACGGTCCAAAGGTTTATATCATCAGTGCTTATCAGTTCGTAAACATGAATACAACTGACCCAACCCCTCCGCCACAACTGGATGGGGTACACTGTAAATTTCTATGTGCAGTAAAGCTAATTTTAATTCAGAGTTTTCTTTCTCCAAGAAGGGTTGTCTAAAAATACTAAAGAACCCACTCTGTTCAATTATTTTCTTATGCCTATGACATGTAATATAGTCGATCAAATTTATTTAGCAAAAATAATCACAGTTGGGAAACTAATCAATATCAACTTATGCTGAATTACGCCCAAAATTATATCATTAGTAACCACACCAGATAATTTTTATAAAACTGTTTTTTGTACTGATTATCAAATTTTTTGTGATATTCTTTACTCAGTTATTGAGTTATAGCTTTTTTCCATGGTAAATTTTTCAAAGCATTATTTCTATGAAATCAAAACGTTATGCGGATCAGCCAGATAAAGAAAAGAAAGGGTAAACCACTGCTGAGACTCTAATTAATGTCCACCTTCTTTTTTACCATGTTCTGAGCTACTTATCAGTACCAGCTGTTTTATCAATTAAAATACGAAAGAAACTGGTACCACAAGAGTTTAGAATACACTTTCAATTCCCCAACTTCTTTGTCTCAGATCAGTGTCGCCATGTTGCTTTTACACACGGGGTCTCTATTTACGAAATGCTTTCACCGCGGAAAGGATGAAGCACAAGTTTGTTCTTTTTCACGTAGTGTACAGCTGTTTTTTGAAATCATAGTTTTCCTACACCGGTTATACTATATGATAAATCCAATGTATTCTTCTACTTTAAGCGACTCCAGTCGGCTGGGGCTGTATAATACACCGTCTTCATCTCTACAGTGTCCTGGATATGACATTAAACCATCTGATGGTTGGACTCCAACTTTAGATATTTGGGGAATGGGGAGTACCCATTCATTACCATTGCTCCTAGATCCACTCTGACCCGGAGTGGAAGCACCTGATAGGATCTTATCGTTGGTCAAACAGATAAAAACACATGTGCAAATAAACGACTGATGTTAAATTGTGATTGTTATATAATAATACCTGAAATCATTTACTTGTGTGCAAAAAAAGAATGTTATCTAAAAAATGTGTTTACAAGTCATATGTATATTTGATATATTCCTATAAAGAAGATTTGGTATTAAATAACCTACAATGGTTGATGTGCCATAAAACCAAACCAAATAAAACTATTTTATCCATAGCTAGGCAAGGAGACGATCCATTCAGGGCCTTTCTAAAGGCAACAGTGAAGGATAAAACTTTGCCCTAACAGCCTCTTCCAGGAATTGTACAAGTCTTGCCATGTCATTTTTTTAAGATGATAGGTTAATTGAGTATCTTATTTATTTTTTCTCATTTTTTAAAGATGGTAAACCAGCATGCTATGATAACCAGGTTTGTCTGAGATAAACAGAGGACGAATGCTGGAGTCTTCAGTCAGATTATCTTCTTATCTATTGCCTCCGATGCGCACTTTTCATAGCTGTCACGGCTAAGAAATAAATAACTTGAGTATATACTCGTCAAAATTAGTAAAAACCGTGATTTTTATTGCTTCGTGTAGGAAAAAAATAAATACAATATATCTAAATAATAATATGCGACAGATTCCATGATAAAATATTTTTCGACATTCAAAGCTTCCATAGACTGTTTGATCGCGCCTCTTCTTTGTTTATGCTCATATATTAACTAAATCAATTTACAGTAATGTTCAACTATATCTTCTACGGGATTCTAATAAACTCGTTTTGGACCACATCAATATTTTGGACTTTTATGTTTCTATCATGACGTAAAATAACCGCCTTTTCGAGACGATTAGACGACTACCGTCGACCAATCACCAAAAAGCAAAAATAAAATAAAGAATTCGATTATAGTAGAATTCATGTGTTTTCCTATAAAGTGCGCTTGTCAGTGAAATGTCTAAGCTAAGAACCCAATTGAATTTTCATAAATGTAGATCCTTACATACTGCCTCGGCCGATTAAATTTACTTTTCATCAAACGTTAATTTCCTTCGTGTCCTGCGTATGACACTAAACTGCAGTTAGTGGAGAAGATTCAGGGTGTATGAAGTTGCACTTTCGTTGCCATTAATCCCAACGATTCAAACTGAAAATGTCCGTGAGGATCCCAGGATAGTTATCGATCATATGGAAATCTGATTTATTCGATTAAATAAAACGGAATTTCTTCCAAACTGTGGTTGTGCCAATTCTACGAAATGGGTGCAACACAAAGACGCTAACAAAATACACGAAGAAAAAGCTAGATGGGAACGAGACAATAATGCTACATGCTGTTTTGAACAAATCCTGAAAGCATTATCCCGCAAAACAACTGTACAGTGAGTTATCTCAGATTTCATAGTTCATCTAACTTAGACAAAAAAAAAACATGCGGGGCAGTGCTGGAAAAAGAAGAATGAACTCATTATGGACTTTCGCTTAGGGACTCCTACCTATGAACGTGCCAGTGTTGACCATCCGGTAATGATTTACATACATTAGCCCTGTACGGACACTGGATGCAGTCTTGGAGATCTGCCTAGAACGATTGGTGATAGGTGCGGTTGGTGAGGAGAGAGAGAGTCAGTACAACTTGAAGCTGATCATCACTATTAGATCAAAATATCTTAAACCATATGACTGTGTCCAAACCAAAACTTATTGGTTAATAGAAATTAATACTTAAAACCATATAATTGCAATTTAATTATTAGTGTTAGATATGATTTTTTTTACTATATAACTCTGCGTGAATTATTTGCATTAGGAATAGTTACATGAAGTGATAAGCATTTGTAGAGGATCAATATAATTTCTTACTCGAAATCATATAATTGTTTGCAAATTATTAGTATTAGATAGTATTTACTATTTGCAAATTATTAGATAGTATTAACTAATTGGCAAATGAACAGTATTATATAGTATTTCTATATAACTTGGCGTAAATTATTG
This sequence comes from Sepioteuthis lessoniana, assembly GCA_963585895.1. NCBI lineage: Eukaryota > Metazoa > Mollusca > Cephalopoda > Myopsida > Loliginidae > Sepioteuthis > Sepioteuthis lessoniana. The sequence goes on along the minus strand of OY757906.1, from coordinate 42,424,210 downwards.
GTTTTAAGAATAGTAGCATGATATAATAATTATTTACTAATGATAAACATCACTTGAAGCCGTATGAGTGTTTACGATTGTGAACTTCATCAATATATAAGTTTATAAAAATATTGATTTTGTTACAATAGCATATTAATCTTCATGGATTACTTAATGCCAAATTCACCCTTCTAGAAGAACAGTAGTATTACTCTTTAACCCATATCTGAGTAATAAGGGAGTTCATACTTTTCCCAAAATTCTTTGTTTGAAAATGAACGCAATAGTGCACTGTGTTTCGAACTCATATACTACGTTCTCACAGTCCAGCATTTTTGCCACAACTCTACGAGAAATATGGAGGTTCCCATGGTGTAATGGTTATCGTCGTAGGAAATGGACACGGTGACTCGAGTTCAAATATGGAGGTGCCCGTGGTGTAATGGTTATCGTCGTAGGAAATGGACACGGTGACTCGCGTTCAAACCCTGGACGATAATGATTTCTTTTCGCATTGCACTAATACTCTTGCGAAAGGTATGAATCCAATTACTCTTCCTTCAGCTATGGGTAAATAGTAGGGTAGTCTAGGAGAAGGAAAACTCTGAAATCAAACCTGTTAAACTCCGCTTAAAAATTGACCTAGTGTCATATCTTGCCCGAGCGGAGTGGTTGGTAAATAAGATTACTCTACGATAAATCACCCCTTAAAACATTAATATTGGAACTACATATGATGTGTTCACCTATTTAAAATAGCAGAAGAACATTTTTGTACCGTAAATATTTGGAGAGCACAATTGCTAAACAGATTTCGGCGTAAGATAACACAACAAGGATTGACATGACAAAAAACAAACCATCCAAAATTAATCTTTTGGATTGGAATTCATTTTTCTACTAAATCATGTGTCTCAGGGTGGTATCCCCGTGGTGTAATGGTTAAAGCGATGGACTGTGGAATCGTAGTAAGTGAGTTCGAATTCCAGTAGCGCTATTACGTTCGCTTTCGGACAAATACCATTGGGAAAGGTATGGACCCCCTTATCCTCCCATCTATGGGTTAAATAGTACTAATGTTCATCTAGAAGTACAACTTGAAGCTGATCATCACTATTAGATCAAAATATCTTAAACCATATGACTGTGTCCAAACCAAAACTTATTGGTTAATAGAAATTAATACTTAAAACCATATAATTGCATTATATAACCTACGAAGGTTGATATCCCATTAAACAAAGAAACCATATATATCAGGATCTTATAATTTTTAGTGGAACAATCAAAACTTTTATTATTATATACTATCTATAACCAAAATTTAGAGGAAAAATCAAATACCAGCACGTCATGGGCCAAAAATACAATGGCATAAATGTATTCGATGGGGAAGATTTACTTTTGGATCAGTACATATTTTTTCTTTTCTTTGAGAATCGTTGACAAAAAAAGAAAAACATATCCAGGGTATGACATTAAACTCCATCATTATTTTAAAAAACGGAAAGTATTTCCTTAAAAAAATTAACATCTATCTATCTATCTATCTAAATTTTCGATCTCTAATAACATCATATCGATTTTAAACGCTAATTCACCAACATTTGTGTAAATGTTGGTGAATTAGCGTTTAAAACCTAATGATGGTTTAAGGTGTTCTCATTGAAAAAGCCCGAAACATAAATGTTGGCAAATACTTGCAACTGTGATTAAAAGAAACCTTTTAAGACTTTCGGCATTTCATATTTTTACTGTTTCACACACACACACACACACACACACACACACACATATATATATATCTATATATGTGTGTGTGTGTGTGTGTGAGAGAGAGAGAGAGAGAGAGAGAGAGAGAGAAGAAGATTTGGCATTACATAAACAACAATGATTGATATCACATAAAATTCAACCAAACCGATTCAAAAATGCACAGAAACAGATTTAGACGGACATACAAGCAAGAGCATAATATGCTCAAACACAGATATGCATGGGTACTGAAAAAGACAAGCATATAATTACACATGCACCTATACATCCGTACACTTACTAATACAGATCATCTATTGCTTTCTTACTTTCCGTTCTCTCTCTTTCTCTCTCACTATATCTCACCTCTTTCTTTTTTTCGTTTCTCTGACGCTTTCTCTCTCTCTCACTCCTTTACTTTCTCTTTCTTTCTGTCCCTGAGTCTCCATTTGTCTTTTTTCCAATATATATATATATATATATATAAAGGGAGAGAGTGCAAGACTGAGAGACAGGCGTTGGTGGTGTAAAGATTATCGTCGCTGGAAATGAAGACGGTGACACGAGTTCAAATCCTGGACGAACATGTTTGTATTTAAAATAGCGCTTACGTATTTGAGAACGGTATGATTACAACGATTCTGCATCTAGATATGGACAATTAGTTTGGTAAATTGGGCTTTTTAAATATGTTATGTCTACCAGTCTAGGAGAAGAAAATCTCTGTATTAAAATCTCTGTATTAAATGCCTCTGAAAATTGACCCTGTGTCACATACTTGACGTGTGGAGTATTGTATATACAGAATGAGTCAGATTTGCTTTATACTTTGTAAGGATTTCCGTGTGTGTGCGTGCGTGTGCGTGTGTGTGTGTGTGACAGACATATAGACAGACAGAGAGAAAGTATAAGAATGTCTTTATGACGGTGTATGTATCTGGGTATCTTGCTTTCTCTGTGGCTACCTGTTTGTATGTGTGTCCACTTGTATATACTGAGACACACACATACACTATGAAAAAAACGACGATAATAACAAAAACAAAATAGTAATTTTTCTTCTTTCTAATAAAAAAGAAAAGTTTGAATAATATATATGTTGCTTTTTTTATTCACTTTCCAAATTCGAACAGTCATTCTGTCGACCTTGTTTATGTCTAGGAAACTTTAAGGCACTATGGATTTACGTTTCTAGATATTTGCTTTGGTGACCTTCTACGTTGTATCATTTTATCTCGGTCTATCTATCTGTCTGTGTAAGATAAACTTTCAGTGAGGGTACGATTATAATTCTCCATAGCTTCCACTGATTTGATATCAGCTATAGTTGCATTTTGCTCTTCATGCCTGCATAGAATTGATGTATGCGTTCATATATCACAGTGTATGCGTCATCTAAACATAACGTAACATTGTCCAATGAACTGAAGCGAGAAAGATAAGAAAAAAAGACAAAAAATAAATATAGAATGAAAGAAAGAAAGAAAAGACGGAAGAAAGGAAGGAAGGAAAAGCCAGAGAGAGGAGGTGTATTTGAAACAAAAACAGCATGTTTCCTGACACTCACAACAAATATTCTCTATACGAGAAAATCACCAACGCAGAAGCTTTGGTAGATCAAAGGCCACAACGAGCAAATGCGCTCTCGTCTTCTTTATTCAAAGTCAAATTTACTCAGGAAACTTCTCAAGGCAGTGAATTTCAAAGAAAAATATTATTAAGCGGCGTAGAATCACATTCAGGAGGGATAAGAAAAAGAAACATTTGAAATGTTTTGCCCGGAGATAGTCAAAAGACTTACTGTGGCTGCCTAAGACATCAAGCTATTGGCCGGGCCATTAGCCTAATGAGTAGAGTGTTCGCCAATGGTCCGGGAGACCTCGGTTCAATCCCAGGTCGAATCATACCAATGACTCAAAAATGGTACTTGATGCCACCTTGTTGAACATTCAGCTTTATAAGGTAAGGATCAAGGGTAAAGTGGAGCAATCCATGGAATGGAGTAGCGCCCTCCCCTACACCTCAGTGTGGTAGCTATTGAAAAGGGAGCCTTCGAGTCACCTTCGATTAAAGTCATCAATTTTACTACTTTATATATATATATATATATGTGTGTGTGTGTGTGTGTGTGTATCAGTATTCATGTATGTATATGAGTACATGTATGCCTGTGTGCAAGAGTATATCTATTTGTATGTGTGCCTGTAGGTATGTGTTCCTATGTATGTATGCGTAAGTTTATGTCAGTATATATATGCGTGCGTACATCTATGTGTATCCGTGTATGTCTGAGTCTGTGTAAATATTTGTGCCAGTATGTGTTTGAGTAATTGTGTGTGAATGTGTATGATTTTGTTTGCGTCTGAGTAAGTATGCCTGCCGATATGTCCGAGTATGTATGTGTGCGTGTTTCCGTGCGTGTAGATACATGTGTATTTGAGTGTATGTATATATATATATATGTATTGAAGTATTGTTTCTGTATAAATCGGTACTCCTGTAGATCAGTAAGTGTATTCTGCCTACATGGCAGTGTTACTCCTTCACCATTTCTTTCTCGACTCAGAACGTAACTCTCAGCCTTTTAGACAGGCATGCGAGCGAACTGTCTGTTGCTCATCCTTTCCTGTGGTATTCTCACCTTTGTACAAAGAATATGAACCGTGTCGGCTCCTGGATATTCTTCAAGGCAGTAGTTCCCCATTGCACGAAAATATATTATTGGAATATTCAGACGTCTTTTTGGCACTGATGCCTGTACTTGGATGATATTTGACTTTATTCACACACGCATCTGTAGGCTTTTATGTCAATCAGACTATCTGACACAATCTATCACCGGAAGGAGTTAGTTAAATATCAGACTAAGTTTTAGTATCTAGAATCCTGAAAATTCCACAGTTGTTTTAAAACTAATATATAAAATACTCAGTAATTTATTTTCCTTTTATTTTCATACAGAAGAAAAATAATATATTCTGTATTAGATTTGTTTTTCTAGCAATATTGTTCTTTGCTTACAAGCTTTTGAGTAGTCTCCTATGCCTTCTGTAATATAATAGCCGAGGGATTTCGTTTTATCTATCTTGCCTTTCGGTTTAGTTAGGCTGAGAACCTTTCGCTTAGCGCATTGGTTAGTTAGGTGCAACATGAGCGCAGGTGTTCAAGCGCGCGCAGAGAGGATGTGTCAATCAGAGATGTCAAAATAAAAATCCCAGATAGAAATTTGAGCTGGGGATGTGAATGATGTCATGCACCGGAAGCGTTCGCGGAGGATTTGGGGGATTTGAAAAAAAATCAGTTGAGTTTTATTGTCCGATGAAGACGGTTGACTTTCGGGGCTCGCCGAGATCAGACCAGTAGTTTGTGGCGGGATGCCGCGCTTGGGCTGGGGGGGGGTGGAGATGGAAAAGTCAGCATAGAAAATTTGTGTCTCACTCTCCTTATGTCAAATTACCTTTAACTCAAAGGTAATAAAAAGTTTCGTACCTGAACTAAGAAGTCGTAAGTGTTGTTTTTTTTGTGTGTTTCGTGATTCCTATGTTATCTATATGTGCGTTATGAACATTCTATGTCTATTTCACATATCCGTATCATGGGTATGTTACACTTCTTCTGCCGTATTTAGTAATTTACTTAGCTTTTTGACGTGATGTGTCACAAGACCGAATAAATAAGTACCCAATAAGACTCGAACTCACTCGTGAAGGCTTGCCAGTCTAGCTTGTTAAGTATTTCAACACCCTAGGTCCCAATCTACTCTAATTACGGTTGATTCCCCGATGTCAAACATGTAGTTTAGCACGGAGTATTTTTTCTGTATTTTGGAAACATTTTTGTTAATGTTTTACAAAAGGTTACCAGATGTTGATTGACCTTTTATTAGTTTGTTCAAAAGTTCAACCAAACAGATACTATGCGAGGTTTCTTATTCATTCGCCAGTGTCTTCTCCTGTCTTTTATTCAAACTTTATTCTATGGAAGATTGTGATCAACCTTTTATTCTATTGTGGGGTCAGCTATGCCAGATTTGAAATTGTCCAGTCTTTGATCCTCAATCAAGAAAAAATCCAGAAAGAGTTATAAATTCCAATTTGGTTCATTAATTTTTTGGGAAATATTTGAAAAAAATATTATTCAAGAATATACTAACCCTATTTACCAACCCCTCCGCTTGGGCAGGATAAGACACAAGGTCAATTTTTAAGCGAAGTTTAAGAGGTTTCAATTCAGAGTTTTCCTTCTCCTAGACTAGTTGCCACACCAAGGTTGAAGAACCTAGTCTGCCCTACTATTTACCCATAGCTGGAGGGAGAATAATTGGATTCATACCTTTCCCAAGGGTATTAGTGCTATGTGAAATGCAATCAGTCTCGTGCAGGATTTGAACTCGTGTCACCGTGTCCATTTCCTACGACGATAACCATTAGACCACGAGCACCTCCTATTATTTCCAAACTGTAATTTTCGCAACTTCTAAGTCAAAGTTTCTCAAAGTCATCCATATAGATCCTGGGGGTGAATAAGATATTGACATCGGGGGGAAGATATTCAGGGGCTGAATTTACAATTTCGTATTTTATTCCTTTTATTACGGGACAACAAAAACTCTGAATTTTGTTTGTATTTACCAAACCCTTTGCACGGACAGGATGTGGCATAAGGCCAGTTTTTAACAGGTTTGAATTCAGACTTTTCCTTCTAGACTGGTAGCCTTACCGAGGCTAAAAAAAGCCAGTCTATCCTATCATTTACGAATAGCTGGAGGGAGAATTATTCGATCTATACCTTTCCCAAGTATAGTAGTTGTTATGATCCCATTTATGTTTCATATAGAATTGTTCAATCATTTACTAAGAATATTTATTATTATTATTATTATTATTATTGTAGTAGTTGTTGTTGTTAACTCCTTTTTGAGTTTTTCACACCAGCGTTGGCTGATGGTTCCTCACTTGAGTTTGAAAGATAACAAGTCTCCACAAGTCTCCAGGACTCTTCTCGGTATTCTGACCAATCTCAACAATGCTGTAGTTAGGACAGTCCTCACCTGTGCCGTTATTTCCAACTCCTTAAGTCCTTGTACCAATCCTTTGATGACTGTACCAAGATCAGCAATTACAATTGGTATAATCGTCACTTTCATGTTCCACAGTTTATTCATTCCCCTAGCAAGGTCGAGTTACTAATTCCTCTTTTCACTTTTTTAAAATTTCATTCTTTTTTCCACCAGGACAGCAAAGTCCACAATTCTGCAATTTCTCTTTTTTGTTAATCATTATAAGATCTAGTCCTCATGCCGTCTAGTCGAGATTTGGTGATCCGATTATTATTATTATTATTATTATTATAGAATTGGCCAAGCGTACGATTGGCTGGTTCCAACAGGGATTATTTATTTCGAGCCGTCCAAGCCATAGTTTTGTCTAGCGTTGTATACTGTAGGTGACTCAGAGAGTGATCATCTCTGAGGGGTCGTTCTGGTGAGGGGAGTATGATATTGAAAGACCCGAAACTCCCCAATGACCCAGAAGATTAAAACATCACTGACGACACCTACTGGCACTGGTTTAAGCCCGTGTATTCAAAGTATATTTTATTGTTATTATTTACTACTTCCAAGTCCTCCAGGCCTTTTAATAATCCTTTAGTTATAGTGCCTAAAGCAGCAATCACAAGTGGCACAATCGTTACTTTCTTGTTCCACAGTTTTTTCAATTCTCTAGCAAGGTTGAGGTACTTGTCCTTTTTTTCATATTCCTTCAGATTTATTCTGTGGTCCGCCAGGACAGAAAAGTCAATAATTTTGCAAATTTTCTTCTTTTTTTTTTTTGTTGATTATCTTTTTTAAACCATACGACTGTGTGAGAATTAGTTGTATTACATAGTTATTCCAGATAAGGAGAATTACTCATTTCAAACGTCACTTCTGGTAACTATTTAACTTTAGGCCAAAAAATCATATTTAAAAAAAAAATGTGCAAGCCAATGAGTTCTAAGAAGTTCCCCACTTTTCTCTGTCAGTCTGTCTGTCTGTCTCTCTCACACACACACACACACCCGTTTGTTACTCTTCATTCCTGGCAGAATGTATGTTCGTGCTGCCGTATTCTGAATTAGTACAGGTGGATGTTGGTCTTTACGAGTGGGCTATCACTGGCATATGCCCGTGCAAAGATCCTTAAGAGAACGTAACCGTGAGTTTGTCTTTGTTTCCATTGTATGTCTAATTCATCTTACTTAGATGATTTGCGAGATGGGAGAAAGGTGGCTATTCAGCTGCTGTGATTGTCTAGTGTTGCTTCCGGGATTTTTACAAAACAGCACGTAGCGTTCGTTCATAGTTCCTATTTAGACTTTCTTTAAACATTTCGTTGGCGTTCATGTGGTGCATCCGTACAGTAGTATGGATACAAATAAAACTTGGAATATATTCCGTTTAATTTTATTGAATAGTTTAGATTTTCATATGATCGATGACCAGTCAATAGCTATCATTGCCTTTCCTACACGTATGTTGATATCACTTTTGTTACATTAGATACAGCTGCCGAGGCATATTAATTTATCTATTTACTATTGAGACTTAGCACTTAAAGTGGAGATAGTAAGTGAGTTCAAATTCTACTCCCTATATTACGTTCCATTTTGTACTAATACATCTGAGAAAGATATTTAACCCTTTTATTCCTCCAGCTATGAATTAAATAGTATCAACGCTCTTTTTCTACATGGATGGATTGAGTATTAAATAACCCTCGATGTTTGATATTCCATTAGATAAAGAAACTAAACGTAAAGTGTTTCTCTACAAACGTTGGATTAATCTCAATGCCTAAAATATATTTTAAATAAACTTTTTAAATACTTTTGAAAATCCACTATGCATTAATATTTTAGATTTAAAAAGATTTTGAACTAAAATCAATATAGAATGGTTGAAATATCGAATGAAAAAACACCCTATACTCGCTTCATTTGACAATAGCATATGATTCAGTCAAGAGTATATCTTCCTCTTTGACATGCGTACACAACAGAAATAATTAATATAGAGACTTATTCATCATTGTTATTCCGACTTTTCTGAATTAATATAAATTGATTATTATACAATGAACATACTTTCGAGGATATTGACACTTTTTTTGGTTGTGTCGACAACATCGAGAGTTTTTTTTAATTAAAAAAAGAAACAACTATAAAAACAAAACAACAAAAACAACAAAAACAAACGTGAATATAAGACAATTTCCTCTTTCATCGACAATAGGGAATTTGGTTTGGTGCATTCTAAACAGTATCAACATTTCTGAGAAATATCAAATTTCCAATAACCAAGCATCACCGATACAAATGGAGAGTTATTATATCATTCATTCATACACACAGTCTCACCCCGGAAGACACAGTAGTGAGAAATACTTTAGCAAAGACACACACACACACACACACACACTTGCCCTCTGAAATTGGGCTGTAGAATAGACCGACTGCTTCTCTGCTGAGGGGAAAGACCCACACACAAATGAGTGGCCTGGATATGGCACTAAAAATCTGATGGTGAGGTTCCAGTAATGCTGGAGCTTTGGGAAATGAAGAGTACCTTTTTACTGTCATCGCTCCCAGGTCCGCTCTTGCCCGTAGTGGTAGCACCTGATAAGGGTCTGATATATATATATATATATATATATACATATATATATATATATATATATATATATATATATATATAACAGGCCTATTATATTCACCTTTTTCTCGATAAACTGCTGATCCGTATCTTTATTTTGTTATACTAGCTTATGAAATATATATATATATATATATATATATATATATATATATATATATATATATATATATTGGCGGTAACACCCCACAAGACACCAACTGTACGGCCACCTGCCTCCTATCACGAAAACTATTCAAGTTAGACGAACCAGACATGCAGGACACTGCTGGAGAAGCAGGGACGAACTCATAAGAGATGTACTCTTATAGACCCCCCTCACATGGCCTTGCAAAAGCAGGACGACCAGCACGAACATACATTCAGCAGCTATGTGAGACTACGGGATGTTGTCCTGAAGACCTGCCTAGGGCGATGAACGATAGGGAGGAGTGGAGAGAGAGGGTTAGGGATATCCGTGCTACCAGCGCGACGTGATGATATATATATATATATATATATATATATATATATATATATATATATATATATGTGTGTGTGTGTGTGTGTGTGTGTGTGTGTGTGGCTAAAAGGCTTTAATCTTCCAGAAAACAAGTAAAATTAACTCTGCAGTAGTGATCCACTTTTAATTCTATAGTCAGGGTCCTTGAATCTTATGAAAGGTGTGCCTGTAAGACTGGGACTTAAAATTCATCTAAATGGACTAATTCAATCATGGGGGAAATAAATTCAAGAATCACTAGTGTGCCACTGTCACCTAGGTCTCACTTTCTGGGACCTGTTGGAATAAAAAATGATCTCATATTTTCTGAATATGAATAAAATTGGTACCGGTACTTCTCTATTTCAATTTAGAAAATGATATGTATATATTCATCAAAAAGATAAAAAATAATTTTAAATGATAAAAGCCAGCTGGCTAGATAGATGCAAATACATTGATTGATGTTTTGTCAGATTATCAATGCTCAACCATCCTTCATCACCGCAGGTCCTAGAAGAGATATCTGCATAAGACGATCGCAGCAGCATGTGCTCGTGATAAACACATAACGCCCGCTAAGTATCCAGTGGATCTAATGAGCCGTTCAGGGTGATTAAGAGCTTAACCAACCACAGGTTTTCGAGAGATGGCTTCTAACCAAGTGTAATGAGAGTTCATATCAGAACAGCCTAACTTTTCAACCATTATCCTCCTCGGGCGCTGCCCAAGTAAAATAGCGTGTTCATACGAGTCTCTCCACTTTGAATTGTGTACTGAATATTTTTTTTTTTTTGGCAAAGTCCATTGAAAGAATATTTGCTTTAGTAATATTCCCCAGAATCGATATTTTCCAGTTGTTTATTTTATACATACATACATACATACATATTGTTGGCCCAGTCGGGTGGGGCTATAGAATACACCGACTGCATCTTTGTAGAGGCGTAAGACACCCTCGACGAGTGTCCTGTTATGACTCTAAACAATCTGTTGGTGAGTTTCCAGTAATGCTAGAGCCTTTGAGAATGTAAGCTTTGGAGTACCTCTTTATTGCCATCACTCCCAGGTCCACTCCAGCCCGGAGTGGTAGCAGCTGATTGGGTACTATCTATGGGTGAAACTAAAATGTGTGTTAATAGTAAACTGAATTGTTTGAAACAGAACTCTCTTGGCATTTAAACAGGGCATTTATGCTAAACTAATTTATTTGAAATAGAACGTTTTTTGACGTTTAACTCTGTGTAAATACATGAGTGATGTTCAATTAAATTGTTAGTGATACCTGGCAATACTTGGAACCATCTAACTTTGTTGACAAAATTGAATAGGTTAAAATAGAAATATTTTTTCATAAAAACTATTTATTCATGCTAAACTGCATTGATTGATATGGAACTGTTTATATGTATAAAGATAGATTGGGCATAAAATTACCAATAATGCTTGATAAAATCAAACCAAATTAAACATATATACTTGCACTGACTCTCAAATAGATACATTTTCTGAGCATTACAAATATTTGGTAATGATCAGTACATTTCGTAAATACTGTGTTGATACCTTTAACCAAAATAATCTTTCTACTCTCCCTCTCTCTCTCTCTCTCTCTCTCTCTCTATATATATATATATATATATATATATATATATACCTGTGGTAATTACAAACTAATAGCAATAAATGTCAAAAAGTTCGTCTTTAATAATTGTCTGCATTATAATTTTGTAATTATAGCGCTGACTAAAACTAATTTTTTCAACAGTCATTACTCTGATTATATAAAACAGAAGACAAGATATTAGTGCGTTTGTGTTCATTACGACAAATTATTTGATTCATTCATCTAAAAGAAGAAAAAAAAAGAAAACAAACAATAAAAGAAGAACAACAACAAGAACTAAGAGCATTAATTCACCAATGGAGGTTATCAGTTTTAAAGAGGCAAGTTTTATTATATTGTATTCTAAACAATATGTTTATTTTTGCAACTCACGCTCAAAAAGACACATTCCCTGCGCCTTCTAAAGCATTTATTTTAGTACTATCTGATTCACAAATACCATTTCAATACCCTTAAGCGAAATACTATCTCTCCTCTTAAACTGACCTTACTCCTTTTAGATAACGAGGCAGATGTTGCCAGGAGAGACGGTAAAGGACTAAAATATTTATACTACATATACAGGTTCACTTTGAATGTTAACATTTTCATTACATTTATTTTACCAACCGTGTACAAAATCAAATATATACATAAATATGACCAGTAATAAGAATCCTTTCCAAGGTAGTAAAAATAGGAAGGGCGTCATTATTTTGCACGATTTTATAGATGTTCCACTTAGTCGGGCATTGAGAAGGATTATTGTTGATACTATCATCCTTTTTATGATGGTATGATAAGAGTAGTAACAAAAGTGTTTCATATTTAAGTAAAGTATTTCATCAGGGCTTTGAAGACTATTCAATATCAACAATTTTTTGATATCTTTCCACAGCTTTTGAGTCTTTAAGAGTTGGATCTTTGCATACAAAATGATTCTAAACAGTTGGTTGACGATAAGGATAATTTCTTTTTTAAGTATCGTAATTTTTACATATAAATATTGCTTCAAAATCCTTTTTAAATAAAGTCAGAAATCACGGCAGATATTCACGTACGGTTGCATATCTATTTTAAATAATGAATTTGTGTAGGTTGTTAAAACACGTAGTGTTTTTGAAAGATAAATAGAATATGGAGAAAACAAAACTATACATTTGACCAATTTTTATAGACATTTTCTGGCGTTTGTTATGAGATTATTGTGCGGTATCTGTTTATCTTCCAAAATAAAAAAAATAACAAGAAGGTATATTTGGTCCTGAGAATTCCCATTTTACGACTTAATCACCCTAACTGCAATAGTGGGTGGTCAAAGTTGCTAAGCACCATCATTAAAAGATAACAGTGATGGGCAAATAGGCTAAATAATTTATAGCTTTGTGCTACGCGCCCTATGGGACTCATTTTTTAAAATATTTTCATTTTATAATTAGTTTTATTTTATTATACTAATTCATCAAACTTACATTGCATAATAGATTCGTGAAATCTATTATGGACATGAAGTATAGATGAGCTCGAATAAATTCTAACTCCTTAACAAGGGTTACCCAGTTTGAATGACGGGTAATGATAGAGATCTTTTGAACTTTGATTGGAATAAGAAGTCATGCAACTAAATAACACTAATAAATTAGGAATAAATTATCGTCTGTTAGTGAGAAAACGTCAATTGCAATGGCTGTTTCCTCTTGTGTTCTGTTCAACTCGTAAGCTCACAACGGAAGTAATGTCACTGAAATATATAATATGCACATGAAAAATATGTCATGGTAGTTTGCACTCCAAGTAACGAAAAAGTGAGAATGTTTTATTTACAGCCACTAAAAGACAGAACGTCAAGAGGTAATAGACAAGAACAAATGTAACGGACGCCAGAATAGAAACGGTGACAGAACAATCTGGGGCAATCGACCAGAAGAAAATACCTCACATATAAAGCCTAAAATGGGTATTTACCGTATTAATGTATAGCTGAAAGGGGTATGTCATAATCATATATATATATATATATATATATATATAGAGAGAGAGAGAGAGCGGGGGGGGAGAGAAGGGGGCATCAAAGTTATTGTATCTTGGTGCTTAATTCGGTGAAAATCTGACGCTAACTACGATGTTTTTGCCATGCATTCGTTGACGATGTGTCCAAATAGTTCCAAAGGGTAGGTTGTTAAATAAAGACTATGTTCTAGCCTTAAGACAATAAACAGTATATAAGTAAGGGAAGGATCGATTTTATTCTGTATTCACCAGGTTCGTAGCTATTTTTAGCTTTCCTTATGTACATAGACGGAGTCATTCAACTGACCATGTGATCCTGCCTACGACCGAGGACTTTTAGTCAATTGCTGACATTTGATTTTATATGTATGTGTATGAGTTTGTGTTTGTAAGGTAGCTGTCGATTAATTCCTAGTATTCATGGCGTACATTCGAAAACAAACAAAGACTTCTGATCAGAAGATATATGCAAAGGAAAAATAAAATAAAAATCTAGTAAACTTTATCAGAATCTATGAAGTATCACAAATTCCATAAAAAGAAAATTATACGTTTATTAACTTTATTGATTCATATTTAATTTGCTGAAACATTATTAAAATCCGACAGTTATTTGGTTTATATGTTTGCCTATTGGCAAGGACTCAAAACAGAAGCACCAAAAAATATATGTGGTGAATAAAAAAAAATCGCGAAATATATTGCCTTAAATACAAAGCAATGAAAATTGTCAATAAAAATAGTCATTCCATTGTTACAAACTTCCATTTTTATTCTTTAAGTATTCTCCTACCACATCTCTTGGAAAGAAAAATAAGGTTTTGTTAAGGCACGAACTCCCTAGGGGAAAAGCGTCCAGGATGAATGAACATAAGAAATATCCTGGTTCTGCCTGCTTTTCTCATTCCCGAGTCGTCTCAAGTGTTGGTCAATAATTCAGACCCTTACTCCTTTTAGACATTCGGAGAGGTGCTTCCAGGAAGACTCACAAATTTTGGCGGTACATGATGGTTTTGCCGAAAATAATGGAATCGGTGACAAGTTCACACCCTAAAAAAGGCTGTTTGCGTTTCTCTTCGGCTTAATGCCTCTGAAAAAGACATGAATGAATCTTTTCATCCCAAAGCTAAGGGTAAGTAGTAAGAAAGATTGTTTAGGAAAAGCAAAATTCGGGATGCAAACCAGCTTTCCTTCGTTCTGAAACTATTGTAACGCTACTGTCACTGGTTATGGACTGCAAGGAAATTTTGAAAAAACACCAAGTGAAGAAGGTTTGGTTAGCTTTGGTCTTATGACATATCAATCATTGCTAGTTGTTTAATACTAAATCCTGTTTATACATATATGTTAAATATATAAGATCCATCACCGCTGTGTAAGTGGAGCAAAGTCACTGAGAAATGGATTTCGTATTCCCAATGAGTGTTGCGTTCTGGTTAGTGAACGCTTGTAATATCAAATAAAGGATAAACCATGATATGAGAGGAAATAGGGATATATTCTCAGGAAAAGGTATATACAATACAGAGACTATTAGTAGACAAGAACATAGGATTTGTGAACGCTTGTAATATCAAATAAAGGATAAACCATGATATGAGAGGAAAAAGAGATAT
This sequence comes from Sepioteuthis lessoniana, assembly GCA_963585895.1. Classification (NCBI taxonomy): domain Eukaryota; kingdom Metazoa; phylum Mollusca; class Cephalopoda; order Myopsida; family Loliginidae; genus Sepioteuthis; species Sepioteuthis lessoniana. Next base: position 42,409,067 of record OY757906.1, on the reverse strand, counting down.
ATTCTCAGGAAAAAGTATATACAATACAGAGACTATTAGTACACAAGAACATAGGATTTGTGAACGCTTGTAATATCAAATAAAGGATAAACCATGATATGAGAGGAAAAAGAGATATATTCTCAGGAAAAAGTATATACAATACAGAGACTATTAGTAGACAAGAACATAGGATTAGTAAATACAGGATAAAGATATAGTCCAACGATAGTATTGGCTTCCGTTATTACGGTAGCAAGTAAGGTGATCTAGTGTGATCTCCAGTCTCCAACACTCTAATACTATTCCTATAAGAAGCTGCTCTTAACCTTCTAGTCTGATCTGGTATTAGTAGCTACTGCTATATATGGCAGATGGACAAGTTCATTGTGTGGAGAAAGGTGGGTGATACCCAACAATGAGGAAATCTAGTTTTGTTTGGTTTGGTTTAGTTTGGTGTTATGGCATATTAAATATTTAGTTTATTTAATGCTGTTTATTCGTATGTATTAAATATATATATGATTTGTAAACATATTTTGCAGATATCATTCCTAACGAGCTTGAATTTTTTGATTGTACAGTGTTAAATGGTTTCAAGTATTGCTACATAATAGTCACAATTTAACATCATTTACATACTTTGTTCTATTTGAGACAAAGGTGTTATGAGGCGCTACCACGCCGCGTTAGAGCGGATCTGGGTGCTATGGCAATGAAGAGGTACTTCATATTTCCCAAATTTCCAAAGCTGAATACAAGCCATCACATTGTTTAATGTCATATCCAGGACCCTTGTTGGTGGGAGTTTTACTCCTCAGCAGAGATGCTGTCGATGGATTCAACAGGCCCTGTAGACTGTGCTTGAGCGAAGACAGATTTAATCGTATTATGTACATGGATTAACACAACATTACAAATAATATAATATAGACTCGTTTATTATGGCTAGCATGCGGCCGCTCTTGCTCTGCACTGAGAAATGGCTAGTTTTCTACACATTATTTCGCTTGATAATTTGAACTTATGTCACATCCTGTCAATGGCGGAGGGTTGGAGTAAATACAAACACAAACTGAAGTATATATTCCTGGAATGCACTCTGAGATCATATCATTGTGAATTGTATACCGATCGCATTTTCTTATATTTTCGTCTTCTCATCTGTCTGATATCGAAGACATTTTTCAGGGGCATTTCCCCAGTGGAAAGAATTCCGCAGTGGACATTTCTGTAGATTAGTGTGACTGCAGGTCAAATGTTTCCGCATGCTTCGCTAAAAAATTCTAAATAGGAGTGTAATCAGTTGTAGTGGAAAAACGTCTACGTTATATATAAGATCGCTTTTGGGTATATTCCTCAACTGGAAGCGTATGTATTTCTTATGGCGTTAGATATAGCTTAAAGAACTATCTACCAGGTGAGAAAAAAATTTAGTCAAACTCTTTTTTTTTCTGATTTAGAAAAAAATAATTTCATGCAAACAATTAGCTAGTCAATTGTTACTCTGGAGAAAAACCTTAAGTAATCATGGTAAGATATAATAACTAAGAAGACCTGATGCAGTTTCTTATATATATATATATATATATATATATATATATATATATATATATATATATATCAAATACGACTGTAGGTCATCATTGATACTCGGGCTCAGTATAAAGAATTTTAGCATCCAATTTAATTATTTTTAAGTCGATACACAAATGTTTGTGTATGTGCAGGTTTGCACACTGATACTAAGCAACAACGTAAAGCAAAACAAGACTTGCTTATCATCTATTGTATTTTTCGAAACAAAAGATTCTGATCCCGGTTAAGCGCCTGTTTCACACGTCAGAAGAAGTATTGATATTGACTGCTCAATGTCTTGTTCAACGATCCCATATGCGTATAATCAGGCAAACTGCGCGTTTCTTAGTTAGGACATCATTTCAAAGTAAGCTAAGCTTGAATTAAATAAGATTTCCCAGGCAGGATCATATCACTTGCCAAAGAAATAGTACTTCCAATAGCTGCGAGTTGGCATGACCGAATCAGCATTTTTTTAAACAATTACCTGCTAACGTCAAAACTCTTTAGTCCTGCCTCGTTAGCCAGAAGCACACACTAGAGTAAAGGTTCCAGACCACATCGAAATGTCGTATGGTGCATAATATTGTGCATTCCTAAATATCTTCACACAACTTCAATTTTATTACTTACACTCTCGACTGGTGTTGTAGAATATACCAACTGCTCTCTGCTCAGAGAAAAAAACACCTCCAACAAGTGTACTAAAAAATATGATGGTGAGGTTCCAGTAATGCTGGAGCTTTGGAGAATCCGGAGTACCCCTTCATTGCCATCGATCCCAGGTCTACTCTAGCCCAGAGTGGTAGCGCCTGATAGGGTCCTGTCTATGGGTCATATAGAACTAAACTGTGTACCTACGCTAAACTGAATTGCTTGAAATAGGACTGTTTTGACATTTTAAACTATGCACTCATGCTAAACTGAATAGTTTGAAATTAAGCAGTTTTTGTACACTAAACTGATTTGTTTGAAAAAGAACTGTTTTGAAATTTAACTGCGTGTAAATAAATGACTATACTTTTACTAAAGTGAAATTTTTGAAATAGAACTGACTAAACTGAATAGTTTGGAATAGAAATATTTTTAAAAAACTGTGTACTTACGCTAAACTGAATTGTTTGAAATAGAAAAATGTATAAAAAATGATTTGGCATTAAATAACCCCAAAGACTGATATGCTATAAACAAACAAGCAAACAAACATTTTTCCCATAGATACGTAATTAAGGACTTTTAACATATACGAAAAGACCTTAAGGACATACATTCAAGCAAGACCTTCTTGTATCTGATGTTTTTCTTATATTCCTTTTTATAAGTTCGCTCCGGAAATGAAATATGTTGTACATTCGAAGTTAATTGTTTCTTTTATTATTATGCACAATGAAATTTTTAAGCAGAACCATTTCCTTTGCTACAAGTGTTGGAATAGTTTTCCTCGAATTTAAATAATGTAGCGGGGAGTAATTATCCTTAGATACGACAAACATTCGAAAACAAACATCACACGTTCAATATAATAGACCACACCCTTTATATTGATGTAAAGGTACTGCCCGGTAATCATAAATAGATGCTGCGGTTTATTCTTTCTGTTGGTTGGTTTATATATATATATATATATATATATATATATATATATATATATATATATACGTGATGCATTCAAAACGTTTCCAGACTTTTATGTACAGGCATTTAAAATTGTCGTAGACTCTTGAAAGTTCACTATGGTATTGCTATACATCTTATTTGATGAATGAACTGCTACAGCAGGAATTGGAATACACCCTACTAAAGCCTGATTGTCACAACTGGTGAATTTCAAAATTGCAATCTGGACGTGAGGACACTCTAGAAGAACGATATGCAATAAAATTCTTTTTTTAAACTTGGAAAAAATGCCACAAAATTGCATGGAATGCTTCAAAATGCTTTTGGACCCCATCTTGCATGAATTGAGAATCAGTTTTTGAGTGGCATAAGAGATTCAAGGAAGGCAGGGAGTCTGTGAGGGATGAGGAGAGGTGTGGGAGGAGTAAGGAAGTCAATACACCAGAGTTGATTGGCAAAAGGGTTAGGGTTAAGGTTACGATGTTAAGGTTTTAAAAAGACAGCATTAAAAAAAAACACCACCTCTTAATTTTAGGTTTCTGAATCTTTTGAAAATACATCTAGGCAATTACCTAAAGATGTTTATTCATCTTATGACGAAATGATTATGAACATTAAATTTGAGGTTTGGGTGATTTTTTCCTGTTTAATATATATATATATATATATATATATATATATATATATATATAGAGAGAGAGAGAGAGAGTGTGTGTTTTTTAACATGTTTGATTAAATACGTCAAACTCATCGTATGTTCGTATTCTATTTTGGAACCTTTCACGTCTCAGTATGGGTCGTTTGACTTTTTAATAGAATAACTTTAGGAAAGAACCGTATATTTCCAAATGCTTTAGGTCCCTCGTGGAGCCATCCTTGGTAAAGAATGATCAAATGACAAACACTACGATGAGTAATATATATCTATACGTAAATTAGGAGAAAAAGGTTTGGTGGGGAATTTATGGAAGATAAAACTTTTTACAAAGAATAAGAGAAATATTTGGTGGAGAATGTTTCATATGCGAAGTTGATATCAATCAAAAAAAAATTCGAATATAGATGCCTCATTCAAAGCCACATTTTTCTACTTCGCCTGCTGTAACATGAATTCTGTGAATAGTCGTCTTATACTGGAGCTTGATCATAATGCTCTGAGCTTCCCTCTGTGTTTTGAATTGATTGCACCCTTTAGTTGTCATAATTCTGATACTTAGTACTGTCTCTTAATAGCTTTCTCTCTTTCATATAGTCTATCCGGTTAAAACCGTCAGACAAAAATAAAGGAAAAAACAATCTATTACGATATCAAAAGACACTGCTTGGTTGAAAAAAAGGAGAACCAGAATATTTCCTTTGTTGGTTTTAAACCTTTGATTCAGGTTCAAAATTGTGAACCCAGGCTTTATATAGATTTAGTTATCTACAGATTAAATCCTATGGGATTAACTTGGAATTGACAACCTATGTCCATGTTGTGTTCTGGCATCTGCATTCTTGAGACCCTTCTCACTGACAAATTCCCCATCTCCATGATCTCCGTTAATATACTTTGGACAAAACAATGTCTATGAATTTAGCTATCTGCTGGACAGTAAAATGCATGTCATCCAAAATTGTATGGTATAGTTAATCAGTGTTTGAGGTTTCTGGACGACCTGACCGATGTTCATCTTCCGTTCTTTTGCAAATATTTTATGACTGTCAGCCTTCTTTTTTTTTTTTTGTTTCTTGTTTTTCTTTTTTTTTTTCTTTTTTTTTTTTTCGTTTTTTGAGTCATCGCACACCGGTCATTTTCGAGAGGCCTCACTTGCACAAAATTTAAGACTTAAATCTGAATCAGTTTTTCTAGTTTCATATGAAATAGTTGTGTGATACTACAATAGAAACGTTCAGCTATTGCCACCTTTTCTAAGTGAGTCTTCGAACTGTTTAAACAAACCAAGTATATATGTTCATAAAATAGACATTAATAAATTTGAAATTTATATTATATACAATGAAAATTCAAAAAGTATCGAGACTGAAGCTGTTTGTCTTCAAGGCTTGTGTGTGTGCGTAGTGACCGTTTCAATAATGTCCACGTCTGTTAAAGTAGGAAGTATGAGAGTAGTGTGTTCATGAACTTCAAGCATCGCCCGAGGACGTCTCGTCATCTTACAAACTGAAAGCAGATGGCTTGAGAAAATTCTTCTATTGGGTGTAACCGCTGGCAAAAGACCTGCTCCCAATGAGAAGGAATTGTTTGAAAACATTATTGACTAATAGAAACAATAGTTTTGATACTTTAGAAGCATATACAATGCTGTGATTTAACTGGAGATAGACAATTATTGTTTGAAGGAAAAATATGTGTCGAAAGAAAGATTGAAACGATAAGTTGGCAAAGGAAATCAAGTTGAACTTCTATATAGGTGGCTCGATCAACTTAATACTTTGCAAAAAAACCCCTCTTCTTTCGGAAAATTCTTCTTTGGAGAATTAATTGATTTTCATGCTTAACAAAAAGTGTTAATTTTCATAAGAATAGGCTCGAGGAACTTTAATTCTTGCATTTCTATTATTGCATTTATTGACCAATCAACACCTTCATTTAGGATGTCAACTTTTTTTTTCGATGGTAAACAATATTTGAATTGACTCGCTAATTTTGGAGGATCAAAGGTGGACATAATCTAAGAAATATTTTCCTTCTTAGATTGTTGAGAAAAAATATTTTAACTCATTAGAATAATTTTAACTAATTAGATAAATCGGTTTTTTTCTAATTTTGTACGAATATTATTCATATAAAGAAAGCGAAAAAATAGAAAGACTTTCAGTAGATAAAGATTCCTATAACTAGTCATTTTATTAAATTTTTCTATCTCTCGTGAGTGAAAATTCAATATTCTTTTCATTTAGAAATGTATTTAATTTTTAAATTGCTAAATTATTTTCCACTAGTGAAAAACATTCCTTCTGTTTACTTCTTAATGTTACTCCTGTAAATATTACATTACGTACTTCTGATTATTCAGCTGTGTCGCACTTGAACATTATAAATCTATTTTCCTCCTACATCGTGACATACACGAATATATTCTATTGGCACAAAATGTTTTATCTTGATTTAAAGCAAATAAATTGCTATTAACTTTTTCTTGTTGATATATTGAGGAATAATAATGTTCTATTTTAATCTTTTCTTTGAAGAAAATATTGTTACTTTTGTAGTTTTTCAATCAACTTTTACTCAACTTAAAGAATGAAATTTAGTTAATTTGTAGAACTGTATTTTATTCAAACATATACTAATATTTCTCTTATATATATATATATATATATATATATATATATATATATATATATATATATTAGACAAAGGGAGGGAAAGAGAGAGTGAGAGAGAGATAGAGTTGCTTTCTTTGCCTTACAGCATACTTACTGTTGTGGGTTATTTACTGCCTAACCCATCTATGTGGAAGAAAAGCTGTGGTATTATTTAGACCATAGTTGTGGAGAATAAAGGAGTTTTATAACTTTCCGAAGAATATTCCGAAAATGAACATAATAGCGTGACTGGATGTCAAAGTCCAGCACCTTCGTCACTGTGCCACAGGCATTCACGAAACGAGAGACAGAGAAAGAGAAATAAGACAACTATGAATATTTATTTATAGATATTCAATTTTTTAATTGTTAGCAATTAGTTTCCAAATAAGGTCATCATCAAGAGAAAAGTTTTGTAAAGATTTTTTCTTTTAGTTTTTATTTTTTTTAAATAGTTGATTTGCCCCAAAAGTAACGTCGTAACATAGCAAGTTGTTTTTGTTTGTTTGTTTTTTTTTGGCAATTAATTCTATGATGATGAGCTATGCGTATTTGTTAAAACCGTGACTGTTTGGGTGAAAATGTTGTTGGACGAATATTTATTTGTTGAAAGCCATTTATTCTATTCTGTGATTGGAAGTATTATATATGACGTAAAAAAAAAGTATACCCGTATGAAGGTCTTCCTCCATTTAGCGTCAAAATATGACGTCTAGCTGGTCATCAACAATTTTTTTAGTATGTTTATCTGTGATTTTTGGTGGTTTACCAAGGAGAGTTTTACATGTTCTTTCCAATTATCAGGTATGTCTTATATGTTGACAGTTTTTCGTTTTGATATCGAAGAGCTGTTACTTCGAAAAACTTAATTTACTGTTTGCCAAACTAACTGTGATTGTTTTTCTTCGACCGATCTTTTAATTTTATATATTTGACTTTGATGTATTGCAGTCGTTCTTTTTGGTATGATTTAGTTATTTTTTTTTCAGGGCTTTCTTAAGATTTCCACATTGGTATTTGTAGGATTTATTTAATTAAGTAAAGATGCCTTTTTTTATGCTATCTCGTGTTCCTCTAACTACTGTTGACTTTCTGGGAACTCTACATAAATCTATTGCTTTCGTTGGTATGATCTAAACTGCTACCTCGAAGTGTCGGTAACAAAGTATACAAAATCAGAATTTTGTATGTGCCCCGGTGTATCTAACTTTTTTTTTTTGTTTTTTTTTACAGTTACTGAAGTGATTGCATATATCATTATTTTCAAGTGAGAACCAGTCATATCATAATGATTTACTTGTCTCTTTCTTATTTCTGCATAGACACGAATGAATCTTTGCTGAGGTGATTCTGTGATCGGAAGAGGCTATTTTTAAAGAGGAATATGCCTCACAGTTAAAATCACTGTTTATCCACTTCATGTTCATAAAGATATAATTTAGCTGTGTGTTTGAGTTATTTGAGTAGGCATAAGTCCATAGTTATTCCTTTCTTTTTTAAAATTTAGTCGCTCGGCATGAAAGCCTGCTCTCGAGAGAAAACTGTCTTAGATAATTTCCATTTTTAGGGAGAGTTGTGTAAAAACAATTTATAATGTTGGTATTTGGTTAAATATACTGTCACGTCTCTACTTAAAGACCTCTTATAGGTTATAAAAACAATTCAAAAATAGAATAACAATAAAAATAAAAATAAGATAATAAATAATTGAAAATATACTCACTCCTTCTCTTGCTTGTTCAGTTTCTTAAATTTACTTATTAAATTGATGTCATATATACGTGTGTATGTGTGTGTGTGTGTGTGTGTGTGTGTACGTGCGAGTATGTGTGACCCATAAAAAGGTATACGTCTAGCAATTATTTTTTTATTATAATCTAAATTTCTTCTTAACAAGAAATAAATTTGCAGCTCCTATGAAAAAAATGAATTAATTTCTCTCTCTCTTTCTCTTTCTCTCTCTCTCTCTCTCTCTCTCTGCATATATATATATATATATATATATATATATATTGAGAGAGAGAGAGAATACGGCGTCAAATAAATCTAAAAATGTTGTTATAATTACGAAAAAGAGTCAACGTTAAAACGTTTCGGTTTTAGTAAACCTTGACTCGCCTCCGTAATAAATTCATCGCTTTTAGTTTGCTTTGTTTTTCTATTTTCTCCATAGTCTTTGATATATATATATATATATATATATATAAATATATATATATATATATATATATATATATATAAAAGTCAAAGTGTTTTGTAATTACTAGATATTATCTTTTGGTTAAAGATTTTGAGTGATGAAGAGTTTGATAACAAATAATACCTAACAACATCATTTTGATTGCAGAGATTTTCTCTCAAAAAAATATCGTATACATTAATTCATAGAAAAGTATATCGTTAGAAAATATTGGTCTGGGTGTACTTATTTATAGGCGATATTGTATAGGTTATTACATAAAGGACACCACACAATGGATAAGAGATTAAAATTTGCTCATAAATTTTCTACTGCACGATTTGTTGTGTTGGAACAAATGCCTCTTCGACAACACTGTTGAACATCATGCGATAGCCTAATGGTTACATACGATCATTTAAGTCGTGTTAGGAATTTCGTTTTTCAAGCTTTCATTATTTGTTCATCATCGATCTTCTCGTTGATGTATCCGGACATTTAACGCACAAGACTAGAAATGTCCCTGTAAAACTATCAAAGCAACTCGTGGTGAGTAAAACTGCTATGTTCTGAGTTACAAAGAAACAGAAAAAATTGTTGTACAATATGTCTGGAAAACAGTTGCATACTTAGTAAAGAACCTAATGAATACCAAAAGCTTACCATCACACACACACACACACACACACGCACACACACACCCACACACACACACACACACACACACACACACACACAAACTCGTATATGATAGAAATATGTGGCAAGATGGATGTCAAACATTTACGTCCGATTCAGATGCGTGATATTTCGTTCTTTTATTTCCATCGAACTTTTTTTCAAACTGGGCATTTTGAAAAAGTTTGATGAAATAAAAATAACTAAATATCACGCATCTGAATCGGAGTTAAATGTTTGATGTATCCAAATCTCCACATATATCTCTCATCCTATCAGAATAACCTGAATCTATCATTCCAGTAAACACACACACACACACACACACGCACACACACACACACACACACACACACACACACACACACACACACACACACACACACACACACACACACACACCTAGCGAGGGATGTGATGTTTGTCATTAACATAATGCAAGGCTCTTCAAATGAATTGAGCTCTCGGTAGCCGTTAAACGGATATATGTTAACAAATATGATACATAAGCGTTTAAATTTCCTTTACTTGCACTGGTTTCCTCGTGGCTGAGCGGTAGAATCTTGTGTTAGCCTTTCTGTCAGCCAAGTTTCGATCACAGCTTCGGGAATCTAGAATGTCTACCCACATTGAAGAGTTCTGATCGAACGAAAAAGGTCTATATGTGGATGAATATATATATATATATATATATATATATATATATATATATATATATATATATATCAGATATAATAAGAAAAGTTTATGTTCAAAAATGGTCCCGATGGTATTAAGAAAGAGGAAACATAAAATAGTGGGATAATGAAGTCTTGAAATCCGTTTCATGACGTTTCTTGTGAAGCACACAATCATCAGACAGAATTGTTAGAAAAATGGCACACCAACTGTATTTTTAGTAAAAGTATTTAGTTATGTATAAGATGTTGATACCTCTTATCCTCATCGGAAGAAAATATACATTGGATAAGATAAATAAGAGGAGTGCAAATACAGGGAAATGGATAATAGAATTAGGTGGTAAATGACACGTCTACACTGCAGATTGTTTTTTTTTTTCAAGATATTCAAGTGAAGACACATACATAAGAAAAATAACAACAAGACTTGAACGTCTTCACTTAAAGATCTTAATAAGAAAACAAACTGCTGTTTTCCCTCGAATATGCTTATATATATATGTGTGTGTGTGTGTGTGATAAATCTTGATATTTTTCTAATTATAAACCATTTTTCAAATATGCTCTCCATTGGTTAAAACAGGAAACACTAACAAGTGCATTACAGGGGACTTATTTCAAGAATGTATATCTTAATGACTAACCTACCACGCAGGCTTAGTATAACTTTAATCCTCATATGAAATAGAATCATTGACTCGGGTTCAAGTCCTGTGCAAATCTGTTTCTGTTCCACTTTCCGCTAATGCCCTTGGGGAAGGGATTAAACTACCTTTCTTTTATCGTTTGTAGGTATATGCCCATGGGTAAACAGCAGGATATGCTGCAGGGGATTTAGAATTTAGGTCAAGACAAACTAACAAAAGTTACGTGATAACGTTCTTTTAAAACGAAAGGGCAAGGTCACTTCTACTGATGATTTTATTTTCAAGCTCATTAAATCATCCCCAGTGTATATGTGTGTGTGTGTGTGTGTGTGTGTGTGTGTGTGTGTGTGTGTGTGTGTGTGTGTGCGTGCGTGCGTGCATGCGTGTGTGTGTGCGTGTGTATATGTCCGCACGTGCACGCGTTTAAGTGGTATGTGAAGAGCTGACTACATGTTCATTGTTGGCAGAAAACAGTTTGCATGGAGGACTCTTAATTTCATTTCACTGGTTTATTTTATTTTTTATTTAATGACGTCTTAATTTTATCTGAAAACTGATTTCAGCTTTGTCCATAGATAATTATGTTACACACCGAAACTTTCTTATCTCGATTTGAAAGCATCTAGGAGTCAATAACATAATTTAACATGTCTGCTTCGTTGGCATTTCTTTAAATGCAAACATGTTGATCAATTTTAAACCAACTTTTCGTCTGATGACAACTTATTTCAAAATAAGTCCGCGTAAAGACAATTTTTCGGATGGTCACGTTAAAATCCTATTTATTTTATATTCTTTTTATTCATGTACATGTATCAAACATCGACTGAAAGCATCCTTTTAGATGTATCCATATGCCCAGACTCTCTTTCACGAGCACGATGCTTCACGAGGTCACTTTTAAAGTGGGGTACAGCTGGTTGGAAGTCAGGGTTTTCTTTCTCGTAGACCACGTGGCATACCCAGTTTAAACATCTTAGATTACCCTATAGCAGGGAAGTTGAAAATAGGATACATATCGATCCCAAGATAGTTAGCTCTCAATAAAATAAAAGCAGCTTGGTCCATAATTTGAAATCTGGTCGACGGGTCCATTTCCTTCAACGATAAAAGTTACACTGCCAGCGCTTGTAGATGTATGCCCAATAACCTAATATTAATTTAAGTTGCATTTTAATGAGAGGCAAAAACCTAAAGAAAAGAACGTGCTCTTTAATTTGTGAGATTAAGATTATATTTTAAATCTAAACAACTTTTATTGGATTTAAGTGTCTAATGATAATATTTTTTTAATTTATTTACAATTAACTTAATATTTCAAATTCAAAATGATCATACCGCATAAAAATTTTAAAAAATTATATTGTAATCATTCACAGATGTTCGTTTCATGGGAATATGGCATATCTTTAAATGAATATGTATATGCGCTGAAACAAAGTTTGAATATCTTTTATGTTCAAACATCTCTGAGGTTTTAGATATCAGGTACGAGATTTCTGAGGGTTGTAAAACTTATTAATTTAGCTCAAATTAGCAGGAGATTTGAATAAATTGATCTCACGTGTAATTAATTGATCTTACGTGTAATTTAAAAAAGAAATCTAATAAGGTGTGTAGAAATTATAATGATCACATATAAAAAAGAAAATATGTATTTTGTTGTGTGTATATATATATATATATATATATATATATATATATATATATATATATATATATATATATATTTATGTGTGTGTGTGTGTGTGTGTATAAAAATTGACGAAAAATTGCATCTTCACCTTCTTGGATAAAGGTGACCTCAAAATCATCAAGAAGCACTCAGGCATAACTGTCACTGCTATGGCTGCAAAGGTTTATAACACCCAGCATCTCAGTCTTATCTGACCTGACTTTAAGAAAGTTCTTGGAAAAAAATCAGAACGGTTATCGGAGAAATCGAATCTCCCACCATAGAAGGATTAAGATCACACATCTCAAGGCGATACATTTATTTGAAGAATTTTCCAAGTTATTTTATTTCATACACAGACAATATATAGAGAAAAATACTACTAGTATATGGTCATTCCAAAGAAACTGTAGTCGCTCTCGTGATTTTATACTTAAGCAGGAAAGTAATCTTCTGTTTACTCTCTTGTGAAACTGACATCTTTGACACTGTCGCAAGAGTTTTCAAGGAGATACATTAGGACCCTCTCTATCTGTAATCTGCCAAGATTACGTATTACGAAGGTCAGTACATCAAATAAAAGAAAATAGATTCAAACTAATATGGACAAGAAGGAGACATATGCTATGGAAATTATTACCGATGTAGACTACGCAGAAGATCTAGCACTAATTACAAATACATCAGCACAAGTCGAATCCCAGCGCCATAGCAAGTAGCTAGCAGAAGGCATTATTCTATCAGAGAACACAGTAAAAAAGTGTTTTTGTATTTTAATCAAAGTGGAGGCATCTCCTCATCAAATAGTAAGCCTACGAAATAAGTTGATCAGTTCATATACCTTGGTAGAATTATCTCTTCTACTGACAGATATGCCAATGTACGCCTAGGTAAGCATAAATTGCTCGTGAGTGGTTAAAAACCATGAGGAAATCTGACCTGAATGAGAAAACTATACGGTAATTCTTTCAAGCTATAGATCTGTCTGTGAAAATGTATGGTTGCATTATTTTAAATTTAACGGAACGCTTGGAGAAAAGGCTTGATGGGATCTACAACTGTGTACAGACATTTCCCTCCCATCTCACTAACCATCCAAATAAGACCAACAAAATATACTGGACGCAGATTGGAAAGTAAGAATGAATTCATAAGCGAATTATTTGACTCCTTCCTACACATGGACTAACCTTACATTCATTAGTTCTGCGTGAACACTGAATACTGTCTAGATTACTTACCAAAAGCGATGACCGAAAAGGAATCTGTACTTCCAGCATGCCTTGTTTAACAATATGTATATATATATATATATATATATATATATATATAACCTCATTACCGGTGGCTTGGCGAAGGAATTAACGGTTGCCGCTCGCATAATGCAAAGCTCTTCTAACGAATTGAGCACTTCCGTATCCGATAGCGTAAAAGGTGAACAAACGAAAGTTAATACATATACGTTAATTTCCTGAGCTGGCGTTGGGATGACTACGGCTGAGAGATATGTTATCGGTCTGACGTAATGTTAAGTGGGGTTTGGTTCCCAGCTTGAAGTGTTTCACATGTGTAGCCACTCTGAAGAGTTGTGATGCAACGAAACAGTCTGTAGATGACAATATGTCATGAAAACCAGGAATACATTCTTAGAAGATTAAACTTAACTTGGTCTTAGAGAAGGAAAAAAATTCCTGTCTAATTTGATACTGAACAATAATACAGTGGGGCCTATTATCGCTCAATTTTTTTTTTTAAAGACATAAAAATCTAACTTACCTCAAGTATTATGACTTCTATTATTTTTTCCTTCCCTACTGTTTTTGAAGTTGTGAAAATAACTGCCAATTGATACTAGTCCCAATATGAAAATAGATACCTCGTTCTAGTAGGAACGTCTCTTCCTGAATATCTAGATTATTTATTTGTTCATCGTCCACTCGACAACTTGTGTCCTCTTTCCCCAGCCACCAAAGAGAGACCGAATCACGAAATTCAGTTTCTTTTATCGAAGTTCCCAGAACACATATCTCTTACTTCCGTTTCATCGACCGGCCAGCCTGCGCCACCAGTTATCTGGCTGGTCGACTCTGAAGACTTCGTCAAATCCTGGTTATCTTTTCAGTCCTGGATTGCTAGGTCTTACAACACTGAGAATGCAGGAGGAAATTCAAAATTTTGCCGACTCGTCACTCCCCCGACAACTAGAGTTAAAAAAATAACAACATATATTCGCACGAGGTAAGATTCACTGACAACATTACGTATATATATCGTATGATATTATATATGTATTCTAATTAAATAGTAGGATTTTCCCGGGTTTAACGAGTACCGATTAATTCAATCAATCCACGGTAATTACGAGACGAAGATAAAAATATTCCCCGCCCGTTTACTTTATTTAAGATATATTAACTTCCAATATTTGACTGCTTTCATTGTTGAGAAAAAATGGGATTTATCTGTAGTGGAAAGGCCTTAATCGTTTTTTTTATAAACATTAAGTAAAATGAATATTTCATGATGTAAAATTTGTTCAATTTGAGATGAAAAATATTTTGTAACATATAATGTAAGAGGAAATTATTAGGAGAATAATGTAATGAAAGAAGAAAGATAAATATTCATTGAATAATTATGCATGACGGTTGGCAAACATTCTTTCTCCTAGGGATTACGATCCATTAATAATCCCTAAATGGATAGAGAATTCGCCAGTGGCCCGGGAGACCCGTGTTCAATCCCAGGTCGAATCATACAAAAGGCTCAAGAAATGGTTCTTGACGCTACCTGGCTAAATATTCAGCATTATAAGGTAAGGATCAAAAGTAAAGTGGAGCAGTCCAGGGAAAGGAGTAGAGCCCCCTCCCACACCTTGGGTTACCCTTGACTACGGTCGCCAACTTTACATTACTTTACTTAATAATCCATATCAATGAAACGAGAAAAACTAAATTTGTATAGGCATGAGATGTATGTTTTTTTTAAATCTTGCCTGTAACAGGCAAGTATACTCAGTAAAGTCATAGTGACAATAATTATTATTTAAAAGTGAATCTTTAACTGTTGCACCTTTTTCTTTCTTTTTTAAACCACTTATATCTTTGAATATTTCAAAGATTAACCATATAAAATAATAACGCTATAAGAGCTATTTAAATTCTCATAATTAACACACACACACACACACACACATACGTATGTATACTTTGGTTTCTTTGGGTTTTTTTGAATATCAACTTTCTTTGGTTATTTAATACAAAAGTGATCATGTATAAGAACAGAAGCGATACAATTTAATCGATTTGGAAGAGAATAAACGGAATAATATATTTTCAGTGGGTATTAGACCAAGTGTAAACGCACGACTGCTGATTGAACCTGTTTTCTACAATAATATAACGCTGAGAATTTTTTCATTTTGTTTTCGTTTAATTTTTTCATTTGAAATTAATTTCTGGTATGAGAAATCATCACATTATAAAAGCGCCCAGAGGATGGTAAAAACAGCGTTGACAAATATTTTATATATATATATATATATATATATATATATATATATATATATATATATATATATATATTACAACTGCTGGAGACCTACGCTTTAGCCAATTACATACCGAATTATATGCAATATAAAAGGTTGGTCCAGCCACAGAAAACTACTTACACACTAAAAGTTTTATCTCAGAAAATCGCATGATAAGCAAGTATAAGTAAGTAAAGTTGGCGATCTCAGTCGAGGATAACCCAAAGGCTCCCTTTTCAATAGCTACGAATCCAAGGTGTAGAGATGGGCACAATTCCTTCCCTTGATTGCTCCACTTTACCCTTGATGCTTACTTTATAATGATGAGTGTTAAGCAAGGTGGCATCAAGTACCATTTTTTGAGTCTTTGGTATGACTCGACCTAAGATTCAACTCAGTTCTCCCGGACCAGTAGTGAACACTCTATTCATTAGGCCAATGGTATAAAAAAAAAATGTATATATATATATATATATGTATGTATAATTTTTTTCGCTTTTACACCTTATACATATATATATATATATATATATATATATATATATGCATTCCATATTTTCATACAGGATCCCGTAGCAGTTTCTGATTCGGCATTGACTTTACTTGTTCTTATATTTGTATAATTTCTCTTTGAGCTCAAGTTTCTCCGCATTGCCATTGGTTAGGTTTTTTCTATCAAGTAAGGATAGACTTTTCATGTTATCTCGTTTTCTTCAAACTGTTATTGCGTTCTATGGAACTCTATATTTGTCTGTCTGATTTTTTCGGGGGGGTTGTATTGCACTTAGCGGCTGCTTCTCTATGGGTGGTAATAATGTTTTTATATTCGTCATTCGTTGAATAAGTTTCTGATGTCTCCTGAAGAGTATTAAACTTGTTTCTTACAGTTATTGTATATTGATTTCTAATGTCATTATTGGTAAGGAAATTAGAAAACTATAACATGTGTCTTATTTTTTAATAGACTCAGACGAATCTTTGCCGATACGATACTGTGATAGGAAAATACTCCTTCAAAAGCAGAATATGTCTCAATGTTCACAGCACTATTTATCCACTTTTTGTTCATGAAGGTATACTCTAGCAATGCTTTAAAGTTATTTAGGTAGGTTTAGGTCCATATTTTCCACAAATATTTTAAAATTTAGTATTTAGACTTTCTAGACTATTCTCAAATGAACAATCTGCAAGCTATTTCTGTTTGGCGAGTTGTCGAAGCTAAATTAGTTATTTCCATTTTCACTAGTATGAGCATTCATGTCTCCCCTAATGATCAGAATGCTGTGTTTAGGAATGTATTTATTCTATTTAATTCAAAAAGATTCTATTTAATATCACAAACAAGATCGAGTTTCACACACACACAAACACACACACACACACACACACACACACACACATATATATATATATATATATATATATATATATATATATATATATATATAGGTGTGTCCGTGTAGGTGTTTGTGTGAAAATCAGTCTTGTCCATGATATTAAATAGAATCTGTTTTTGAAAAATATTCCAGCCAAAATTATTTTTTCCCATGCGTATTGACCCTAAATATGAACACACCAACGATTTAAAAAAATGTAAATATCATTTTCTTATAAACAATATATGCCAGCTTTTTTTTATTCATCGTGTTTCATTAAAGAATGATTTGGATGACATTAGGTATTATTCATCACCAAACACCAAAGCATTTAAATTAAGTAGTCAAACACATTTAACAGTCATCAAACGCCCCTTGCATATATTTATGCAATATTTTATTGGTCAAAAAGGATATCAGTTGTTATATTCGCAATAATTATTCTATTTTTAAAAGTACATTAAATGTCTAACACAATATTAAATTGTTACACCTTTAAAGGAAAATGATTATTCCTTAAATCAATATTTTCGTGAAAATAGATCAAAGGGTGAATATCCTTCCAATAAGCTTAATATGGTATATAATCGTGTATAAGTCGATCCCAAGAACAGGTTCACCCTTTGATCTATTTTCACGAAAATATTGATTTAAGGAATTATCATTTTCCTTTAAATAATTATTTCTATTTATTTATATAATGCTTTAATGTAAACCTTAAAATATTTTACTATGAATTGGCCGACGAAGATATTTTTGCCTGAAATTTAGGTCTTCAGAATTTTTTCAGTTATTATTCTTTTAAAAATACAATAAAATCATATTATATTCCTATTTTTCATAGCAGGAAGATTTTTATTTGAAGGTTCAAGCTTCAAAACTCGACTCTTACATGAGTATGTACACACTCTTAAAATTAACCACTTTTCAGGTATTATTTATTTAAGTTGCCCTAAAATATCTTATATCTATTTTTCAAATTATTTAACTTTTTTTATGAAAGTTAAATCTTGAAATTTCGACCTTTTCATGAGTTCATTGAACTTAGCAAGAAACAATTTTCAGGTAATATCTGTTTTAAATACCTTAAAGCATTTCATATCTATTTTCCATAGCGGAAAATCTTTATTTAAAAGTAAAGTCTTCAAAACTCGACCCGTTCACGAATGTAACGACGCTTTTAAAAGAAACATTTTTTTCTTGCATAACTTCTTGGAGATAGCCGAAAGTGACATCTCCACTCTAGAAGGAACCCATCTTAAACTAGTAGACAAATTCACTTACCTAGGAAGCAGCGTCGAATCAACCGAAAAGGACATCGAAACCAGGTTAACGAAAGCATGGACAGCTATCAATAGGCTATCGATTATATGGAAATCAGACCTAACCGATAAAATGAAACGCAGTTTCTTCCAGGCAGCGGTCACATCGATACTGCTATATGGCTGCACTACATGGACGCTAACAAAACGGCTGGAGAAGAAGCTAGACAGCAATTACACAAGAATGCTACGTGCAATCTTAAACAAGTCCTGGCGGCAACACCCCACAAGACACCAACTGTACGGCCACCTGCCTCCTATCACGAAAACTATTCAAGTTAGATGAACCAGACATGCAGGACACTGCTGGAGAAGCAGAGATGAACTCATAAGAGATGTACTCTTATGGACCTCCACACATGGCCGTGCAAAAGCAGGACGACCAGCACGAACATACATTCAGCAGCTATGTGAGGATACGGGATGTTGTCCTGAAGACCTACGTAGGGCGATGAACGATAGTGGGGAGTGGTTAGAGAGGGTCAGGGATATCCGTGTTACCAGCGTGATATGATGATGATGATGATGATGATGATGATGATATATCTATTTTTTCACACTATCCAAATTTTGTCAGAAAGGTAATTCTTCCAAATTCGACAGATACAAGTTAATGTAAGTGTATAATGTATACCAAGAACACGTGATACATTTTAGAATAACGATACTTTGAAAACAATAATATATTCAAATTTACACATTGCACATAAACATAGAAAATAAAGTGAAAAAAACTGAAATAGTTTTATTTTATGAGGATACACGAACGTGAATCGGGGGTTAAATTTGCTTTCCTTTCCGCCTTGACGACGCCTTGTTTCTGTGTTGATAAGCTATGTGTCTACTTTTGCTTTGCTAAGCAAATATGTTTAAAATATAATCAAAACACGGAAAATGTCATTCTATTGGAGCAGAATAAATGATCGACGCCTCTTTGTGATAATATTCACGGCGATGGATAAAAAGGAAGTGTACAAAATGGAAATCGGCGACACGGAATGGTGAAATAATACCCATTTAATTCAATTACTGAAAATAAATAAGATTTGTTTCCCCGTCAAAGAAGAGACAGAGAATAAAAAAACAACAACATTTTCTTCTATTACAATGCCGGAATATACACGGAAAGAAAGCAATATGTAATGCAATCATTTTATTAGACGAAATCGTTTTAGAGAAAATTCAACTTGCATTTTTCTGTAGGAGTCTCTTTCATTTTCTATGTCTTGTGGATTTTTTTTTCTTTTTGCCGATTTATTATCATTTCTAGTTTTCATACATCCTTGAATAAACACACACACACAGGAACGCATGTATGGATATAGAAGAGCATATACATAGCGCCTATGAATTAAAAAAAAATCAGTTGCAGAGATTTAAACTTATGAAAATGTTACGTATATAATCATATTTATGTTTTGTATGTAACACAAGAGGAACGAAACGATATTGAGTGCTAATTATAGATATTCTTGCTTTTTTTTTCTATTTCTGTATTGAAAAAAATATCAGGGCAATAGAAAAAAAACATGTGAATATGTTTATATGTCTTTCTCGTAAATAAATCATTAGATACTACATTAATTAAAGAACGGTAGGCCATTAAAAACATTCTGAAGTGATCAGTGTATCACAGATTAGAATATATATATATATATATATATATATATATATATATATATATATATATATATATATAAAGATACTTTAAAGATTGTAAAAATAGACAGAACTAAACAAAATGTAAGTTTTAAATAAATTACATGAGTTAAACTAAAATCTTGTTAAATTATATAACTACACTTACAATATTTTTTTTCTTTTTAAGCCCACAAAATAAAATAAATATATCATTCATTCTTCTTCGCTTCCATTTTACTACTACTTCAATTAATAATAATAATAATAATAATAATAATAATAATAATAATAATAATAATAATGGATAGGAAATTCAACTGGAAAGGAAGATAAATCTACAAAAACAGGCAAAATGATAAAACAAAGGAAAAAAGCTGGAAAATATAGAGACGTAAAGGAAAAAGCAGCAAAAGGAGAAAAAAAAAACGATACAACTAGAGGAAATAAACCAGAAAGTACTGGCGAAAAAAGGAAAATTAAAAACATCCAGAGAAAGGGAAAAACAAGGCAGACAAAATAGAACATTCTAAAACAACTAAAATATATTCTACCTACAAATTTGGGGGGAGGAAACGAAAAAAAAAAAACAACTGGATGCAAGAGAAGATGAAATATTTTTGGAATAAAATATGGAAACCATGAGAACAAAACAAAAAATCCGAATCGATAAGTAACATGACAAAGAATTAGAGAACTTGAAGATGGTCCAAAAGTGAAAATTCTGAAAGATTTAATCAGGACAACACTAAAAAATATCAAATTAGAAAGTGTCAGGTCATGGTGGAATACATGGATTCTGGTTCAAGAAATTCGCCACATTTATCACTCGAAATGAATAGATATCTGCAAGAAGGACACGTACCCGAATGGAGGATCTAAGGAAAGACTGCATTGATCCAAAAAGACCCCACCAAAAGAAATCGCCCCAAACAACCACAGACCCATAATGTGTCTACTAATGATGTGGAAACTACTGACAGCACAAATAAGGGATGATATTTATAACTCAGTAACAAGCTGCAGATTATTTCCGGAGGAACAAAACGGATGCCACAAATGATATGGTACTGCAAAGCTGGATGATAAAATGCCTCAAAATGTAGAAAATACCAGACGAAGGCATAAATTTTATCGAGAAAACGATAAAAACCTAGAGAGGGTATTTGACAGCCGGAGAGAATAGCTTAGCTTAACTGAACATCCAAAGAGATATATTCCAAGGAGATGGACTATCACTGATACTATTTATAATTACGATAATACTACTAAAACATACATTCAGAAAATGCACAGCCGGATACAAACTTGGCAAATCGCAGGAAAAGATCAATCACCGAATATACATAGACGACATCAAACTGTTATCAAAAAATTTAAAAAATGGAAACTTCAATACACGCAGTAAGAATATAGACAGGTCAAGGGGATGGAATTTGCCATGGAAAAATGCACCATGCTTGTAATGAAAAGCGGAAAACGACACTTGACAGACGGAATGGAACTACCAAATCAAGACAAAATTAGAATGCTCGAAGAAAAGGAAATCTCCAAATACTTGGGGATATTGGAAGCTGGCACCATCAAATAAGTGGAGATGAAAGGAAAAATTAAGAAAGAATATCTTAAGAGAACCAGAAAGCTACACGAGACAAAACTATATAGCAGAAACCATATGAAAGGACTAAATACCTGGACTGTTACCATTGTAAGATATTCAACACCATTATTGAAGTAGAGCAGAGAACAAGAAAACTAATGATCACACATAAGGCATTACATCCCAGAAATTACGTCGACAGACTGTATGTGTCACGAAAAGAAGGCGGAAAAGGACTTGACAGCATTAAAGAAAGCGTTGACGCATATATACAACGACTTATAGACTGCATTGAAAAGCACGGCGAAAGACTTACAACAGCCAGCAGAAATAATACTAAAACACGAGGATCAACAGGACGACAATAACCAGAAAACAAAAATTGGAAGAAAAACAGCTCAATGGACGTTTTAAGCGACTAATAAGCAACATCGCACAGGAAAAACATAGACATGTATAAAAAAGGGAAACCTTAAGACAGAAACCGGATCACTCCTAAAAACAGCACAAAACAGAGTCAAAAGTACCAATCATATGAAAGCAAGAATAGATAGGACGCTGCAAAACAGCTAATGGTTAGGTTATGTGGTAATAGAGATGAAACGATCAGTCACATAATAAGCGAATGCAGAAAAATTGCACAGAATGAGTATAAGACTAGACACAACTAGGTGGGGGCAACATGATCCACCGGGAATTTTGCAAGAAATTTATATTTGACCATACGAACAAATGGTATATGCACAACCAAAAATCTGTCCTGGAGAATGAGACACATAAACTCTTGTGGAGTTTTCACATACAAACGGATCCCCTAATCTCGGCAAGACGAACAGCCCTAATAATAATCCGCAACAAAAAAGAGAACTAACCATAGAGTAAAATTGAAAGAAAATAAAAAGGACAAATACCTCAATCTAACTAGGGAATTGAAAAAACTATGGAACATGAAAGGGGCGTTTATACCACTTGTAATTGGTGCCCTGGGTACAGCTACCGAATGATTATTAAAGGGACTGGAGGACTTGGAAATAAGTGGACGAGTGGCTATCATCTAAACTACAACATTATCAGAGTAAAAACTCAAGACCATTAAAAGATTGGTTAGAATACTTAAAAGGGTATTGGAGACCTGAAGAGACTTACTGACTCCAAAGAAAGACCATCAGCAAACGCTGTTGTGAAAAACTCCGGAGGAGCGAAATGATACTAGATGTACATGAAGTTAACAAGTTGAAAAGAGCCTGTCAAATAGCGGAGCTCGCCGTTCCACATAATCACATAATATTAACATAGAAAGAACAAAAAATGATAAATACCGAGACTTACCAGGGAGCTGAAAAAAGATATGGGGAAGGAAGATGACTGACGAGAGCCCTAAGAACGATACCAAAGAAAAAAATTAAAAAGGCGATGGGTAACTGGAAATACGATGCCAAACTACAACTGTTCACACCACAGCAGTAATGAGAAAGGCTTGAATATTTAGAAGATAACTTCTGAGTCGAAGTGCCTCGTCGAAAATAAGACTTCAAGGAAAGCCACTCGTTATTCCTGATGTGAAATCTTCCAAATAACAATCAAAGATATATATCATGTTTCGGTTGCTGTTAAATAACGAGTATTCATAGTTGTCACAAATCACAAATGTATTTTTTCCGTGTTATCACAGATGAAACAATATTTTACTGAAATTCATATTATTCCAACATATACTTTTGTTTTTGCTATTTTTATATTCACCCCCACCCTCTCTCTCTCTCTGTATTTTTTTCTCAGATAGCTCACTACTTTTGGCAATGCCTGTTACTTATGTATTTTTCTGTTCTTTTTGTTTTCCTTTGCCATCTATGACGTGCTTGCTCAGCGAATTTCCACAAACATCATGACGCGGAAATTTAGTTTTCCTTTTTTCGAAGAAACAGATCTGATATTCTAATCTGGCAATTTTATCTATATTACAAATATTAGCATATTTCTTTCTTTTAATTTAATAACAGCTTCTAGTTTATCCTGATATAATTATAATCATGTTCACTCTGTACGAGTTTTCACACCATTATCATAAGAATCTTCTTTAAAATAATGTCATTCCTTGTATGTTTTTCACACCAGATTTTACTGATGGTTTTCACTGGAGTGTGAGTGACAGCAAGTCTTCTCAGATTTCCAAGACTCTTCTATGTATTCTAGTCCGTTTTTAAAATGCAGTGGTCTGGATGTTCTCTTCCTCTGGTTTCCAATTCCTCCAATCCTTTTCCAATTCCTCCAGTTTTTTCCTATTCCTCCAGTTTTTTCAAAGCCTTTGGGGGCCATTTAAAGTGTACTAATTACTCTTGGTATCATCATCAGCGACATGCTCCCTATGATTTTTGCTAGTTCTTTGTAAAATCCAAATATTTCCCTGTTTTTGTTTTATTTTATTATTACTCAGTAGTCCAGCGTAACAGCAAAGTCCACTGGAGGATAAGTACTTTTTTTTTCTTTTTCCTCAACACTACGTCTGGTTTTCCGGCCGAGACTAGGTGATCCTTTTGAGTCTCACAATCCTAAATAATTTTAGCTTTTTATTCTGAATTACGGATTCTAATGTCATTTAGCAGTTTGGTTAAATTCTAATTTCTTGCAGAATTATCGGGGGTCTCTTTTCACACCAACTCGTGTCTAGTCTTATACTCCTTTTGTGCTTGTTGGCTGCATGCACTTGTCATGCAATTAAAGGTTTCATCTCTTTTACCGGAGAGCCTATATTTACAATTCCGTTGCGTATTATCAATTTTTGCCTTAATATATTTTGTCTTCATACACTGTCTTCAGACGTTTTTGAAATGTATATCATTATAATTATCATTTATTCCTTGAGGATTTTTCATATCAGCGTCTTTCACTAAAATTTGAGTGACAGCAAGTCTCCTAAAGTCTCCAGGACTCTTCTCTAATTCTGGCCGATCTCAAGAACGTAGTAGATTGGATGGTTTCCATTCGTCCCCTTATTTCCAAGTGTTCCAGTCATTTTTATATTCCTTCGGTGACTGTATCAAAAGCAACAATTACAATTAGTATAAACGTCACTTTCATGTTCCACGTTTTTTTTTTCAATTCCTTAGCGAGGTTAAGGTATTTGACCTTTTCATTTTCTTTCAATTTTACTCTATGGTCAACTTGAACAGCAAAGTCCACAATTTCGCCATTTTTTTTTTCTTGTTGATTATTATTTGTTCTGATTGTATGGCTGAGAAAAGGTGATCTGCTTGTATGTAAATTATTATTATTTTATGAGTTATATCGTACCAATACTGTCCTTGATGGATGGGTTTGGTATTAAATAACCCGAGAAGATTGACATGCCATTCAGGATCAAATCTCTCCGGTATTCTTATCCAGCTCATCTTATGTACTATTGTAGGAGACAGTTGCTAAATAGTATCCTCAGTTTTTTTTGGGGGGGTTGCTATTTTGTCCTATTTGCCCTTAAGTTATTTGATGTAATTGTAACTGGCTGTTTTAATCAAAATTCTTTCTTTCCTCTTGTTTGAATATCCTTTGGTTTGGTTTGGTTTCTTTGTTTTTAATCGCATATCAACCTTTGTAGGTTATTTAATGCCAAAGCTGGGAGGATAAGAGGGATCATACCTTTCCCAAGGGTATTTGCCCGAAGGTGAACGTAATAGCGCGACTGGAGTACGAACTCACTTACTACGATTCCGCAATCCATCGCTTTAACCATTACACCATTTCAATATGTGTCCAGAGTATTTTACAAGAGAGACTGTCCAGGAATTTACTCCTTTAATTTGATATCTGCTACAGAGTTTTGTTTCAATATTTCTTGTCCTTCAAAAACACTCATTTTTACTTTTCTTTTACTTCCGCTTTTCTTATGATAATTGCTTCTAAAATTCTCAGGGATTTGTTGTTGTTTTTTTAGGGGGGTCTTTTTGATCTGATGTTTTCCTAATTGGTCAGTTCTCTTTCTGCTGTAGTTTCTCTCTTTCCGTTTTACTTTGAATATAGCACATTTTTTCAGTACCAAATTCTATTCCTACATCTAAGGAGTCCCGTGGTTGACGAGCTGGTCTGCGATATCATTGTAAGTGAGTTCGAACTCCAGTCGCTCTACTGCGTTCATTTTCAAACTAATCCGCTTGAAAAAGATATCAACTCACTTAACATCGACGTTATCTGCTGATTACTATCCTTCTAGAACGATATTTGTTGCATTTAATCAACCACGACGGTTGATACTACGTTAAAGAAACTAAACCAAACCTTTCCTTTACTGTAGACTGTAGAGTCAAATATTTTCATGAGTTTTATCAGATCTTTTTCTTTATTTATCTAAATATCGTTCATTTACGTGTAGCGTATCTTCCTTACCCTTCGATTTTTTTTTAAACATTTAGCTTCTTTTTATTTTCTTTGTATATAAGTCCGTGCTGCACCTTCACTTTAGTCTTTATATCTCTTTTTCTTATAACTCTATTTTTCTCCTCCTCTTCGTTGCGATAATAGGGTAAACGTTCTGTTTAAATAATCGAATGATTCTTATTCTGTCTTGTTTGCATTTCCAACATTCCCACCATAAGTTTACCTTCATAGAAGCACGAAAAGCAAGCATTAATCAATGGAGCCCAAAATGTGAAGGTTTCTTTCCTGTCTAACAGCTTCGATTACCTAACTGATTTTTGTGAATTGCAAATAATTGCAAAAATAGGAGCTTGACAAATAAGCTGTCGATCCAAACATCGATTTATTTTTTCCATAGATTGATCCATTGCCTGAACTGTATTTGACTATTAGACATCAATTGATTTGACGGTTTTTTCAGAAAAGCTTTGTTTAACAGGATTTGTCGATTTATGTAAAATGTTATTGTAGGATATTCAGAAGTTAACTTTCTAATAATTTCAGCCCAGTCGGCTTTGATTGTAAAATACACTGATGGCATCACTGAAGAAATAGAAGTCACCCACCAGTTAAGATCCTGGATATGGTACAAAACTATCTGATGGTGAGGCTCCAATCCTAAAGCTTTGCCATTTCTCCTATGTCCTCTCTAATCATGAGTAATAATACATGTTAGAGCCCCATCAATAGGTCAAATAAAAGTAAGTAAAGTAAACTAAAGTTGGTGACAGTAGGCGAGGGTGACCCAAAGGCTCCCTTTTGGGTAGCTTCTACACCAAGGAGTTGTGGAGGGCGCTACTCTTTTCCCTGGATTGCTACACTTTACCCTTGATCCGTACCTTATAATGCTGAGTGTTAAGCCAGGAGGAATCAAGTACCATTTTTTAGGCTTTAGTATGACTCGACCTGGGATTGAACCCAGGTCTCCCCGGCATTTAGTGAACACTCCAACTTTCATGCCAATGTTCAGAACTATAGGTCAAATTGAACCGTTTAATCATTGACTTTTCTTGATAACATTTATGTTGAATAGAATCCCCTGTGTCAAATAGCAATACCTGAAAAAAATTGACTGTATGTAAATAAAACGATTAGTATTTGCAATACTTGAAACTATTTAACTGTGTGCTAACAAATGATCTCAATCTTATTTTTAAAATGTTACCTATAAACTGTTCGTTCAAAATAATATATTTGCCCAGTAGGCTGGGACTGTAGAATACACCGACTGCTTCTCTGCAGAGGCGTGAGACCCCCGCAACGAGTGTCCTGGATATGGTACTAAACAATCTGATGGTGAGGTTCCAGCAATGCTGGAGCTTTGGGGAAGGCGGAGTACCCCTTTATTGTCATCGCTCCCAGTCCACTCTGGTCCGGAGTGGTAGTACCTGATAGGGCCCTATCTATGGGTTAAATAGAACTAACAGCATACTTATTCTAAACTATTCTAAACTGAATTGTTTGAGTAAACTGAATAGCTTGAAATAGAAATGTTTTTGACAATTAGACCCTACTTACATTTAAACTGCGTGCTAATGCTTAACTGAATTATTTGAAATAGAACTGTTTTCGACATTACAACTGTATTTACACTTAAATGAATATCTTACATATAACTGCTTGAATAGTTTGAAATAGAAATGTTCTTTGACAATTAAACTGTGTACTTATGCTAAACTGAATTTTTTGAATAGAACAGATCCTTTACATGAAAATTCATTTGGCGTTAAATAACCTACAAAGGTTGATATGCCATAAAACCCAACAAACCAAACCAAATCAAAATAATATACATTAATTATATATGAATGTACCGGATTTGGCATCGAATAGCCTATAGCAGTTGATAAGCCGCAAAACATAACCAGCCAACTAACCAAATAATCAACGTCTTAATCATTCGTCACACCATTTGATTCAGATCAGAACAAGTAGGAGTATTTTCTTTCACTCGTAGAAGCAGTCGATATATCCTAAATCTCACCAACAGATTATATATAGTGGCAATGATTCACAACGGAAGTTCCAATACGAAGATTTCAGAGTATTTCAGAACATTGCCGAGATTCGTATAGCGTCGGTCGAGTCCATTGGTGATTACGATTGTAGAGAAATCGGAAGCCTCTTTCTTAACGAATGTCAAGATTGTCAACGACCCGAGCAAGTCATCAGGTCCATAGCCAGGGACATTGGCGTGCATACGTTTCATATCAGGAAGAGAGTACAAGAAGACATTTGATATTTCTCTTACAATTTAAAAAAGGGGTATTTTTTATAACAGGCCATAAAGGACAAGAAGAAAGACCACGATTAAAATCTTTCGAACAAATGCAAGCTACTCCTCGAAGCTAACAAGTTTGTTTTTCTCAGATGAGAAATTATTCTGTCAAGATCAGATGCTACACCCACAGAAAAAAATAGTTGGCTTAATCTTTACACACATGTACAGATATTGCTGAAAACAAAAGATTCAGCCCACATCACGGTGTTTGGTAGGGTGGTTACTGGTGATGGTAATGTTATGCCTCCATTTATTTCCCCATAATGGCCACGGACTCAAATCGAAGTTTCTGGACGACGTAGTGCTATGTTGGATCGAGCGAGTAACTGTTGGGTTGTTACGTCCTGCAAGAAGAATGTTTGCCATGCTACACAAATAGGAAAACCCAGGTTTGGCTGACAATATTTTCTGTGACGACATCACCCTAATTTCTGGTCACATAATTCCCTAGATTTCAGTTACCTTGGTTAACGTGTGTTGGCATGGTTTAGCAAGAGACCAACAAAACTCCGTGCCATACCAACGATAAACTGAAGGCAATGACAAAGTAACAGTGAAATATATGCACAAGCGCTTCCGCTATGAATACCAACAGTACTGCATGACATTTCCGATTTTCTTTAGAAGCAAATTGTATCAGGTTGCTGCTTTCTTCACAGGTAGTACCAGACTGATTCAAATTTGCTGTACAGTAGAAAAAACCTGAAACAAACAAAGCACACGTGCGAAATCGATTATTTAAAATGGAGGCAACTCAACCATTACACCCTGTATATTTCATTGCATGTATCCAAATGAATAATATTTCTTACTAAAATCATTTTAAGTAGACTCGAATATTTTCAGTAATGAATTGAGAAACCTCTCTCCTCTCTCTCTCTCTCTCTCTCTATATATATATATATATATATATATATATATATAAAGAGAATGAGAGAGAGGGGGGAGTCTAGAAGAATAATATCGCCGGTTCAGAATGTAAATAAAAAAAAACGCCAGACATATTGTATTCAAACAGTTTGCAGTAGGAAAGAACAATGATTTCAATCCTGTTTCAATTTGTTATTCTCTTGTTCTCGCTACTAGTACATTCGTAAAACCTAATTCTAAATGTCTATATAACTTACCTAGTCATTGGGTATGACCAAAAATTCATAATTAATAAAATATATCAGATCGTCAATTGTCTGCCGGCCTAATTTGAAGGCATGAGCCTTCTGATATCCCCACATGTGGTAATCCAAAAGGGATTTATCTGATGAACGAGCGTTGTACTGGCATAGTTAACATAATATCATTCATTCGCAAATGAACAAACTTAACTATTCGATACCATGATTCAAACTACAATAACATACATAAAAAAGAATATATATATATATATATATATATATATATATATATATATATATATATATATATATATATATATATATATATATATATATATATATATATATATATATATATATATATATATATATATATATATATATATATATATATATATATATATATATATATATATATATATATATATGGGGGGAAGTAGGTGGGTGCAAGAAAGAGGTTTTTTGAGGACAATGGTTCTTGTCGTAGCAAATGAACATGGTATGCGAGTTCAAAACCAGGGCGAGACTGTTTGCAGTTAACGTAGCACAAATTACTTTTGGAAAGGTATAAATCTTACTATTATCTTTTTTAGCCAACGGTAAACAATAGAGCAGACTGTTTTTACAAGAAGGAAAATTCTTAATTGAAACTTGTTAGAAGTTGAAAAAATGACTTGGGGCGAATCCTGCTCGTGCAAAGAGGTTGAATATATATATATATATATATATATATATATATATATATATATATATATATATATATATATATATGTGTGTGTGCGCGTGTGTGTGTGTGTGTGTCTGTGTTCGATATTTTCTGTTTGTTTCTCGCAATATCGGTTTCAGTCTTCTATTTATAAAGCACTGATAAAAAACCTGAAAGTATTCACAAAAGTTTCCATTCTGGTTTCTGACAAATATTTAATATATTGGATATATCCTCTATTATTCAAGCATCTTCCTCTGTAGTTATTGCCTTAGCACAAGACCAATATAACCATCGTCGTTATTTGCTATGTATTCATACAAAGAGAAATGGACTCCTTACAACTATTTTCGCAAGTTTCCTTATAATTTGTTTTATGAAAACTTGAAATACTAATAACGGACTTGGATTTATTCCATATGAGATTAATATTTCAAAACGCATCTTGCTTATACTTTATCCACATTGTAAAATAGTGGCATGTAGATCAGTGGTAGTCCAGGTCACACTGATAAACTTTGTAATATAAAAAAAATTACGTTGAGGTAATCGTCAACACATCAAGTTGATATGTATAAAATCTGTTTAATACATACATACATACATACATACATACATACATACATAGAGCAAATAGACTTTGACAGGAGTGAAGAGACTGAAATAGATAGAAATATAGATGATAATAAGTTGCAATAGATAGATAGCTACATACATACATACATACATACATACATAGAACAAATGTACTCAAACAAGTGGTAAAACCCAAATAGATAGATAGATAGATAGATATAAACGAATACATATTTACATAGAACAAATAAATGTAGAAAGATATAAACGCAGAGAGATATAGAGAGAGTGTGAAAGTGTGAGAGAGAGAGCGTAGATATTAAGAAGCTGACATAGAGAGAGAGAGAGAGAGAGAGAGAGAGAGAGAGAGAGGATTCTGATTTTTCTTCCAGTGAATTATGTAAGTGCATCTTTCGCTGTATTTTATTAGGTAAACAAGAGTTCAATTATCATTGTCTATTGTTTTATTGGCTAGGTCTTTGATGGTGAAAAGAATAAGAAAGTGAGAAATTGAGTTAAGCTCATACTTACGGCAGTTTTAATTGACCGGGTTATAACATAAACATTTATACCCATTGTTAACCCTGACAGCGACCAATCATGAATAGACACTTAATAGATATATAACAATGTCAAGAATAATGCATTTGCTCAAAAACACATATGCTCATTATCTATGTATTTATCTATCTAGGAATGAGAAAACAAAACATATGTAAGATTAAATTGCCATTTATTTATAAGGATAACATCCTCAGAAATTAAACTCTATTTTGCATTAAAAAAAACTTATCATAAGGCAATATCGATGGTGAATTTAATTTTCCGTATTTCCTTCGTTTTCCCATAAAGTCAGATTTTCTTCAAAACCTTACCATATATATATATATATATATATATATATATATATATTATATATATATATATATCGTCTGTGTGTGTGCGTTTGAGCGTGTATGTGGTTGGGCAGCAGTCTTTCATTTAATCATGTTTGATTAAATAATAAAGACACATTTTGTTAATATAATTGTATTAAAATCCTTTGAAGTTTCCTGATAAGTGTCTTTGACGGATGAATTTACCAAAATTGTCCCGGGCCCTTTCGAACGTATGATGGCCTATGAAAGGTCCGAAAGCGCTCGGAATAATATTGGTGAATTCATCTCCCAATTCCAACCCGAAACCATGACACTTACCGGAGACTTGAAAGGATCTTGATAACATTACATTGACACAATGTGTCTTTATTATTTAGTCAAACATGCATATATATATATATATATATATATATATATATATATATATATATATGTGTGTGTGTGTGTGTGTGTGTGTGTGTGCGTGTGTTTTGTGCGCGGATGTTTGTTTACGTAAATTTATATATACATCTATATATATTTATTCTCAATACGTTTAGGGGGAGTTTCTTTCACCAGCCATGTATATATTTTTTTCACCACCCATATATATATATATAATATGTATATATGTTTATATGATATTATAATTATTGTTAAAATGAGCATTCCACATTCACTCACTCTTTGTAGGTCACTTTCTCTCTCTCTCTCTCTCTCTCTCTCTCTTTCTCTCTCTCTCTCACACACACACAAGCACACACACATACATATATATGTATTGTAGTCAAACACTTAAAAAAGTGCACAGAATCGCCTCGTCAGTAATGTTCTTGGGGTCCTTACAAGTTTCGGGTCTTCCAACATCATACTTGCTCAGCCATGTGACCCTACCGAAACTTTTGTTCCAGCCGGCGATCCTGCAGTAAAAATACGCATAGCATGCAAAAACACACAGTACACAAAAAAGAAAAAATTAAATGCTACTGCTAATAAGTTTTTAAAATGGTATTGGCCAATGAGAAACGACCTACGTCACTTCCCTCCGAGTCACAGCGAATTATAAAGGTAAACATACTGCAAACTGTCTTTATTCTATATCTTGTATGAGTACACTCATTTGCACTGAGCCAGGTTTGGATTTAGGTAACAGGTAATATCCTTCTGACAATCGAGACTTGGGAAAAAAAAAAATAATAATAAATAAATAATATATATATATATATATATATATATATATATATATATATACTTACACATATATATACATACACATGTACATACGCACACTCGCACGCACGCACGCACGCACATATAAATAAATAAATAAATAAGCTAATAAAAAATAAAAAATAAAAATAAATACATAAATACATAAAATAATAAATGATAAATATACACACAAAATAAATAAAATAGAAATAAAATAAGTTAAATAATTACAGATATACACACACACACACACACACACACACACACACACACACACACACACATATATATATATATATATATATATATATATATATATATATATATATTATATATACATATATATATACAAAAAATATATATATAAATCAAAAGGAAATCTATTGAAAAAAAAAATGAAAAAAAAAAAAATAAATAAATAAAATAAAAATAAAAAAAATTGAGGAATTGCTTTGCCAGACGTCCGAAGTGGGACGCTGTCAGTCAAAATACGAGTAGATTAATCTTAGAGGGGACATGTTCTAGATACTGTATGCAATGAAATTTGTCCTATCCCCCCTTCTTTTTTTACTTTTTTTTTCTTTTTCCACTCTTACTTTTTATTTATTTTTTCTTGTTTTTTCTTTGTACAAATTTACGTTCGATTATATACATATGTACACTAGGGAAAACTATACTTCCTATTCAAATCCTCTTTTCCTAACCCTTCAATTTACTATTGCATACCTCCACACTCGTTAGTCTGTTGTACTCCATGGTTATGCTCTTTTAATCCATAACCATCTCGATGCTTTTTCTGCAGACTCTGAAATCGCTCTGATGGCCTAAATATTTAAACCTAATATATATTAATTTTATATATATATATATATATATATATATATATATATATATATATATATATATATATATATGTGTGTGTGTGTGTGTGTGTGTGTGTGTGCGCGCGGGTGTGTGTTTACGTAAATTTATATATACATACATATATATATATATATATATATATATACTAATTCTCAATAATTTTAGGGCGAGTTTCTTTATCTCGGTGATTTACATGCAAGATTGCGACATCGTAGTAAGCCAGTTCGAAGTCTAGAGGTTCTACGAAGTTCATTTTCAGACTAATACCCTTGAGATAGGTTTGATTCCCCTTATCTACCCAGCTATGGTTTCAAAGGTATCACAATGGGTCTTCTGCAAAGGTGGCTTTGGTATCAAATATCCCACGAAAGTTGATATGTCATTAAACAATAAGACCAAACCAAGCCAATAATTATTCTTTTCACAATTTTCAAAGCCATTGAAAAAATATACAATAAGCTATATGGCAATTTATAATACTTTTACGTGCATCGTAAGTGTATACATTATAAAGATCCCAATAGCTGCACACAGGAATACTCAAAGATATAGACAGATAGATCGAATCAACCGAAAAGGACATCGAAACGAGGTTAACGAAAGCATGGACAGCTATCAATAGGCTAGCGATTATATGGAAATCAGACCTAACGAATAAACTGAAACGCAGTTTCTTCCAGGCAGCGGTCACATCGATACTGCTATATGGATACACTACATGGACGCTAACAAAACGACTGGAGAAGAAGCTAGATGGCAATTACACAAGAATGCTGCGTGCAATCCTGAACAAGTCCTGGCAGCAACACCCCACAAGACACCAACTGTACGGTCACCTGCCCCCTATCACGAAAACTATTCGAGTTAGACGAACCAGACATGCAGGACACTGCTGGAGAAGCAGAGATGAACTCATAAGAGATGTACTCTTATGGATCCCCACACATGGCCGCGCAAAAGCAGGACGACCAGCTCGAACGTACATTCAGCAGCTATGTGAGGATACAGGATGTTGTCCTGAAGACCTACCTAGGGCGATGAACGATAGGGAGGAGTGGCGAGGGAGGGTCAGGGATATCCGTGGTACCAGCGCGATATGATGATGATGATGATGAGATACTATTCTGCAATTTTTGGGGGCCAGTTCACACCTAATATATGTGCACGATTGTATACATATATCCTCTTGTAATCTACATCATATATAATCCACGTACATGCATTTCATAGATCTTGAACGTCTTGTTTGATCAACAGTCAAACTTTAAAAATTATTGCCCCGGTTGAATCATTTCTGTGCCCAGATAAACAGGGGACACCTGAGGAAGGCCGGAAGATACAGCGACCGAAACGTTGTGAAAAAATAATGAAGGCGAAGAAAATAGTCCGAAAACTCTGACTGATAAAAATAATCAAACTTCGTCTCAGAAATTTTGACAACTAATGCATTTTTAATTTTATAGATTACTAACACGACAGTAAACACGCACATACATCAGCATTTACACTCGGACAAACACACATATGTTCACACACACACACACACACACACACACACACATATATATATATATATATATATATATATAAGTAAATGTTGGAGTATCATCCGTCAATATATAGAGAAAAAATTGATAATAAAGTAATCCAAGTAGAAGAAGAGATTTACTGAGAAGCGAAGTCGACACTATCGAGTGTGAGGGATGACATTAGTGATGTTAAATCGATTATAAATGTTTAAAAATTCAAAAAAATAAAAAAATTTCTTCGGTTTTTGTGTTATCTATTATTAAACATTCGTCGTCGATTTAACATCACTAATATCGTCCCTCATAGTCCTGATGATGGTTCACAGGAAAGGAAATGCTATAGTGTCGACTTTGCCTCTCGATAAATCTTTATTTCTACTTGGATTACATTGTTATCAATCTAATCTATCTATCTATCTATGCAGAGAAAATGAGAGAGAGGAAGATGGAAAGAGGCAAAGACATATCAACCAGAAACCCAACTATGTTTAAGTTAAAACATCTTGCCATCATGCGTCTAAAAACATTCTCACATAGTTTGAAAAGACAGCAATATACGTCAGAGGCATCTCCGGCTGATTGATGGGTTGGTCGGTTGATTGGTTGGTTTGCTGGGTGTATTGACATATCAATCCAAGTTTGTTATTTAATGACAACTCCTGTTTATATATATATATATATATATATATGTGTGTGTGTGTGTGTGTGTGTGTGTGTGTGTGTGTGTGTTTGTACATCCCACCCAAAAAACGAGGACGTGGCTAAGAAAAGGAAACCTAAAGAGAGAAACAGAATAGCTCCTAAAACAGAAGAAAAAATCAATATGAACCAATCATATCAAAGCAAGAATAGATAAGAATGTAGGTTATGTGGCGATAGAGACGAAACCATCAATCGCATAAGCGAATGCAGTAAATTATCAAGGAAGGAGTATAAGATTTGACACAACTGGGTAGGCAAGTTGATCCACTGGGAGATGTGCAAGAAATCTAAATGTGACCATACGAACTAATCGTATATGCATAACCCACCATCTCCTACCCATGATATACGGTAACACTGAACTGCTATTTCGACCTTATTAGGTCTCATCAGCAGTGTATACAGTAATCTCCACCACTCGAAATCGAAACAGCGACCACAGATTGCAGTACCGAAACTCTACAGCCGAGCCATAAGTTCATATCGCACACAAGTGACGCCAAATCAATTAGTCAGGGTAACTGCGCGGCAAAATAACATAATTGTGTCTTACAAGTTGCATCCGTATTTTTTCCAGAGGACCCTGGTAGCTCAATTATAGAACCGATCATCATCCTGCGAATGTTGGCTGTTCTCTTTTCAGGTACTTGATTAACGGCGTTAGCAACCACAACGATCAGAGACCAAAAAGCAAAACATGAACTAAGGAAGACAATCAACTTGCACTACACAGCTATTTCAAGAGCACCCCTTCACAGAGAGGTTATAGGAAAAGAATGATAGAGATCTGGCAAGAATGTGCTAGTTTTCAGACAACAAGCCAAAGGCTTGACGATCAAGTAAGAACAATAATAAAAAAGGGATGGTTTTCTGACCTTGAAATACTAGAAATACACCAGAAAACACAGAAACAAGACAATACAATACCAGTCACATCAAGTGACGCCAACCAAAAACAACATACCAGAAATGAAATGCCAACTTTACAAAATAAAAACGCCACACTACAAAGTGACCCGGAAGAAACACTATCACAAGAACAAAAAACAAATGTAGAAAATGTAAAGAGAATTATGAATAGTGAAAAGACTAAACTACCATCGTTAAGAAACATAGAATGGAGAACACTTAAAACAGAAACGAACAAGATAAATCAAATTCTACCTTACATATCAACGAATAATATAACAGTGTTAAACAAACTAATCTATGCAGGGGCGAAATGAGTGTGTGAGAAAGTTGGGATCCCTCATAAGCACGAAGAAACAGGATAGGAAATTTGACTGGAAACGCAGATAAAAAAATCTACGAAAATAGGCCAAAATAGTAAAACAAAAATATCCTGGAATGAGTAAGAACTAAATGGAAAAGAAAACACGAGAAAAAATAACTTTACAACTTGAGGAAATAAACCAGAAAGTTCTATCGAAAGAAGGGAGATTAAGGAGCTATCGATAAAGAGTAAAACAATACAAACAAGACAGGACATTCCAAAACAACGAAAGAAAATTCTACGCACAACTGGGAAGGCAGGACACAAAAGCATACCAACAACCAGATGCCAAAGAAACCGAAAAATTTTGGACGTTAATATGGTAACCAAAAAAGCATAACGAAAAAGCTGAATGGATAAATGATGACAAGAGAACTGGAAGGACTCAAAGAAGGCCCGAAAGTGGAAATACACAGCAAACTGCTCAAAAAGACATTAAAAAAGATATCAAACTGGAAAACGCCTGGCCATGATGGAAAACATGGATTCTGGTTCAAGAAGTTCACCTCCATTCACGACATGCTAGCACTAGAAATGAATAAATGCTTACAATATGCACAAGTACCTAATTGGATGACCAAAGGAAAGACCACATTAATCCAAAAAGACCCAAACAAAGGAACTGCTCCAAACAGTTATAGACCCATAACTTGCTTACCGGTGATGTGGAAAATATTAACAGCACAAATAAAGGAAGACATCTACTACTCGCTAACAAGGCGTAGTTTGTTCCCTGAAGAACAGAAAGGATGTCGCAAAGATCCAGAGGCATAGCAGAGTTACTCTACATACATCAATACATCCTAAGTGAAAGCAAGACTAGACGAAAAAATTAGCTATGGCCTGTATTGACTACAAAAAAGCATATGATAATCTTCCGCAAAGCTGGATAATAGACAGCCTCAAAATGTACAAAATATCACATGAAGACATAAACTTCATCGAGAAAACCATGAGGACATGAAGAGTTGAATTGACAGCAGTAAGAAAAAGCTTGGCTGAAACAAATTCCAAAGAGGTATTTTCCAAGGTGATCACCCTTACTATTCATAAATGCCATGATGTCCTTTAACTCCATACAGAGAAAATGCACAGACGGAAACAAACTTAGTAGATCGCAAAACAAGATGAATCACTTAATGTTCATGGATGACATCAAACTATTTGCTAAAAATGAAAAAGAACTGGAAACCCTAATACACGAAGTAAGAATATAGTCAGGACATAGGAATGAAATTTGGCAGAGAAAAATGTGCCATGCTTGTAATGAAAAGTGTCAAATGACATAGGACTGACGGAATAGAACTACCAAATCAAGACAAGATTAGAACGCTCGTAGAAAACGACGCCTACAAATACTTGGGAATCATGGAGGCTGATACCATCAAACAAGTGGAAATGATAGATAAAATCCTAAAAGAATATCTCAGGAGGACTAGGAAACTACTCGAGCTAAAACACTGTCGCAGAAACCTTATCAAAGGAATAATTACTTGGGCTGAACTCCTCGTAAGATACTCGGAACCCTTTCTCAAGTACACCAAAGATGAACCTAAGCAAATGGAACAAAGAACTAGAAAACTAATGACCATGCATAAGGCATTGCATCCCAGGGATGACTTTGACAGACTATACCTTTTCCAGTTCAAAATGGGAGTAGTTCAGGTCAAAATGGGTATAGTTCAGTTCAAAATGGTAATAGTTCAGTTCAAAATGGGAATAGTTCAGTTCCAAATGGAAAAATTATTATAAATATAAATATAAAAAATATTTTATAAATTATTTTAGCAATAGAATTGTTAACATTTTATAATATAAAAAAAATTCTTTAAGTCATTTATTAGAACACAACATCTTCTAATGCTACAGCTGCAGGAATGTTAGATTGAATTTCAGCTATGAAACGATTGCATACTTCTGGTGTAACCCTTCCCAATCCTTCCTCAATCATAGAAGTCAAAGCTCTTGCCCTTTGTTCAGTAATTGACAAGCCATCTCTTCTCTCCATTGCAAGAATTCTCACAATTTTAGCAGCCAATTCCTGCTTGACGTAAACTTTGATAAAAGACCATACTTGTTCAATCGGATTAAACATTGGACTGTATAGTCCCAACCAAAGCACTTCACATCCTAGAAATTCTTCCTCACTAAAAACCTCTTCAATGTTTGAGTGACATGGGGCATTGTCAACAACCATCACAACTGGACCCCCATATTGTCTCTTTGCAGCTTTTATTATATTTATACTTATAGTAATTTTTCCATTTTGAACTGAACTATTCCCATTTTGAAATGAACTATTTCAATTTTGAACTGAACAATTCCCATTTTGAACTGAATTACTCCCATTTTGAACTGGAAAAGGCATATACGTATCAAGAAAAGAGGGAGGAAGAAGACTTACAAGCATCGAAGACAGCGTCGACGCATCGATACAACGATTCGAACACTACATAGAAAATCACGAATGAGGACTGATTACAGCCATTAGAAACAATACTGACAACACGATAGATAAGAGAATGATAATTACCAGAAAACAAAAATAGGAAGAAAACAACTCTATAGGCGTTTTAAACGACTAATAAACAACATCTCACACGACAAAACCTGGACGTGGCTAAGAAAAGGAAACCTTAAGAGAGAAACAGAAGCTCACCTAATGGCAGTGCAAAACAACGCTATAAGAACCAATCATATCAAGGCGAGAATAAATAATACTCAACAAAATAGCAAATGTAGGCTATGTGGTGACAGAGATAAAACAATCAATCACATAATAACCGAATGCAGCAAATTAGCACAGAAAGAGTACAAGACTAGACACGACTGGGTGGGCAATGTGATCAACTGAGAAATGGAAACTTTACTGTCCCGGCTGACCACAGAATAAACTTGAAAGAATGTGAAAAGAAGGGTAAGTACCTCGACCTTGCTAGAGAATTGAAAAAGCTGTGGAACATGAAAGTGACGATTGTATCAGTTGTGATAGGTGCTTTTGGCACAATACGAAAAGGGTAATTAAAAGGCCTGGTGGACTTGAAAGTTGGCGGATGGGTAGAGACTATCCAAATGACAACATTACTGAAAACAGCCAGAATACTGAGAAGGGTCCTGGAGACTCGGGTAGAATTACTGTCACTCAACTTCCAGTGAAAAGACAGCAGATAATGCTGATATGAAAAACTCTAAAAGAGTAAATAATAATAATAATAATAATAATAATAATAATAATAAGTAAACTAGCGCAGGAAGTCCAAGGAGAAACCATCGGCTACCACTAGTATGAAAACATCTCAAGAAGTATAATAATAATAATAATAATAAACAATTTCAGAATGATGATTATTCTGGTGAGTGGAACGAGCAGCAGGTGGGCAAACATTGCAGAAGTTACAATCCAAAGAAGAATCTTCCATTAAGTTTCTTAATTGCCGTTACTGTTGGTAATAGCAATGATGCCATTGAATTACACGCAAATAAAATGCAAAATAAGCTAGAGATTTCTAAAGTCGGATGAAAAGGATAACCACCTCATGATATTAAGATTCTAGCCTAGAATGTGACGGATCTAAAAAGCCCTTACGCAAGTTATTAGAATCTATAGAATTTTTTTCATTGAAAAACGCGACTTGATGAAAAAGAAAAAAGATTGACAACTGAAGGGATTGGACTTCTTCACTCAAGAAAGCATCCAAAAACTTGGTAAAAAGGAACATTAAAAATACCTGGAAAAATAAGCTGATACAAACAAACAGATAAAGTTGTTTAACAATTTTTTCTTCTAAACCAAAAATACCCGCATTTTATTATTTCTAATCATTTTTTTACAACCAAAACATATATTATTATGTATTATTCA